>VZTZ01018449.1:461628-505712 GCA_013400955.1 Drymodes brunneopygia
GGGGGGCCGTGCCCTCCCGCTTCCCTCCCTCGGTGCGGGCGGGTACCGGGCGCGCTCCCCGCTCCCCCCGGGGATTCCGCCGTCTGCCGTGACCTCACCTCTCCCTCCCCCGCCAGGAACCGCCGGGTGCCGGCCGCAGGAGGAGCAGGACCCCCAGCCGAGCGCTGAAGCAGCCGCTGCCCAGCCCACCCGCCGGGGACCACAACTACAGCCTGCAGGGACAGCGGGCGGCCGAGCCGCGGCCCCCGCCGGACGTCCCGCAGCTCCAGCAGCAGCCCCCGGCCGCCGGGAGGTGCGAGCGGCGCAGGACCGTGCCGAGCATCCTCAGGGAGCTGGCGGAGAAGCGGCAGCTCTCTGAGGAAGTCGTGAGTTTGCTGCAGGCGCAGTTTTCAGGTACTGCTGGGGACGCTTGCTGAGGCAGAGTGCACTCCCTAGCCCCGGTTTCATGTCTTTGCTTAGCCCGTGCCAAGGAAGAGGCGAGGCACAGGGGTGTCATTGCTGAGCCCTACGCTTCACACCAGACGTCGGGACTGAGTTGTTCCAGAGGCCACTCTGTTGCATTGTATTCTGCAGTCTGTTTATGTCATGCATTCCTCTGTTAACAGCCATTTATTTGTTTCACTAAAGTTGATCATTTGTGATTTCTTAAGCAGATTTGCCTCGAGAGTTACACAGCTGGAGGCAGATGGCAGACTACTCACCAGAAATGAGGCAATTTGCTTGTCTTCTCCACCTCTACCATATTAAGGCCTATGAATACCTACGGAAGATTCTTCCCCTCCCTCATCCTTACAGCCTGACAAAGCAAGTTTTTATTTATTCATTCATTCATTCATTCAGAATGTATTTCCAGGTACTTGTGTAGGAATAGGTGTAACAGAGCTGTCCTGAAGCTGCTTTGTTACTTTCCTGCATGGTCAGTACTTCCCTTGGCTTCCCACCACTAGGGTGGGAGAAAAGAAACTCAGACTATGCATTGAAGGAAATCAGGGCTGCCTTCTTTGCCCTGCATGTCTCAGCCTGCTCTGCAGCTCTGGGCATGGGTGACCATGCCCGAAGTGGTAAAAAGTGCTGCCTGATGCTTCAGCTTTTCCAGAATTGCGTCTCCTAATCACATCCTCCCTTTTTTTTTTCCAGCTGGCTCTCTAGTAACGAGGCTGCTGCAGGCTTCAGCAGTGACATTTTTCTCCGGCTCCAGGAAAAGGTGGAGAGAGGGGATCAGGCCTACCGCTACTGCGCCGTGCTGGTGCAGGACATGTCCCTGCAGAAGCAGCAGGAGTGGGACCCGCAGGCCAAGCGGCTGACGGGCTTTGTTGACTTGGGAGCAGGCATCCTGGATGCTGACGAAGCTCCACTGGCGTCGGAGGTGATAATCCTGATGGCAGTGGGTATCTCGAGCCCTTGGACAGCTCCCCTCGGCTATTTCTTTGTGAACAGCGCGTCCGGCCACTTCCTTGCTCAGCTCCTTCGTCAGGCCATCAATAAGCTGAACAACATTGGGATCGTGGTGCTGGCTGTGACTTCGGGAGCCTCTGCTCGTGGTGCTGAGACTGCCAGAGCTTTGGGGATCAGGATAAATCCCAAAAGGATTCAGTGCACTTTCCAGCATCCACCTGGTTCTGCTCACAGCATTGTGTACTTCTTTGACGTTTGTCATGCCCTCCTGCTGATAAGGAATGCTCTGCAGTGCTTCCAGAAGGTAGAGTGGCTTGGTGACACTGTGTGGTGGCAGCACGTGGTGGAGCTGGCAGCTTTGCGGGAGCAGAGGGTGTTGGAGCCGTGCAGTCCTGAGTCAGGCAGGGCTGGGAGTACAGGGAGTCACCACCTGAAGGTCAACCTTGCTACCCTGCTGTTCAGTGAGGGTGTTGCCGAGGCGCTGGAGCACCTCCAGAAGCTGGGCCTGGCCTCATTTCGGAACTGCAGCGGGACTGTCAAGTTTGTGCGTCTGATGAGCTCTCTGTGTGCTGTATTTTATGGCAGAGGTCCCTATGGAAAGGAGCCTTTGCTAGCTGGAAATTATACCAAAATAAGCAACCTCTTTGATGAGGCCAAGGGCTTCTTTGTCAACTTAACAGACTCTGTGGGGAGATACATTATTAAGAGCAAACGTAAACTGGGATTTCTGAGCTTCTTGCTCAATGCTGAAAGCCTCAAGTGGATTTATTCCAACTACACGTGTCTAGAAGGCACTCCTTCCCACCACCTCTACACACATGCTTTCAGCCTGGACCCTCTGGAGCAGTTTCTCAGGGCCCTCCAACAAGCCTGTGGCAGCAGTGGCAGCCCCACCTGCACTGTGTTCCAGGCTGCTTACCACAAACTGCTGGCCAGCTGCAGCCTGGAACCAGGCTCACGGCACAGCAGTGGCAATGCCAGCCCCTGGGACACATCCCTGTCTTGGAGGAGAGCGCTGACCCTGGGTAGCATTCGTGCTCAGTATCACCCCACTCCTGGGAGGACTCTGGCCCCAGAGTACCCCTACAGTGTAGGCCTGCTTTTGCCCAGCTCTGCTCTGAGCAACGCGCTGACAGATCTGTCGCTGTACACACAGAGCCTCACCTGCACTGCTGGCTGGGTGGCTGAGCAGCTGGCCTTGGACTTGCAATGTGAGGCTTGTCTTGCCTCTCTCTTTGAGGCAGATGAGAGCAGGCTAAGATGCAGGTCAGTGCTCTACATAAAAAAGTTAGGTGGCCTGAGTCTGCCCTCAGCCAGTGTGCGCCACATAACAAGCATTTCAGAACAAGTCCTAAACCATTATGGCAAAGGAGAAGGTGCCAACAAAAATACCAAGCTATGGCATTTGTCTCTAGAACAGAAAGTCTTCCAGGAGCTTCTGGGAGAAAGCCCCCTTTTTCCCACCCTCACAAACCATTTATTTGAGGGGGAGCTGAGCATCAACAACCACTACACAGTCTTAGTAAAGGAAATAACATGGTGTTACTTAAACATAAGAACAAACTCCACTCAACACCTGAATTTGAAATACCCTTGTGGAAGGCACAAATTGAAGAGACTGAAGGGAAAGCATTTGCTTCCATCAGCACTGGGTAGCTGTCAGTCCAGCTAAACCCACACCAGGTCTAGCTGAGTACTCTGCTGTTCCAAGGATGGCTGTTCCCTGCTGAGGCTCAGTGCAGGACAGATCTAGGCAGCATGTGTGAGGAAACCATGCTGGCAAGACCAGTGTCAATAAGCAGAGTTTAACTCAGCAAAGCAAGGAAGTTTATCTGAGCCCCTGTTCCTTCTGGCAATACTGCAAAACAGCCACTAATTCATGAAACTTGCATGACAGGTCAGGATGAGCAGTGGTTGCTCAAGGTGCCTGGAGCAGTGGTAGGAGACTCTTGCAGTGTCCTCTGGAAGTACTGGATGGCTTCAGTGCTGCGAGTGCTCTTGCCAGGAGAAAACTGATGCATTGATAGGGTTGTAGGGGAATCACATGCACTGGCACTTTGGTTTCACCAAAACAGATGTGCTCTATAAAGGCTGGGGGCAAGAAAGGTTGCAGAGATTCTACTTCAATTGCAAAATAAAGATGTGAAAAGAAAGTGGCATTGAAGTTGTACACAAGCTTTAATCTCCTTTCCAGCATCAAACAGCTCAAGAATCTGGTCAAGTCTAGATCCTCTGGATCAGTGCTGAGCCTGTGACCAGACTGTTGAGTCCAGTGGCAGCCAGGAGCGCCAACACCCTCTTCCATGGGCAGGAGTACATGGGTGTGCTGCAGCAGGGCAAGCGTTTCAGGTCCCATTTCATCACCCCAACCTCCTAGGGCTGGCGTGGCCTGCGGCCCAGGGCAGAAGACAGTTTCCTTTTGATGTTTCCACTGATCACTTGAACCATAGCTTTGATGCCACCAAGTAGGACAGGCTTCTTCAGCTAGGTAATTTCCATGACAAGGAAGCTGTGTCCAGTGCTTTGCCTGGAATAGCAAAGTTTGGCATAGGTACTGCTAAGGGCTTTCCCTTCGCCATGCAGAACAGGAATTGCATCCACAGAGATGGAAGGCAACTAATTCCTGCCAAACTCACTGTTCAGTCACTTTCAAGATCTGTGATGGAGCTGGGATGAAAAATGGTGATCTGCCACATCCTAGGGCAGTAATAATATTGAAGGTACCATTCTGCCTACCAGTGACTTGACAAAACTGTCCCTGGTTGGTTTGGGTTCCTCCTCCTTCCCTTTGTTCTACTGAGTCATGGTGGGAGCAGAACTGCTACACTCAATCCCTCAAGCTCTGCTCTGAGAGCAGCAGCACCACAGAAATCTGTACAATCATGGCTGGGAGAAACAAACCAGAACCTCTAGGCTTTTTTTTTCCCCAATTCCAATATCTATGAAAAAAGCCATGTTGAAGCCATCACTGTCACAGAGCTATCCCTGCTATAAGAGACTTTGCAGGAAACTACTCCCTCCCCTCTATATGTGATTTTTTGGACAACTGGCAAAATATTGCTGAAATCACAGTGACAGATTGGTTGCAATCACTTCATGTTGGAATGCTTGCATTGCCTCCAGCTCTGGCTCTAAGATGAGTAGTTATGAACTGTGCCATGGGTTGCTGTACACAACAGCACATCAGTAACCAAGGGATATTTATTTATCTCTGGTAGCATTTGGTATCACACTGAAAATCCAAGTCAGTACTTCCATCAGAAGTGGACCTAGTGTTAAAAATTTATTTGGATATTTCAGTGACAAGCCTTCTGTGCATATTTGTCAGTGCTGAAGCAAAGGAGTGCAAAAAATCGTATTTACAGAATAGTATAAATGTTTATTTTTTGTGATTTATCTGACTGTTTCATTTGTACAATATAGAAAAGTGTATTCTTTGAATAGGTCTTGTAAATATAAATTTAATTTTTTTACTTCTGGATGTAAACAGAACTATAAAATGAACCCTTGCCCCATTCCCAATTATTTTTTATGTAACTGGATGAACTTGACTATTAATCTTGTCCAGCAGTTTGATGCAAATGGCTAAGGAAGTACAAAAACCAATTAATACACTCTACACCAGGGAGAGGGGTGAGAGGAATCCAAGCTTAATATTTGAGAAAGCTTGTTCAAAACAAAATAGAAGAACTAAGAGCATTTGATTGCACCTTCAAAGTCTTTACAAGCAAAATATTCTCCAGCAATGCCATCATACATAATTACAACTGTAATCTAAATTTCACAAGTGCTTTTGCACACTGTATATAAATACACATCACAAAAGGTGCAATTTAGAGTAAGACACTGAATATATACAAAATTAACATGGATTGAAGTCTAAACAAAAGGCATATTGCAGTTTGTTTGAAAAATAACGTAAGTAGGTATTACTTTATTCACTTACACTAATTTACATTTATACAAATTTTACTGGACAGACTATATTAGGTCACTAGAAGGGAACGAAATATCCGCACTATCTACAGGTAAAGTTACTGCACTGATTTTTTAGTAAATCCAAGTCCTAATCATGAAAAAACATGGCATTTACTTACACGAGAGGTGGATTCCCTTTTCAGAGATTTGCACAAACATTGCTATTTATGCTCAGGGAGATGTCCTTAGCAGACAGAGCCCTTCAGACAGTGACTGGCAGGTCAGACCTGGTCTGTGAACCGACTACTGCTGCTGGCTGCCTCCCAGGCATTTGAAGGAGGCACCAGAGAAGGGTCAAGGGCCTTCTGCTCAGTGCACAGGGCTGGGAGGCAAAGCATCCTCCTGCCCTACTGCCTTCACATACACAGGCACATATCTCTGCTGCTGGTGTGCCTAGCCCCTAACTCTCCCCAGCCTGGAGAAAGAGCTCTGCTGCATTTCTCTGTATTTACAGTTTTATAGAAGGAATACAAAATGCCTTTTGGAAAAAACATAACTAGTTCAGGCTGCTGTGAGACAGGTTATAAAAATGCCTGTGATTAAACATGGTTAATGGATCTTTATGATAGGTAAGTAACCTACCGGGTTAATTCTGCAAATGAGTTCCACTATCAAAAATGTGATCTGAGATTGCCTGTAACAAATACTGAAAAAAATCCCCTGCCTTAGTCTATACCCAGCTATAGCTGACTGCCCCATGTTTAGTGTAAAAGGATCTGTGTCTGTTTTTGTAGCAATCCTGATTCTGTGCTAGTACTGTCTCTGATCACAGCTCTCACAATTATTCTAAACAACACTAAAAGAGCCCTTATGCCAAGAAAATTGCCAGCATGGAGAGAAGCAGCATCCTGAATACCCACAGCCGGGCTGAACATGATCCCTACCTGCGTTTGCAAGTCAATTCAGATGCAGATTGTCATCTCCCATGACTTCAGCTTCTCAGGCCTAAACACTTTTCCAGGGTTACAGCTCGATCCTAGCAAACACAGACTGCACAGCCCTACTTCCAGTGAGGGATCAGGCTGCTGCAGATCTCTGAAAAACCAAGCTTCACCTAAACAGCATCCATCTGCTACACACTTAGGTAACACTACACCGGGCAGACAGTTTGGCATTTGTGGCATGGCTGCTCTCCCTCACTTCTGAGGACAGGCCACTGTCTTACCCTTCAAGTTCCAGCTTCAGAAACACCTGAACACTCCGCCCCATTCCTATTAAAACGTCCCCGTAATGCCATTCACCTCTATACTCCTTGGGCCCTGCTCCAGAAACATTCTCCATGACTTGCTCAGTGCCAAATCTGCAATCAACCCCTCTGTATTATTGCCTATGTATCTCACAGAGCTCCGTGCACTAAAGGAACATGCTGTGTCAGGTCCTAAGTACTACCTTCCATTTAGATGCTTATTTCTACATATTTCCTTTCAGAATTATCTTGGATACACTGGTACCTCCATATTACAGGCCTGTAAGCAAAAGCATGACCTGGCTTGTTGACATCACCTGTGTTTTCCTGTATGCACAGTGATGCAAATCCATACACTGTAAATAATATATATTATAATAATTTATATATGCCCTTCAGACAATTATTCTGGGGGAAAGGGGAGAACACATCTAATTTTTACGAAACCCAGGGTAAAAGCTGTACATTGGGAAGAAGAACTGACCTTTAGGCATTGTCTTAAGTAGAAGAGGATTTAGCTAAGATTTAAAAGGCTCTACATCTTGTTATAAAAGAATTTCTTGTTTCAATCTTACATGGGTCAATTTACAACAAGCACCAAATTAACAAATATTATTAAATCCTTTATGCTAAACCAAAGTGTCCCTGTGCCTTAAGTGTTCTGTTCAGTCCACTTCATTGTGGCTCATGTGCATGAGTCAGCAGTTCATGGCACAAGGGTCACCTTTGGACTTTCCTGCAGAGCTGATAACCCTCATCAGACAGCGTCCAAACTCCTCCAGGATCATGCGCTCTGCCGCGGCTTTGGACTTGCCCGTCTTCTCCGCTTGCTCTGCCTGTGCCAGGAGGCATTCACAGGTTGCATCAGCCACCTCCTTGGTGACAAATGTAAAGGGCAGCCTGAAACAATGAAACATCCTCTTAGTGTGTGCAAAAACACACAAGGTGCCTAACTCCAGGGCTGGCAACTTTTTAGCCTGAGGACTGGTGAGATTTCATCTGTCCCATTGCTTCCAAGAGCCTTTGGATAGTGAATAAGCCTCAGTTAACAGCCAGATGAACTGGTGGGTCAGTATCCCGCTGTTCCAGGAACAAAATGTTCCATTCACCTGACTGCTCCCACCTCTTCAGCTTACACAGACAAGGCTCAGAGATGACAGGGACATTCCTGTCACAATATCAAAAACCTGCATTAGAAACAACTCAAAAAGGGTGCAGCATTAACTTACTTCCCACCACCACTGCTGAGTGCTGGTGTTGGCCTTGTCAGCAAGTCTGAGATCTGGGAAGATAACTTGGTCTTTGCAGCAGTCTGCTGCTGGACCCTGACCTCTGCAGCATCTGCTAAATGCATCAATGTCTTTCGCTCTGGGCTTTCTTCAAAATTTTTACAGCCAATGCATTTGCATATGGAAGAACACATGATTTTTGCCTGAAAGAAACAAACAAAATGTAAGAAACCTGTTGCAAGTTTGATTCCCCTTATAAGAAACCACAACACAAAGGAGATCTTATTTTAATCTCTTACCAATTAACCACTAGACCAAACTCCCAAGTAGTAGTTTTCTCTCTAAATTCTTACCTCAAGTTGAGATGTCTTCCCAGAATGTATACTTGAATCGAATCATAGAGCATAGAATGTAAATAAGTAGTTTCCCACTCATCCCTTTCTTCATCAACCTCCAGTTTCCAGTGGAATTTAGACAGCTGAGCTTTGAGAAAGGTCAGTCTGCACTGTCTCTACATCCACAGACTGATCAGTTAGCAGAGGAAGTAAAAACAACTTTTGCTTTTGAATTCCACAGACACATTCTATCCCAGAGCATCTGTGGGATGCTGCTTCAATGCCTCCTAAGGACTTGGTGCAGTAGATTTCTTTAGGAAATGGTGCTATTCAGTAAAGAGCAAATTCAAGCCTAAGTTCAAAGTTGCTAAATTGTTTAAAATTAAAATTACAGAACAGTAGTGATCAATTTTTCTATGTACATGGCTTTTTATGCACAAATTGCTGGGAGAAGAGGTAACGTAGGAATGGAAAAGAACAGAAGGCATTATATCAATACAAGGAAGAAACAAAGCAAATGAGAGAAGTCACTGCACTAAAGGGAAAAAGCTACAGTCTTTCAAATGAGACAACGCTTCGTACCTCATAACACTCGCAGTAGTTTTTGAGACATCCCGAGCGTTTACAGTTACAGCCTTTGCTGTGCCTCCGATCCGATTCTCCTTCCTTTCCTTTCCCTATTTTGGGCTTGAAGGCTTCAGGGTTTCTGTCGAGGCAGGCCTGTCAATGCAGACCCAAGGGGTCAGTCATTGCATGCAGGGAGCAGAATTTAGAGGTGCAATAAAAGAACTTAAGCCTTGCACGTGTGGGAGGAGATCAGGGCATTATACACCCACTCTACCCTGCTCTGGAGCTTCAGAAGAAAGAAGCTGAATGGCTTTGATCCCGGGGGCAGAGGAAGAGGCCCCTCACCTTTATTGCTTTTTGCCTATCGTTTTCATGGTCCAGGTTGTTATAACAATTTGTACAGTTGCAGTTATTGCAGAATTCACCGTTTGCAAAACAGTCACAATACCTGAAAGAGAAGATGTAGTAGGCATTTGTAAACGTGACCATTACAGTGGTGTGTGAGTACTGACAGCAGTAGCAGAAATTCCTACTCTGGCACCAGTATGGGTAAGGGTCATCCCACGCTCAACTCCACACATACAAGCAGTACCAGCCTCACGGCAGACCCAAAATCCTCTAGTGCAGGTCTAGCTGCTGTCTGAAGTCACAGGTGGAGCTCAAGGGTATCCACCTGAGCTCATCACATACCACAGATCTCCCAAGCAGCAAGAGAAGCTAATGAGACTTTTTCCGAGGGTGACTCCTGGGTCACCCACATATTGAGGGCCATCCTGCTGCAGCCACCTCACAGCCAGCTCCTGACTCAGCCAGTCCAAGTCAGCCCTCAGGAGCTCTCATACAGCCAAAACAAAAGGCAAGCAATTGGAGTGACTGTAAACAGGGAAACTAACCCAGAAATGAGGGGTTTTTTTGTTAGTTTTGCCCTTTAGCTGGGATGGAAGAATAGAAAAGGAATAACAATTGGCACATCTCGGAGGCTTTGAAGCACAGGTAACTAGGGGAAGGATCTGAATGAGGATAAATCTGACTTTTTAAAGGGATAAATATATGAACAAAAAGCTGCAAAACATGGACAAGGAAAGCTAATCACATTGCCATCCCCCTTACGTACCTCTGGTGCCTCCCATCAAAAAGAACATCTTATCAATCCCACAGATCTGATGGAAACATGGAAACACCACCACCTTCATCCCCAGCTCAAACAGGGCTTTAGGCCACAACAAACTCTGACAGGTTTCAGTGCTTCCAGGACCACCTCTAGCTATAGCTAAAAACTGCTGATCCTCTTCACTTGCTTTTCAAATCCTGCTGGGAGTGTATGGTCATTTTATTGAGCCTAAACCCATTGCTAAACTGGCTTTGTGTGGGTTGCCCAGCCTAGCACTACACAAACTAGATTAGGGCTGCCCTGGAGTCCACTACAACCCTTCATCAGGTTGAATTAGATTTTGGAGATTTTTAGCATCTTGAATGGTCCCAGGGACAAACTAAAACAAAAGCTTTTACAACCTGTAATAGCTTTCCTTTCTTTTTTTAAAATTCAGCAGTGGAATAGTCCTGGTTTCCAAAACAAGCAGTGTCAGCATCAATCCAGAACATCAATGAGCAAATAACTTAACTGAGTTCACTTCTTTGTAGAATGGGCTATGTGCCTACCTTACACGAGCATTTGGGAAAAAATAAGTTCTCCTTCAGAGAGAAAAAAGGTTTTACTAGTGAGAAAGCACCTGTGCCAAAGTGAATTAACCATTTGCTCTGCACCAATGCCCAGAACACACAATGACAGTGATTTACATGAAAAGTTTCTTTCCAAACAGCATTCTGAAGGTGCAAAGTATCACCAGTGATGCTATTATTCTCCCAGAATTTCTAGGGCACATTCAGGCACCAAAACCTAAAACCCTACACATCTAACATACACTGGGCACTATGAGAGCAGTCATATATGTAAAATATCTGAAAAACAGCTACACAAGTTTGAGACTGGGAAACACAGGACACACCTCCCCATATAAAGGTGGGGTGCACTACACAAAAAGACACCCGAGCTTAAAAGTTTAAACACACTTCTTAACTTCGGTTCAGATGTCATTACATCACTTCCTCTTTGAGTACCACACCCCTGATTTCCTCTTCATTGTCTAGGATTCAGGGAACCACAGATTAATTTCAGTATCTCCTCCCATTCCTGTCCCAAAAATATCAGTAAACTGACTTGGCCTCAAGGTGAAGAAACTCTCCCCAGCCTCAAATGCTTTTGTGTCAAACTCTTACAAATACATGGAATGGAACAGCAAAATATCTCATGGATAAGCAATAGGTAGACCTATCAGTGAAGAATCACTTGTCTATTGTCCTTTATTAAAGCCCAATTTTTCTGAAGTACTTGACCCAGCATGGTATTACTGATGCACTTCATCGCAGTATAGTAAATGCCCACAAATGGTACCATGAGATACCATTGCACTCATGGTACTGACAAGGCTACCCGAGCTGCTGAGTGGAATTGGCTCCATCATGCAATAAAGTGCACGGTGCAAAATCAGACATTTTTAAATGTTACGGTCTATACAGCTCACAGGAGTTGCAAAATCACACAGGCTCTGCAACATCTCCACCAATATCCACCTTAAACCAGCACCTAGACATGAAATTTCTGGCATATTTAAAACCATTATATTCTGATACTTGGCGCACATTTGTGATGTTAAAAATAAGGCTTAGAAGACAAGAACTGTACCAAGCTGTACTTACAATTTCAAACACAGAGACTTAGTACAATTGCAAGGCTTCCTGGGGCGGTTTGCAGACTCAGAAGAAATGATTCTGTGGGGGGAAAAGGGCATTTATATACACACAGTTTTATCAGTTTCTTCCTATTTTAAACTCATGTAAACAGACCATAATAAAAACTTTGAAAAAATCTTTATATTCCCCTTGCATTAGGTTTTTGGCTGATTGTGTCTAAGTAACTATTATAGATAGTGCCTTTCCAACCCAGAAAGAGATGGATTATTTGCTGCAAATTTGGATGCATGCCTGAAATAGAAATTAGGCTTTAAAGCTAGAGGAAACAACTAAAAACTGGAGCCAGGGAAACCTTCCCCAGAATCCCTTCAAGTGCAGTGGGATCAGATCCAACCAAAATTCACACAGCATGGTTCTGCCTTTTCTTTTGTTCTACTTGGAATTTAAAAAATCCCAAAAACCAAAAAATATCCCCTCTGGAATAATGGGAAAGCAAGCCAAACCATGGTATTCAGTTTACAGATAAATTTTATAGCAGGCACAGTCTTTAACTGCTCCTAAAACTTGGATTTTGTGACACTAATCGCTTCTGATGAGATTTGTTCCATCCCTATCCAGTAATTTCTGCACATAATACCAGGGAGATTAAATCAAACCCATTCATTTGAATAGCTGCATCTGGATTTGGGATTAGTTTGCATCAGTTGAGGTTGCAGCAACAAAAAGCAACTTCATGTTCACAATTTCCAGCAAACAATAACAGAAAAGGACTGTGTAGAACAGCTAAGCCTGCTGGATTGGCAAAGGGAAAATAATATATGTTATTTCCACCCTTAAAGAAAAAATGCAAGACTGAAAAAACCCAAAGCCTCCTATCAGGATCCATTTTGCTGTCTGGCTGAATTTTTGCAAGTGTTAAGCATCTAGCTTATATGTTGTCCAGAACCTCTTTGCAGCAATGTTGAGAAATAGTTGAGGCCTGTAGCTCATAGGTGCTGTTGCAAAATAAAAAATGAGGAACAGGGAGCTTTCAGGCCAACTTCCTGCTACATGAGCTCAACAAACAGAAAGGAAAACACAGCTTTGATCAAGAGACTGGCTCAATTGTCAGATCCACACCCTTCAGTAAGAGGTAACAACCACACCACAGCAGACTTCAGTGCCTTGGAGAATTCCCCGAACCAAGCTCCAATACCTCATGCTCATTCCAGCAGCCTATTCTACAGGTTTTGGGATTTTTTTTCCTGAACACTTACCCATTAAATGGCAGCCGTGCCTGGGACTGGACACTGGATGTCCCTGTGAAGCCAGTGTTGCTCGCTATAGATACGTACGATGACTGTTGGAGCTAACAAAACAAAAAGGTTAATGCCTGGCATGAAAGAAATTACACACAACAGGATGTGTAGCTAGTCTTTAAATTAGCTTCCCAGATATTGCTATAAAAATAACTTGCTTCTAAGTACATTTCTAGACACTTATAAAACTTGGACCAGGTGGCAACCTCCTGCCTCCATATTTGGCCTATAAATACTATTTTAGATCATATTTTTTTTATCTATTACAGTGTCTAGATCCATACAGATGACAGGGATAACACACAGATATGTTCAGACCACAAATAGTTCCTGCTCCTAAAAACATGTTCATTTTCCTCCTAATAGAGCAGAATAACTTCCTGCACAAATTAGTAGCTTCCTTTATATACAACCCACTTACTAGAAAAGTAAGCAAAATGGTTTGCATTCCAATTCCTCTGCATACCTGAGCCTACCACTTATTTTTCACATTAAAAAAACAAAATCTCCTAAGAACCTGCCAAATGGCACTGCTCTGGGCTACTTTCTTTAGCATTACCTACAAGCAGCTGTTTGCTCCTGCTGGGACAGGTTCTGGGGACAGATTGGCACACAGCAAGACATTGACCTATAAAGGGGCCAGGCAAAAGGAGACAGGTTGTGACTGGAACACAAATCTCAGAGGAGAGGTCCAACAGATGCCAGTTTAGGTAAAATTTGCAGAACTAGACTCGAAGGACACAGTAACAATCTTCAGGGTGAAACAGCAACTGTGACAAAACCAAAAGGCAACTAGAAACTAGACTGGTACCAGTAATGCCAGGAGCCATCAAGAGTCCTCCTTTCTACAAGAGGAACATTTCATTTATTCTCCTTTTCATCCTGAATGTTGGTCAGTTCTTGGCAGAGAGCAAAAAACTAAATCTCCAGACCTCAGCTGGGGTGACTGGTCCCTGCTGCTTCTGACCCCAGCAATGTGCTTAGCATGAACTAACAGTATTTCATAATGAAGACAGCCATACTCAGTGACCAAGCAGGTCACATATATGCTCCCTTTATCCTCATCATCAGGCCCTGAAGGTCCTGTGAATCAAGCAGACAAACCAATAGAATTTCTTCTTCCTCTCATCACAGGTCTCAGGATTCCTCTGCACCAGGCCAACTGCTCTGTTCCTTAGTGGCCATGAAGGTCTCAGGCACCCAGCCAACCAGGTGGTGACTGTCACAGAACAGGGAAGTGTAACAGCACACAGAGCAGTTATAACATCAAGCTGTTTGAAGTGATGAACCTGGACTGGAACAGCTGCTGGACACTGAGCCCTGTGACCATCAGTGGCCAGGGTTGCCTCCACTGACATCTGCTTCCTCCGAGGACTGAGTGACTTGTACTCTTTTATATGGTTTTCAAGTCTCGGTTAAGATTGTTAAAGTGATGATACAAATCATGTATCAGGATCTGACCCAATATGCAGAGGGTCCAGGTGATTAGAAATTACAAGTTGAGATCAAGGTGATTTGAATAAGTTTGTATTGTAAATTCTGTACTACACTAATCAAAATTGTACTACACTGCTTCTGCTTATAGAAATGCTGTGCTATTATGCTGTTATGCTTATAGAAATGTGGTGCTATTTCTCCTGTTGAGAAAACAAAGCTTTAATTGCAACTATGATTTAGTGCCATCATCATTCTCCCAAGGGTCCCCTAAAAGAAACTGTCACCTCAGTGTCAGGTGACAGTCACAGAGCAGGAACCTGTAAGAGGAAGGCAGAATGTTCCACAAGAGCAGCATTTTTCCTTAAGCATCTCTGGGAAAGGCCATACCTGTGTGACATACTGAGCTGGAAGGACTGCATAGCCGACATTTCCTGTGCCTGGGGCTGGTGCCAGCACAGTGCCTGGGGGGAGGTTGGTGAGGTTGGGCTGGATCTGTGGCAGTGGAGTGGCTGGCATGATAAGTCTTTGCTGGGGCTGACTAGTAGTGACTATCTGAGAAGTCGAGTTGATTGGTTTGGGTACCACCTGGAGAGAAAAGAGGCCTTTCTGAAACCAGCGTTTCAGTCATTCAGAATACACTTCTATTAGTAGAACATTTCATTACAGAGCTGGAAGCAGACTTTTTTTCTGTCCAGCCAAAACAGGTCAGGAATATTACAAGATTTAAACTTAGTTCACCTGTTTCACAGTCTGTGCTGGTACTATGGGAACTGACATCCGCACTGGGGTCGCGTTCACCACCACAGGCTTGGCTGGTGTCAAGAAACAACATCAAATCAATGTGTGTTAGTCATTCCAAGTCCCCACTTCAGCCCTCCAGACTTTCACATGTGCATAAGACAGAGGTACTTAATGCTGTAACTCACGGCATGCAACACTTGGGGCTAAAGAACACCTTAGTAAACAGGGATTTGGCACAAGAGTGTGTGCATGCATTTCACAGCAATGGCTTAAAAAACCAGCCAGGGTGCAGGCCTCCTCTGGAAACTGGATTTCCCTAACATCCCTTTTCCCTTTGAAATCTTTTATTCCATCACCGCTCTGGAAAGCATGGACAGAAACAAGCAAAAACATCTGGCAGTTCTAAAGCAATTTACATGGAAGGAACTTCATGTTACAGGAGTTTTGGCAATCTGCTTGTGGGCTGTCCTTCCTTCACACTTTTCATATAGAGGAGATGGGAGAGCCCATGAACCAGCCACAAATCCGGCAAACTAGGGACAAGCAACCTAAACTGCTCTCAGGACTCAGGCCCAACTATGGAGCAATTTGATACAAAGGAGCATTTCCACATACAAACCAGAGGTAGCAGCAGAATATAGAATTTATAGAAGCCTTACCACAAAACCAAGTACATCTAGCAGTCTTCACAGATCTCTGTTATGTATAATCCTTACATTTATCCCTTACAGAACATGAAAGAAAAACCCAACAGAAGCTTCAGACAAGATACTTACCCTGTTGCAGAGGCTGAGTATTCGTACTGGGATTTTGACTGGCAGATTGGGTTGAACTACTGGCTGTTGTGGCAGTAACGAGTCTGACATAATGGAACTTGCTTCCAGGTACCTGAATCTGCTGAACATTGGGTGCAGTTGCCAAGGGAATAATTGTCTTAAATTGAGATGTACCCACTCCTCCTACAGTAATGGTCTGCACTGCTGATTTCACAGCCTGTTAAGCCAACACAGACAGCACGAAATTACTTGTACAAAGACAGAAAGATCATCTGCATGTTTATTTCTCAGTTCTTTAATGAACAACTCTAGCATACCATTCATACCCTTGAGAGGGAAGTCAGATACCCTCTTTTTGCTTTCAAAAGCACAACAGATGCAAAGGGATTAAATGCCTTTCAACAGCTCAGAGTAAACTCAGTTCCATTTTCAATATGCTCTACATCAAACATCAGAGTAAACTAGTATTTACATGAGTAGGGTGACTCAGTTCACTTCACCAGATAAAACATCTGCCAAAACCATTTCAGGTGACTACAGAGAACATGGCTCAGTTTGTTTTCCACAATCAAACAACCAAACCTAGGAATATTCCTACTGTTAAAAGCACATGATAAGAACTTGCAGTTTGTGCTGGACTGCAGCGTGATTGATCCGCGTGTGTACAGATATATCTTGTTAAGATAGTTTGTGATTAATCCACAGAAATCACTGTGCAACCCTTGAGAGGAAAATGGAACAGAACCCTTAAACTGATGGACATCAAAAGGAGTACAAGCTGAGAAACAAAAGAAGCAAGAACAATGAGGAGTAGCAAAACAAATCCATTTAAAAAGGCAAAATGGTGAAAGAAAGGGAGCTCAGCAGACCTGTGCTACCTCACAGCTGGAGTATCAGTCAACCTGGAATTTGCAGAGGTTCATCTTTCCAACTTTTCTCAAACTACAAACTAATAACAAGAAAGTTGCATTTCATTTATACACATTCATAAATCTACTGGTTTGGTAATAGCCTCTTTTCGCAGACTTGCTCTACCTTAAATCTTGATTTCTTCCTTTTTCTCCTGCCATTTAATTTATTTTAGAGGTCAGCTTTTTATTCTCAGTATCTTTTACTATTTATATTAAGCATATTGTCCTTGATATCAAGTTTAAGTATTATATTTGGTTGACAGCATGATGTGAATTCTTATGAGAACATTTTCCCAGCTCCCAAACTTTCAGCAACTACACGAATAAAATCTCAGTTTGCACACATTTTACTAGAAATACAACCCTGGGCTTCTAAAAGGTGTTTTCCTGTGATTTTTTTTTCCTAATACATTGAAATATTAACAGGCCAGAGCATCAAAATAAGCACCATGTGCAAGCGCAGTCACAGACATTATCAAAGGGAGACCAGTACAGGCAAAGTTCTCTCTAGCACACAAATTAGAAGCTGCCATCCAAGGACAACTGGGAAAACTGTAAAATTCAAGGGACAGTTCCTTCTAAAGGCATGTTCTTGAGCCTAGTGAAGGCAGGTGAAGCCCTTGTGTTGTTTCAGATTGCTTTGGATCAGAACTCAGGAGTATGTAGCTCCATTTTCTCACCTAGAGAGACTTAAAATTTTAACAACCATTTCAAAAGAATGTTTTCCCTGAGGAAAAAAAAAATCATATCTCAGTGGTGTCCACATCTCCATATCAGCATTCCAATTAACTCCTGTATCAGCAGGATAAGACTGTCTGAGTCTCTGGTCTCATGCTGTACATGTAACTGTGTCCACACCCATAAACATCCCTTCATGTTTACCACAACAGGAGTACAGATATTATGATAGAAAAAGATTCACCTGAGAACACAAAAGGGGAAAACAGTAAAAACTGTAGTTTGTAAGAAACGTCAGTTTTGTCTTTTGGTTTATCAATGCAAAAGTATTTATAAGAGCTATTACACAAAACCCTGTTTTTCTAGAAATGAGACCTAGGAAATTAATAATTTCTAGGTCTGTACATTTCAGCCCACAGTGTCTTGCTTATGCAGACCTCTAGAGCAGGGATATGAACTCCATTGTTGCAAACCTCAGAAACACCTGGAAAGCAGCCCTAGTCAATGGCATAGAAACATTGGCAGGAGAGACAGAACCACCCAAAGAACTCCTCGTGTCCGAGTACTTCAGGTTGGGAGATTCAGTACACAGAAACAAGAAATTGCACCAAGTGGGGCTTTCCAGGTTGGAAAGCTGCTTTCTAACAGCATGCCCTTGTATGGGCTTGCCATGGTTTGCATCCCTCAACTGAAGAAGTGTATGCTCCTCGAGGCAATGCTTTTGCCAATTCCTAAGCAAACACCATTCCAAGAACACCATCAGATGGACCACTGCCAACCTGTGGTCCAACATTCCCGTTTCCAGCAAGCAATGACACAGACACACCAGAAGACAAAGGAAAGTCAGTCTGTACCTGGGTGGTTGTGTGGTTGACTATAGCCTTCCCAGGGGAGGAGGGTGCTGACTGCTGCACTGTGAGGATCTGCTGTCCTAACGCTACATTCAGTGGGACGCCCACCGTCTTCTGGGGGGAGCTGGGAGGCTGGGAGGCCACTGACACCACTGTTAGCTGCTTGGCAAAACAAAAAGCAGTTTAAACCTCTGTGCAGGACACAGGACCCTGTACATACACATTCCCCTCCTCAGGACAGCACAGCTCTCCACCAGAACAGTGCTCTTTCTGTGAACAAGGGCGCTGCATTTAACTACAACTCACACGGGTCCAGCTGCAACAACAGCAAATAGAGCCCTTAGGAACTTGAAGGCATTGATGGTTTCCAGCACCAAAAGGCTCCTGCAGAAACCTAGCACAGCATCTGGGTGGGAGTGAGGGGTTGTCTTTTCAATTGTTTTGTTGGAGTTTTTTTTTAAGAAAACTATCCCATTGAAGCCTGAGCATTGTCAAGAGGGATCGTCTAAATAAAAACTTGATAACTGGTCCAATGACTATTTCATCGTGAATAGAAATTTTAAAGAAAAGCTGTTGAAAAGAAAATTCTCACCTCACACTACTGATTCGAAGTATAAGAACATCAGTACTTTCAAATCTACTCTGCAGTTTCCCACAGAGATCCAGTCTTCTGACCACATTTCTGCAGAGTGCAGCATCTGAACACTCTATATAACCACAACCCTTCCAGGGCTGGTTTTCTACTTTTTGTTCTGAACTTTTTAAGAAAAATGAGATACTTAGAATTACCTATATATAGGAAATTCAAGATGTAACCCGAAAGAGTCTTTCCACTCTCACTCCTAGTTAAAAAAAGTAACTTTAGAATCAAAATTAACATCTTTCTGTTGCTTCTCTTACTAATAATTGTCAAACACAAGTCTTTTACTCTATCTGTATAACATTACATCACTAAAGCATAGCCAAACTAAAAGAATTCTTTATTCTTACTTTGCTTTTTATATATGATATTTAGTTTGCCTGCACTGTGCATCTTGTCCCCCTACCTCCCTTTCTCCAGCAATATTCCTCTTCTCAAGACAATTATCAAGTCTAAACCACAAGTGTCACCTTGACCCGTGCCAATCTCCAGCTCTGTGTTTGTCAAGGACCACTGCAAATCTCATTTACTTCAGAAGCAATCAGGGAAGACTAAATAGCCTGTGCAGTAGCAGGCAATGGTTAATAAGTGCTGACCTATTAATATTATTGAAGTCTCCTCCTAAACAGCCTGTTGACGTTTTACGAAGGCATTAAAAATAGTTTGAGTGCTTGGCTAAAAGGGAACAGCTGCTCTCAGCATGGATGCTTAGGGAATGGCAAGAAATGGCAGGAATGGGAAACTATGCAGTAATGCACATCTACTTAAAACCATAGTAAGGCAGCCAGTTGAAAAAAAAACCTAAATTAGGGCATTACCACAGAGCATTGTGATGCCAAATGGAGTCTCTGGAGATATATTTATGGACTCTGGAGATATGTTTATTATCTCTGGAGAGATAATAAACAGCTTGTAGCAAAGACACAGAGAGCTCCATTCAGACCACTGTGCAGGAGGGATAGAAGGCTGCAGCCAGAACAGGTCCTTCCTTACCTTATTGGGGGATTTGAGTGGTGAGATAGCTATTTTATTCGGTGTCTGCTGTGTTGTTGTACTCAAAGATGATCCAATGACTCCGCTCTCAGAGATCGTTATTGTCTTTGGTGGTGTCCCTGGAGCAGACTGTGAAAAAACCCTTCCTATAAACAACGAAGATACCATCAGCTCCAGTTAGCCCTGGTCACAGCAACTTTTAAAGCAAAGTTTTCCCTGCCATTTGTGCAATTGATCCCTACTTCTGAGAGTGTATGACCTGGCAGGAAGGACACTGGCATTCTTTAAGTTAGATTTAGCAACAAAGAAGAATATAATTGCCATTATTACAAATAAAAAGACAGTTACTCTGGCTTTAAAAAAGAGCCAAAATGCACATCGAGCTTTCTGTTCAGCTGATAATTCTTGACAGCCAGGACAGCATCCTGAGGAGCAGAGCCCTCCAATACACCTGCACCACACACAAACACCCAGCCAGCTGGCAGTTTGCTGGGAAAGCCCTGGGCTGCTGCCAATGTACAGAGAAACTGAGCATCTGTGGGGGATTACTTCCTTTAAAACCTCAGCTATCAAAAATGAGCTGTGTTACAGTGACCAAAAAAATGATGTTTGGTCTGTCTACAATCAACTCTGAGGTTTTGGGGTTTTTTCTTTCCATTGTTAATGATTGTTTCTTTCACTGCCTAACAGTTTTTAGTCACACTACCACCCATGTTTTCATGGGTGCGTGTCATATAGTCTCTCTCTTTTTACAATGCCAAAGAAGATAAAACGTCAAGAACAACAGCTCCAAGTCATGACATCAGTTTCAAGAACATTGCAAAACTCTCAGAATGGAAAACAGATTTTTTTTCCATACTTTCTAAGTTTCTTTCCAAAGAGTGCTTGACCACTGAGCTTTCCTCTGCTCCACTTTGGTTCAGACTCATTTCTGTCATAGCTTCTGTCACCCATTCTCTTGTACTACATTTATAAAAATAAGAAACAAACAAACAAATACCAGCATAACTTTTCCATCCAAAATCAACTAGTGGCACAACAATTGAAGTCAACTGCAACTAACAAGAAAAAGCACTATCCTCATGGAAAGCTGATTTCCTCAGAGGTCTATATGCTCTAAAACAACCACTTTGGTGCAGCCTAACTAACAGCACAGATAGTTGCCAGCAGCTGCTAAAGCCACATGCAACCTGAAGAACATCAGTCTGTGGGGAATTTCACCATGTAGAGGTTTTAATACTTAGAGTTTTTGTCTTGGTGACCTTTCTCACTACATCTTCTCTGCACCCCTTGGCATGAGCTTCCTAAACAAAACCTGGTTGCTTATATTGACGAGTCTTTCAAATTTACAACTTCCACCTCAGCCTGCAGGAATTTCCAGGCAACCAAAAATATTTACCAGATTCATGAAAATATGCATACAAAATCAAAACACAAATCACAAATGTTACACCTTCCCTAAAATGATACCAGCCTCTCAAACCTGGCAAGCTGTGCTGGCTGTTTGGAATGGTGAGGGAAAAACCAATATTTAAAGATTTCCCTCTCAATTAGTGCAGCAACTTTGCCTCCCAGTGATGCTTCTCTCACAGGCTCAGACACAGGTGATTTTTCAACATATTGATTTGAAAACTGCAAGTCATTTCTAATGTTTTTGGGTTGGGTGTTTTGTTTGTTTTTTTAAACACACAAACAGCTTAATCCAAGTATTTATAAGCATAGCAATTTTCTTACAAGTCTGTATATTTGGTAAGGAATTTGAGAAAGGGGACAAACTGGGATGGGGAATCCCTCTTTCACCTGAAACACAGGTCAGGCTGCAGGCAGCCTGACAACCCAAGAAAAAGATTATGCTCCAGCTATGTGCCATTCACTGGCATTTACCAGTGTTTTGAATACAGAAGACAGTTGCATCCTTTTTAAAACCAGCTCAAGTCCCAGTGCTGTAAAGACTTAACACATTTGTTTAAACATGTGGAAAAGATTTTAGACCTGCTTAGGTTGATCAATCTGTAAGCAGTTAAAGACATCCTTCAAAGCTCTAAAGACTACTCTCGCTTCCTACATGTCTTTTTCAGAAAAATTAGATGTCTAAGATGTTTAGCAACAGATACACTGCCATTATAAACAAGTATTAGACTGTGGTTTTTTCTTTAATTTTGGTGGTGTTTTTTTGTTGTTCTGTGGTCAGTTGGGCTTTTTTTCAAGGACATAAAGATTTGTTTTCCAAAGAGAAAGACTATTTATTTGCCTTAATTATTTTCTTAGACACTTCTGCGATGGTTATTTTTAAAGTAGTGAGCAACTTAACAAAAACAACACAGCTTCATTCACTTTCCTCATTCAACCATGTTTTCCTGTTACTTGCATGTATTACATTCAAGTCCAACTATAAGCAGAATAAAGTAATACGAAAGCATGTGTCTCCCTTTCCCCCTGTGTATTTATATAACGTTCCTACAAATACCTTCTGTTTACCAAGTAATCATTCCTGTGGCTCTGGGGTATTTTTTTCTCCTCCCAAATATCCATGAAGTACAGTACCTTGCAGTAAAAGAAACTCTGCAATTACAAAGATTATTCTAAATGAGCTAAATATAAAGGAACCAACAACTGCATTTATCTGCTTCTACCCAAAAAGTTTCCTGATTTTTTTTCAATTGCTTGAGGTACTTTGACAGAAACTGCAGTAAAATCATTGAGACAGAAGAATTTCTACAATTACCATTTCTTTGAAAAGCCTTTAAAAAATGGTAAAGCAAAACAAGTCAAAGTAGTACAACCTGCAATGACTGGTGACACTTGAGTGGTCTGCCCTGTAACAGCTTTGCTATTGATTGGTTTTGCAAATATCAGCTTGGTGATCACCGGGCCAGAAGTTGGGGTTCGAGTCTTCTTCGCAATCTAAAAGATGGAGGAAAAAAGATCTAAAGTAACTTGAGCATTTTGGATCTAAATTATTGTATTGTTAAGTACATTAAAAAATAAAAAGGGCAATACTCGCACACAATTAGAAGAATAACTGCATATCTTGCATTTCATCTCCATTTCTCCCTACAGAAAGAACTAGGAGATGATCCTTGACACTTTACAAAGCCAAAGTAGGATAGCCAAATCCCTCTCAGCTTTTTCATAAGATAGCTCTATGTGCAAACATCTCATCTTCAAGATGCCAAAATTATTTAAGTGTGGTTGGTCCTCATAAAAATGTTAAAATTAAATGCACAACTCTCAGTATGTGAAGCTTTAAATGAAGTCACTTCTTTTTCAACCAACCAGGACAAAACTTGTCCTCCAGTGATTTAAATATGACCACTGCTGCTCTGAAACATCTCTTGACCATTTTGATGTGGCAGCACATTTGTTTTGCAAATGGGGAAAATGCCTTCTGCAACAGCTCCCCAAAAGTACATGGATCATCATTGCCTGAAAGCTTTGAGTACTCACTAGCCAAGAACAAATCAGTTGGCTACCTCCAGGTACAAGGGGATCTATTTTCATATTGTAATCCAGTCTCCTGAAACACAACTGGTCCAAGAACATGTCCAGCAATTCAAACAGAATCACTTCAGCTTGAAATCTTTGTAAGCAGGAGTTTATAGTCTTAGAAGTTTAAAAGAAGACTTTTCCCCCTTTTCCACACCGAGAGAAGTTAACTACCAGATGCATTTATTCCAAGTTTTTAACACTCTGGTACCCAGCTACAATAGTTCAGTTTAGAGGTTCATTCTTTCCAAAGACTTTTAACTTGCTGATGCAGAGGCTGCCTATAGATGTGGCCTGAGTCTATGTGAGCACACTGGAAGGCATTAGTGAAGCCCTTCCACCTGCCCACCCCACAGGTCAGGCACATCCTGCCTCTCCTCCACCACACACCCTCAGGCACCAGCCATCAACTGCAGCAATATCAGAGAGGCACAGCATTGATATCCACGTGGGGAGCCACCTCAAGGGCACAGAGCCACCTTTATTACTCAAGCAGCTAAATCAGAAATCTGCCTGATGTGCAAAGATACAGAGCTGACAGCTACTTTGACAGCCTGAGAAAGTTATGAATGCTCAAATGAAGCAATTGAGTAGGCTGGAAGTTATAGTTTCCTACACAAAACCCTATCTATAGAATTTGTTGCCTGAAAACACCTTTTTTACAATCACATAAGGCCAAAACATTCAAAGTATTCAGCAGCACATAACAAATTCCTCAACCGCTCCACAAAAAGCACACGTGAGGCTGCCCCAGCTCCCTGCAGCACAGTCATGGCCCAGCCAGGGAAGCTGGAGCTTCCCTCTGCCATGGCACTGGAGCCCTCCAGGCTGCTGTGGAAAGCCAAGGGCACTCTCTGTGTGCCCAAGCTATGCCCAGCCAGGGAAGCCAGCAAGGAGCAGCTCTGACACCAGGCACTACCAAAGAATGGATCTCATTTAAAGGAAGCCATGTGCTGCTCCAGTTACAGTACAGGTGCTCCTTAAGCACAGTAGGTGCTTTATAGGTGATACACAATTGTCAAGGCTTTCAAATGAAACAGATAAGAAATAAATCTGTTCTTTTTGGAGATCTATTCACTAAAACTTTGAAACGTAACTTGTTTGAAGAAGAAAGCTTCATTCACAGCCCTGTTCACCAATTTAACTCAAAGACATTTTAACATTTCAAGGATTCAATTATCCTAGCACATATATAGCTGATAGATGAGCAGGCATTTTATCAGTAATTTTTTTTTTCAGCTTGGACACATTTTAATTTCTGATAAATTCTACACATTTCATCTGCTTGATTTCAGATTTCTGTTTAGTTTAGATTAATCTTACCCTGCCATACGGTATTATTGCAACTGCTATTGCTTTTTCTCTGAAGTGAGAGCAAAGTCTGGCTCAGAACATGATGAACATTCAGCAGGAATAGTGAGCTCTGGACAACAGCAGTTGTTTCCCAGTAACAGTCAATAATGTGCTTAAATGACTTATGTGAATGTGTATAAAATACTACCGACCATTAACACAAAGTATTTCAGAAAAAAACTCAAAAATCACAAAATAACAGGTCAACACAAGTAGCCCTGCTTCCCTCATAGTCAACTTGCAGTATCCTCCTCAAATAAATTTCCTCCTGCTTTTTAGGTGAACTGTTTGTCTACAAAGAAGGAGGTCTAATAAACAAGTGAACCCCCTCAGGGCTTAGGAAACAAGACAAAGGTGGTTGGTTACAAATGAGGAACAGCACTACTGCCCCTACCTGCTGCCAAGCAAGCATTTCAGAGGTTTATACCACTGCATAACTCCAGCCACCAGGGAGAGGCTTCCAGGCATCCCCAGGTGTCCCTGGGAAACTCACTACCCATTTTAGTAGAGACTGGAGAAGCCAGAGGAAATAATCAAGATGCCCCTTTGGTACTTCAGAACGGGCAAGTTTTCTGGAGCACTCTGCCATTGCCTGTACTGATCACAAGAAGCTTAACATTATCCCCCTGCCTATGTAAGCTAAGCATGCCCTCTGCAAGTTACTCTGAGTTAGACTGCAAAAATATTCCCTGGAGCAACAAGTTCTTCCGTGAGAATGTTACTACATTTAGGAGCACACACCAATCTTCTTGCCCCTACAGAAGTCAAGAGATTTATTTGCAGGCAGCTTGACTTAAAGGGTCAAGTCTTCCTAAACACTGTCCACTAAAGATGAACTAGAAAGTTCATACAGCTGGACTTTGTTTTAGACTCTGTTCTATTCATAGAGAAATAGGCACACTCATACCTCACATTTACTGCTGGATATCTGCATAGTGAGCTACCACAAAGGAGTTAACACACTATAAATCCACTCCCTAGATGACTACTTGGGAGCCTGCCCATGTACCCCCTCTCTATGTAATTTATATTTGCCATAGTATGAAAAATCAGGGACCCTAGAAATAGAAAAGAACAGCTTAACTCAGAGATGAAGAAACTGAGCTAGGAACGGGAGTTTGAGGTTAGTGAGTGCACAAGGCCCCTTTTCAAAGATGAGATAAAGCCATAACGATGGCTTAGCAGCTGCCTTGCCATGGTAGCAACAATGCTACGGACACTGTTAAAACCACAGCCAGTTACCACAGCAAAACAAGTACAAGTCAGACTTAATGACACTCACAGTGATGTGACTGGACACCTGGCCCAGAGTCATGTGCAAGGCCAAGCTCCTGCTTAATGCATCTGGACTAAAGTAGTAGAGCAGCAGGCACACCACCACTTTTAAGGCTGTAGGCAGGCAGGAGCCACAGGCTGAGCGTAGATGCATTTGCCCAACAGTTTATCCCCACACATCCACAGCACAAGTTTCAGCTAAATCAGGACAAGCTGCTAAACAACAGTAATTAACTTCTGGATATAGATGAGGCCAAAGGCCCTGCCACACTTTGCACCTCACAGTCTGATAGGTCTAGAACTGTAAGTGAAGAAGGAGCCAAATTCCAAGAAATATTTTGCTGAACCCTACCAATTATGCCTCAGATGCTGAGACTTCAACTGTCACAATTAGATTACAAGATTAGATTAGATGTCAAGGCAATTGAGTTTCTCTAATGATATGCAAATCTCCTATGATCGTGACCACAAGAACTGATAAGAGCCCTTTGTCATCTAATCTTTATCAGTTCACTTTTCAGCACTAAATCAGGCTCCTGTGCTGCCCTCCATCTGAAATACCTGATTCACAAAGGCACAAGAGGTAAGTCACACATGGGTAAGACCCATGGGGAGACAGGCAGGGGTTCACAGCCTCCTTTTGCACTCACTGAAAGCTTGAGGGGCTTGTTCAGGGTGATGGGGTAAATGAATCATTTCATTTTCTAAGACAGCGACTCAAAGTGTGGGATACCTACCCTGTCATTCAGGGTAGAGTAGAGCAAGAATCTCTCACCCAGCCTCATACATCACTCTGAAACTTCAGTAATTTTCTACAGAGAAAAAAGCACTGTCTGTGAAAGTACTAATGCAATCATTTTCCCTGCAATATTGGATGCTAACCTTGCTTTCTTACTTTTCATTTCTACTTCCTCCTCTCCTTATGGGAAAAAGGGAATGTCAAGTGATAACAATTCGATCTGCTTTGCAAAAGGAATCAATGGCTCAACAAAAAGAAATGACAAGAAGTTTACCCAAACTGCAATTAACTAGATATTAAAACAGATGCAAGTCCATTAGTAAGCGCTTCTGCTAAGGAACCTGTAGAATTCCCAATGGCAAATGACAGAGGTCGATGGCCAAGTCACTGCTTTCAGTCACTGACAGCACAAGTCATCTCATGCAAGAAAAAACCACATCACAGCTAAGCCTTTATCCTCAGTTTCCTCTATCTGTCACTTGGCAGTGACAAGTAACAGGAACTGATCCACTCTTAAATGTTCCTACGCTGAGTAAAGAGCAGAGACTTTCTTGAAAGCTATAGTGACAATAATTTATGTTTCAAATGGCCATTACTAAATAGGTTTCCACAGGTATGATGTAGCAACAAAAAGAGAGAAAGTAGAAATTGGTGCAGGATTCATCAACAGCTTAAAAAATTCAGAATTTATCTCATTCACCTGCCATGAAATACTAATCAAGGAACATTTGGCTAATAAAATGCTTTAAACTTTGTCATTTTTAATGTGAGCTGATTATTTTTAATAGCATATTCAAGAGTTTAAATTCTCATTTCATTTAGACAATAAAATAAATATTTTTCCATCATAACCTGCATTGAATTCTACTTGTCCTTCACTTTAAGAAGTCTTATTTCTGCCTCACTGCCAACGAGACCAAAGTCACTCACATTTAGCTCTGCCACATACCAGATGAGAATCAGACCCTTTGGGTCATAACCCAAGTCTTTTCAACACATTTTCAGGCCCAGGCAGATTCTCTGTGGTTTCAAATATCTCTAGATCCATGCTAGAGATTGGGAACAAAACCTTGAAGTGTTCAGCTAATGACAGTGTCTAGTCCACCACAGTCTATTAACAAGCTTAACTAAATTTGAGGCAGACAAGATGCACCTTTCTGTTCTTTTTCAGACACTAGAAGTTTTTTCAGAGAAAAACAAATGGAACATAATAGGCAGAACCTAGTCTTCCATAAAGGAGTATATACTTTGAATAAAGAAAAACAGCCATATAGAGTTGAATTCAGTTTTCCTAAAAGTATGTAGAATTTATTTTAATAAAATGAAAATAATAAGAAAATTACCTTCAATTTACTGAATAGTTCACTTTCTCTGAGGCAAACCCTAAGTTTCTAGACAGTAGCTAGAGGCAAACAGCATAAAATGGCAAATGCATCCACAGATGAAAGCATGGGCTAAGAGCTGCATTGTATTTTTTAATACAAAGAATAAATGCAAAGGCTGAAAGCAACAGTGTGTCAATCAGTGCAGGAAACAGACAACAATTGCAGCAACAGAACTGGTTTTAAGATGTTTCATCAGCGTAACTCATTTTACCTGTACTGTTTTTACTTGCTGGGACTGCAAGGCAGAGGGCTGGGCCGCAGTGTTTATCAGCTGACTTCCCTGTGTCAAAGCTGAGACACCCACAACAGGTTTCACTTCCGACCGACCTCCAATGACAACTTTGATCTGCTGGCCTTGTACCTTGGAGTCTCCACCCTGGGCTTGGGACACGGCCTTCTGTGACTGCGGGAGCTGGCTGTGGGGTAATGCTAAAACAATAGGCTGGCCAGGTTTGCCCAAAGTTGTTACAATCAGCTTTTGCCCATCTGGTTTAATACTCTGGCTGCCTATTTTAATATCGCTGGCCTTGTTCAGAATAATCTGATTGGCTGAGATAGTGACAGGGGTCTGAGCACCAAGTTTATGGAGGCCACCTGGGAAGGCAGGCTTTACAGCTGCATTCACATCAGGGCTCGGGGCTGTGGTGGACAGTGCTGTGTCTCCTGAGTGGCTGCTGGGCGCAGGAACCGATTCCGTGGTGACTGTGGCTGTAGTCGTGGCTGAGGAGTCGCTGGTGGAGTTTATGTTCACTATTTCTTCCAGTTCTGTTTCCATGGGAATGGAGTCTCCCATCGGCGAAGACACGATAACGGCCTCGATGCTGTCATCTTCTACCAGAGTTATGCCGGTGTCCATGATTTCCTCAGGGAGCAAGCTGTTGACTTCTGCTGACACCACCTCCATTTTAGTAGCTGTGGCAGTGATGGCCGGAGCAGGTACTGCAATATTTTAAAAAGTTATTGGCTTCCAGAAAGCACACATTTTTCAAAGCTTTATGAATAAGTTTACCAAAGAAGAAAATATAGCAGAATTTTTTCAGACAAAATATTGTGCATGCACAGAAGGGATATCACAGAAAAAAATCTGTTATCAAAACATAACACACTAAGCTGAATTTACTCATAGTAGTAATTTATATCAAACCTCTACATCATTCACTGAAGTCAAATGAAGGCATTACCAGCCCACTCTTCACAACACAGTACACAAAGAAGCAGTGTTTCCCCCCTAAAGATATGGGCACAGATATTTAAACTCACTGAAGTATAAAACAAGAATTAAATAGCTTTTAAAAAATCCAGTAGATTATGATGCCTTCTCATACATGTCAACATTGATTAGCAGGTTATCTTGCTCAAGAGGCTTATTATGCATATCAGATGTTAACATTCTTGCCAAATTTTCATTTTGGAAATCTCAGAAAAACGAATGACTGTTTAGTGATGGACTTGAACAACCCCAAAAGCTCAATCAACAGCGACCTACCCTAGGATCAAGCCAAAGCCCTGACACTCACAAGATGAGTAGATAATCCCCTTGATGCTGGCTATGAAAAGAAGAGCTCAGTAATTTTTTACCTCAATACTCACCAGAAAATATAACACACAAATTCATGATTAATTTGAAAGGTGCTCTAAACACAAAACAAATAACACATCATATGAAAAAAATTGAATTTTTTTAAGAGTGCCCAAATTATGTATTAAACAAACCCCTGCAGCAAGATTCAAAGCCAGAGTCACTTCCACTTGAGAAACCTTACAGACATTGCTGAAAATGGTTACATGTACCATTCCCCTAAAGCTGTATCACTGTCAGAGTCTGAAAACAGATCAGCTTAATAAGGCGTTGTATGCACTTGCTGACCCCATGAGCACACTTGGGTATTGGATTGGTGAGCACACTACGTGAGTCTCTCTACGTGCTCCTGAGCACTAATTGTAAGTTCAAGGGGACAAAATCCTTGCAAGTTCTGTTTCCTACTTGCTAGGAAAAGCAGAGCTGAGCTTTAATACTAATTCATGAGGAACTGTGCCAGTAAAAACACTGACCAAATGCCGAGGTGACATTGTTTCCTCTGGAGTCATTGTGGGCCCATTCTGTACAGCAGCTAACTACAGAACAGCTGCATTTCACCCCCAAGGTGGAAGAACTGGGGAGAAAAGCCCTTTTAGAATTACAGTTTCCATGTCAAGCTCCAGAGGCAATGCAATATTAGTCCTGGACTCCCTGATTGCCAAGGGTGCCACTCTGATCCCCCTCACCTCAGAGTGCCAGCCAGATCAAACTGCTCTGACACTCAAGAAGCCTGAGCTGAGAAAGAACTCGACTGACAGTCAAACTCACAGCTCACTCATTGGCAGGCATTTAAAGACACAAAGTTATCTGATGTCACTGCCAGAAATACCTCCTTTGGAAAGCATTTCTCCCAAAGTAGTTCCTGCACAGTGATGCCAGCCCTGGTAACCAGCCCTAGACAGAACAGCCAACTCCTAGGGACACGTTAGCAATAGTGTCACATTGCTGCCTTAAAGTCAAAAAGGTTAACTGCATAGATGATTACTCAAAAATAGGAGTAGTAAAAGTAGACTATGTTTTTGAAGACAGCAGATGTTAAGGCCACTAGTTCTTCTTCTGGGCTGTGTCACTTGACTGTCACCTCCGCAACTTGCAAAGGCTTGTGGCTTAGATATTACAACTTCAGACTATTTCAGACACAAGAAAAGTAAACCTCAAACCAAACCATCATCCTGTTTCATACTGATATGCACACACGGCTTGGATCCAGAAGTTAGACTCCTAGTGTCCAGCGCAATCCATTAATGATTGCCTCCAGGTTTGAAAAGGAGAGAATCACCTAAATCAGACAGTGGGAAAATCAACTCACTCTGTAATTATAAATAATTTTAAATAACTTGCTTTTGGTTTGTATTTGTACAAGTTTTTCTTCCCCAAGAAGAAAGGCCATTCTTAGTATCTTTTAACAATATGACCATAAATATACTTAACATATCTAAGTAGTTTTATAGTTCAACAGTTCTTTGCATTCTTTATCCTTGCCATTTGGTTATGTTACAAAGCAGTAAGTGGTTATTAAATACCTATATCTAGTTGAAAGTATATATATATTAAAATACATGGAGTCAGGCTTTTAAACAGCATTTTTAGTCCAAACCAACCACTTGCAAGTCAGAATGCAGAAGGAAAAGAAATACATCAAGTCTGGAATCAGAGACTGAGAAGTGAAAAGGAAAGAAATATTACTCAGTTACTGGATTTACAGCTTATGGCAATGACATTGAAAGATTTTGCAGTTATCAGGTCATTTTAAACTTAGCTTCCATTAATTGTATTCAGGCTACTGTGCTCAACAGCAGCAAAAAAGAACCACAACACAACCCACTTGTTCTGTTTCTTCATGCATACTGGACTTGATTGAAATAGATACATGAAAGGCAACAATGAAAATCTCATCCCGGCTATACCAGAGGCTGCTGTCAAAGGCAGCTTCAACATCCCCATGGATTTTTACTTCTTGGTATTTAGCCAGGATTTCTCAACAGTTCAGCTGTTTATTTTTTACTAATGCTTTTATACTGTTTCCATTTTTCCAGCTCCTCTACTAAAGCGATTACCAACAGTAAAAGCATGCCAACCTCTTTTAAGATTCTAACAGCCTTGAGATTGTCAAGAAAGGGCAGAGAATTATTTTAACTATTTAAAACCCTTGAAAGTTTCCTTCACTTCAGCAGTTATGCTTTGAGTGCTGGATAATGCAAGAGCTCTAACTACAACCCCTTGAAAAGGTGCATCACTAAGTGTTTACTCAAAACATGAAGAAAAAAAATCAGTCTAGACCAAAGTGTTTAAGCTTCAGAATGGGAAACCTGACAAAAATCCTAAATTCAGATTACTAAACATATCATTTTAGTCTAAAAAATAATGGCCATACAATTAAATAAAATTTCACCAAGAAACTCACATAATGAAGATTTGCAAACATAGCTAGCTGAGGACACCCAATCAGACAAACACAAAAAAAATCAGGGACTAAAGCATATTGTCAGCAAAGTCTTAGACCAACAACTTTAAAAAGTGCTAGGTACAGTAAGGAGGAGAGGAAAAAATTCTCTGCCTGAGCAAACCACCTGTGACCATCCTACTCAAAAAACAGATTCCTGTTCTTGATATCCACAAAGAACAATATATATAGGATGGTGTAAAGGACTAAGAGGATTTGTAAGGAAGAGGATAAAGAAGACCAGGATTGCTGGCAAAAATACAGAATGGTGTCTGACAGGTATCTGCAAATTTTGATCTTTTTTCTCTGTCACTACCATGTCACTATAAAATCTTTAAGAAACTCTGTTGAAAGTGTTGAGATCAATCATATCAACATCTTTGTTGATAAAATACCAGAACACCCACACTAAACATGAAAACTAAAAAAAAAAAAAGCAATATAATAAAGCACAGTGATCTACAACGTAAATGAAATACAAGACATAACAATGCTTGCACTTTACAGTAGCTGCATTTTATTACATGCAGAAACGTCTCCATTTCACTAAGAACAGCCAACCTTCCAGCCTGTAGGCTGGAAGTTCACGTAGGGTGACAGGCTACAAAACCATCGGCAAGGCTATGTACTGCAAGCAAAACACATGTTCATAAATTCAGATTATACAGAAACAAGGCTGCTGAGATCAGAGTTACACAAACGCCTGGGAAGGTGATGAATGCCAGCAAGGCCATGACAACCAAGCAGAGGGCCAAGGGACTCATCACCACTTGTGGCTGCTTTAGCGATCCCCTTTCCATTCTCTTCCCAGTGCACCGCACTGGCCCGGTGGTGCTCAGCCATGGGAATGCTCTGGTATAACTTGACAGATCTAGGAACACTGGCCAGACCTGCCTTGAGTCATTGGCCATGTTCATTTGTTAACCAAATCGTCAAGTGTCACTTTCACCAGAAAATAAGGACATCAAATCAGTAACAGCTTTTGTACAAACACCTCTTGAAGCACAAAACAAACCCATACCATCCAAAATCAAAAGGCTCATAAAAGCAATGCATCTAATGCACGTAAAGCAGCAGGGATTCTCTTAGGACCAGTAAGAAAATGCTAAGTGAAACTAAGTATCATTGCCAGATACTGCTGTATCTGTTAGTAGTTCTTTAAAGCTGAGACAGATACACTTAAGGGTAGCACTATTAAGAGTCAGCAAGCACAAATATTTTCAACTTCTGAGCTAAAACTGTGCAAAAATCCTTAAAAAGAAGTATGAAGAAGAACAACGAAGAAAGGGGAGAACGAGGCTGAAAACTTGAGACAGATGAATGGGAGGAAAGTACGAGTGAACAACCTAACAAGTGATTGTTCACTGCAACTACAGTGGACTCTAATGAACATGAATACAAAAGAATGCAGGATTAAGTTAGTCAGTACAAAAGGGGTAACATTTGGAATTTCCACTGCTGAGAAAAAAATGTGCCAACACCATCTCTTCTCTGTCCAATCAAGGTGCAGCAGAGAACTGTCAGCAGGCTATGGCTCACATTTGAGGATTTTAAAACTCAAAAATCCCACAATATTTGTATGGCTACATTTATAAAATTGGCCGATTTAAACCTTAACTAGCTAAGGTTTAAAAACACAATATATTTCATTCCTCAGTTCAACTCCAACCATTAGAACAAAGGCAAGCGCAAGAAGAAAAAGGGGAAATAAAGAACAGATCCTTGAAGATTTAACTGAGAAGCATGAGATGCTGTCAACCACAATTTAGGTGCTTAAAGGCTTTTCAAATTTTTCAGCTTCTGCTTATCCAATACTGGCAGATACATAAACTCCTGAAGGCTGTTGAGCTGAAGAAATCCGATTTTGGGGGGGTCTTAATACTTAGAGATAAAGCAATTTGAAATGTCCAGGCTTCAAATGCCGGAGTCTAGATCTTTCTGCCAGGGCAGGGACAGGTAGTAGACCTGTCTGCAAAAGGAGTGCCCAGGTGTTTGATCTCCTGCAGCAAGTGCCAGGAAGGAGTTGGATGGCTGGTTTTAAGCACAGGCTACAAGCAGACTCGCAGTCCACAGCCAAAGAACCAAAAACTCCCTCACCAGCACACCCAGAAGGGATGGAGCAATAATGCAGAAGAATGGAGGCTTGCCATGGCAAGGACTGGCAGGAAGAAGAGACTTCTCCCAAACGCTGAGATGCCCTTGCCAAACCACTTCACTGCTTGGCAGACTGAAGAGGAAACATCCATCACACCAGGAAAGACGCTGGAGCTCAGGCAGCCCCATCTACTCCCCATGCCACCAGCAGGGGTTTGGGTACTCAGCCCATGGGACTCGCTTGGAGAAAGCTGGTCTGTCAGGGACTGGTGGGGTCCATCTGACAGAGAAAGGAAAGAGATCTTTGTTCACAGGCTTGTCTGGATGGTGAGCAGGGTTTGAAACTAAAATTATCAGAAGAAGGAAATCAAGGGTTGTGATCCAGACCAGACTCTGGCTGGAAGTCTGTAGCCAGCAGTGTTCCCCAAGGGGTCAGTACTGGGTCTGATCCTGCTGAAGTTGCTAAATGGCCAGGATGAAGGGACAGAGTGCCTCCTCAGCAAGTTTGTGGATGATTCAAAATCAGAAGCAGTGGCTGATACACCAAGAGGCTGTGCTACCATTCAGTGAGACCTGGACAGAGAGGAACCTAACAAAATTCATCAGAAGCAAGTGCAGGGTTCTACACCTGGTAAGGAATAATCCTGCACACCAATACAGGCTGGGGGCTGACCTGCTGGAAAGCTGCTCTTTGGAGAAGGGCCTGGGAGCTCCAGGGGACAAGTTCCCTGAAAGCCAACAATGTGTGCCCCTGTGGCCAAGAAGGCAAATGGTCTCCTGGAGTGAATTCAGAACAGTGTGGTCACTACCTAGAACTGCTACCAGAGAGGTTGTGGAGCGTCCTTTTCTGCAGAAACCCACCTAGACACAAACGCATGTGACCTGCCCCAGGTTTAGTTGGACTAGGTGATCTCCAGAGGTCTCTCCCAATCCCAACCATTCTGTGCGGAGCTGGAAGCTGCAACAATTTAAGTACAATCCAGTGGAAACACTGTATTGCAGTAGCAATTCATTCCCGCACTCCCTCTTACTAATCTTCCAGCTCTTGGGATGGAGGGGAATAAAAGCAAGTTGCAATTATTCAACCATGAAATAGTTACTAAGCTCTCCATGCTGCTATAATTAACATATAATAGTACTAAATACTGACAAGGACACTTAAAACACAATGAGCACTCCCTCCTGCCCAAAAAACCCAATACACAAATGAAGAAAGAGATGATGCTCTTTGCAGACATGCTGTAAAGATATTTTAAAGTTTTCAAAAGTTCATGTCTTCAAAACAGAAATATTTTACACAACTGTATCTTCTTCCTTCACCACAACAGCTGCTACAAATAAACTTTAAGACTCAGCTATCCTGTGACCTATAGCTGTTTTCTTCACATCAAAACTATTTCTCACGTTGAAGGAAGCTCAGCATGCTACCACAGAAATTTGATTACACACACCAAGTACAAAAGCAATTCTTACAATTAAACTAACAAGGACCTTAGAAGGAGTACATAAGCAAAAATCCCCATGAGTCAGAGCCTTTCAGGCAAAATGGAAGATGGAGAGAAAAAGGAAAAAACCTATAACTAAGTTTTGGATAAAAGCATCATGTCACACAAATTGCAAACAGTTGAATTGTGTTACATGTACAAGTGAGTGCATTGTTTCCTAGAAAACCAGCATTTAAAAACACTGAGCTATCTAGCTCTGGATTGGACACCCCCTTTCCACCACAAGAAAATACTACATTGCCCAAAGGTACTGTCTATTACAAAAGAAGATTATTAAGGAAGAACATTCCAGCTGTTGTGAGGTACTGAGCAGTATTACCAAACAAAACACAACAGAACTCCAAGCACTCACTCAGAGTCATTAGTTAGTCTTAAACACCGCCTGTTTATCACACACCTCACTTACAGCAACTTTCCAGGAAAGTACTGGAAATAACATTCCGTGCAGCAGAATACTTCAAAGCAGTTCAGATTGCCTTCTGTAATGGGAAACAATGTTCTACTTTCAAGCAGAGCTTTAGGCAAACTAAAAATAAAATAGAAACTAAAAATAAGAACACTCCCCTTCACCCTTCCCTTGGTTTGCATGCCAGTTTCAGTCACTTTCAAAACATACTATGGCACAAAAGCTAAAACACAGAACTGCACAGGTGCTACAACCACTAAACACATTCTGAAGGTGTTCGCTAGAGTGAACAATCTAAATTTGGGGTTTGTAGATTCCAGGGCCTTAACATTTCATCAAATACTTCTAACCTTATGTTCCATACTAACTTTGAGGTGAGACCAAAAGAAAAAAAAACCTAAAATAACTTCAAGTAATTTAATTTTCTGCAGTGTTTCATAGGCCAATAGTAAGGCTTTACAAACCTAAAGTTACATTGAATAAACATGTAGTGAACTTAGCTTGACTGATAAAAATGCCAAAAACCAAACAAACCTGAAATATGAATAGTACTTATCACTAGGCCCCAAAAAACGCAGACTTTTGTCTTCTATATATAGCTTGAAATAAAGGTCTTGCTTTCCAAACTCCAGAGATCCCTTGAATGTGAGGCTACAGAAGAATTCAGAAGACACAGCAGTATCACATCAAGAACACTCTTAACAAGTGTGAAAATTACCACCATAGGCTTGATATCAAGTTGCCCACAGACCTTCAGCAGGTGTTATATTGCACACCTTTAAGATCAGGCTTGCTGCCATCAATTTCACAAGAGTACATTTTAGAGCTGTATTTATGAACAAGAGTTCATCACAACAGAATTGTAACCTACTAGTTTTACTGGACTTTGCCAACTGGGAAGCACAACAATGATCCAGAGCATCATATCTATACTACACCAGCACTGCCCAGTTGGGAGACATACATGAAATTCATTCTAATTGAAACAAAACCCCCACACATGACACTGATTTCAGTGAAGTATTCAATTTCAAAAAAAATATGTGCTAAAATGGCACAGAAAATTTTGCCCTAAAAACTTAAATCCTTATCTGTTTTACGCAATCATGATCCTTTTCAAAGTTAGAACACCACTGAGATGAAAACCAGAGAAAAATCTTAAGAGGATAAAGCACAATGCTTTAAAGGCAGTGCTGTCAAGATCTGAACAGTGGTGAAAGCTGCTATGGCCACTACTGCTTTTCAAACTTATCCTAGAAACCTAGGTTGGCTTTCTTCATTTTTGAGTTCAGTGGAGCATTAAAACAAAAATAAAGATAGCCCAAGCAGTTATATTACAGTGATTTGTAGGAAAACATGTTTCTAGCTGCAGATCTCAGCAGTTCTACCAGCTTTAAAGATGACACTTCACAAATACAGAAGGTATTTATTTGCAGAAGGGCTGAGCTGAAGATAAATAGCTCACCTGCAGGCAAACCAGGACTTCATTCAGATTCCTTCGTTCAGAAAAAACACTATTAACACCTTCTTCCCACCTCAATCTCTAGATAAAGCACCTCTATATTCCTTTTGGGAAAACTTACTGAAACAACTAGGACTGTGCAACACCTGACTGACTTTTGTGGAATGAAATTCCACATTAAGATTTTGAGTTGAGATCAATTCTACAAGAGAAATGGGAATTTCTGTGGAATCTTCATCCCTGCTCCAGTACCATGTGGGTCACTTCAAACTCCGAAGTCTCATGTGTCATAACATAAAAGGTTGAAGAATTTCTGAAATACAAACTGTAAGTTTTATCAGCTGCAGGTAAGAAAATCAACAGCTTTGGATAAACACTATAAAAACCCCCTAACCGGACTTGCAAGAAAAGCATTTCAGCTACAGTGTAGTAGGACTACACTGTATCTCTTACAACCTTAGTTTTCAATATGCTGAAAGTGACACAGCCAGATATTGACACTGTATCTTATTCTATCCCTGGAGAAGCTTTAATCCAGACAATACGCCAAGGCCACTTAGAAAGAAGAGTCCTTTGCATGCACCCTCCATGCTGTTCACTGGGAAGCTGTTCCCTGGGGGAAGAAACCTTTCCTAATACCTAACCTAAACAACCAGCAGGCTTTGAGAAATGCCCCAGATCTGTCCTTACTCTTCCAAATTTCATCTCCATGGCAAACATGCTCAATCATCAGTTGAATAAGTCACAACTACACTGCCTGAGTTGATACAGATCCAGAATGTTCATCTCCTTCTCAGAACTACTAAGTGAAGAAACAATAGTATGCAAAGCCTTAACTGTATTTTTCCATGGAAAAAGTTGTTTGGCTTTTTTTATGTAGCAAGACCTAGCTCTTTACTACATCTAAAAACCACTCTGTGTATACAAAAGAAGCTTTCGCCAACTCTCAGTTCATAATTTTGAGGACTGGAGATTAACAGTGATTAACATATGACAGGACACTGGAGCTGACCTGCAGCTTGGCAGGTTCTCAGTGTGACTCAGCTGCCCTAGTTCATCACTACACAGTTAATAGCACCACATACCCACAAAGGGCTGGACACACCTGAACCAGAGGCTGTCACTCTGGAAATTCTCTCACATCCAGCTCAGGACACACGCCCAAATAGCTCTGTGTTAAACTGTACAGTCTACTGAAACCATCTCAGCAGCACCAATAGAACTTCAAAGTAACTACAACATGTCATTCTGCAAAATTCTATAGCATCGGCATTTATCAATGTCATTAAGAATTTCTGTTAAAAATCCAGGACATCCAACTTGTCAAAACCTTTTGTTCAACCTCTTTCTTTTTGCTGACATAACACCAAAATTCACCTTCCCGTTCAACAAAGAATGAGCTCTTATTTTTCCCAGTCGTTCCAGTAGCAATGGTAAAAATGCACAAGTATTTGCCCTTGCCTGTTTTCTGCTTCTCTCCTGGGGAAATTCACATTTTTTCTGTCCACAACAAACAGTATTGACAAACTTTGCCAATATCATTGAGTGCAAAACTGACTACAGCCTTGCTGGTCATTCCAGTGTAGCCAGTTCACAGCACTGACACCAAAACGAATCTGTGCAAATGTTAAAACACCCACTGGTCATTTAATGGTCCAGGCATTCTCCCACCAAAGACAAAACTTATTTTGGGAAAACATCAATGCATAACAACACAAGGTTTGTAGCTCCCAGAGATTCTTGACCGACTGCTAGTGCAAGGTATTTACAACACCTACCTATGCAAAGTAGAATCAAGTTACAGTTTAGAAAGTGAAGGTCACTTGTTTGCCTAAGTTGATTTCAAGGGGAAAACAAATAAGTCTCAGAGAAACAAATCCTTTAATTGGGTCATTTTATAAGCAAAACAAACTAAAGAACAGGCTAGTTAATCTCCTTATTTGCTGTGTTCTCTCATCCCTTTTTGACAAATACAAACAAGCACATCAATTATTCCAGGCAACTGAAATTCACAAAGCATGGCACAAAAAAAACTAGGAAATGCAGTTCTTAGGAAACTCTTGACAACAGCATGTTTTCATTCTTTTGTTAGAAAAGCCTCCACAGAAGCATATGTATACTCAAGTGTCATCCTGAACTGCTAGCATCTTGTCAAATGAAAGTGCACAACTGCACGTAGGTGATCTTGCTGTATTACAATTTTCCTAATTAACTGCCATTCTTCAATTTTGCTATTGTTTCAATAATGGGTAAAATAGTGTCATTCATTTTAGGCATTCCCCATTTTCTTACTCTCTCTGACACTGTTTTGTCTCTAAAATTGAAAAGTTTGTTTTGTCATTAAGCAAAGAATTACAAAATCACTCAGCACTGTGTTTTTCCAACAGAGAGGCTTTTGTTTAAGCTTACTGAGCTAGAGATGCTTTAACAAAATGCATGTCATGAAACCAGAAAAAGATGAATCCAGGAGGAAGCTATGATTAACAAGGGTAAGTGGAAAAATTAATCATCTAAGACTGCAAACTCACCATGTTTGCATATGTAATAGCAGAGTGAAAGCAAATAGTTTTAACACAGTAACAAAATATGTAAGTGGAACACAGATAAAATAATTTCCATTCTCTTTCCCAACCCCTACATAAGACAAGACACAGAGGCAGTTTGTCTGCATGCTTCCCAGAGGATCATGGCTCTAGATTTCCCAAATACAATGCCAATGGCAAACCACAGCAAGGAAAAAACCCAACCTCACTCCTTATCAAGTGCTGAATACATAACCAGTGCAAGTATCCAGTCTTTTTTCCAACAGTTACAAGGAATACTTAAGAAAATACCAGGTGTTCTTCTACCACAAATTAACCATCTATGGTCACAAAACAGTTCCCAAGGCAACCATAATTCCCTCAACCAACGCACACCATTCCCTTCCCATTGCTCTACGTTCTGCTAAGTGACTGCTCACTGCCTGAGACACCACACAAACAACTGTGTGCAGCAGATCAGAACACTGGGCAAGGTACACAAATTAGCAACTCCTACATGTTTAAACTGACACTTGTCAAGTGATATGTACATGAGAATTTTATATTACATAGTTGAGGTTTTTGGGTTTGTTCTGGTTTTTTTCCATGGGAAGATTGCTTAAGCTCATGTTTCCACTGCCATGTTTATAATAGAGGTGCTAGCTGATTTCTTTTTAGGAATGGACAGAGGAAAAAAACCAACTAACCTCTTATCCACATACCATTTATGAGGAGATCCTTCTTCCCTTGGCAAGTTCTGGGTAAGTTATGCTTCCATTATAATTTTAAAAGGAAAAGCAGAAGCTAAAAAACCTTATATGTCAACAAACTTAATTATACACTAATAAAACAAGCACCTGCTACAATTTTATAGGATTTAGTAGTGTGAGCAATATCCTAGCAGTATCTTTATTGCACTGTTACTTCAAATAGCATCATTTGCTACTCTGTGTGCACATGAGCAGCAGCATTACTTTCCTTATATTGCAATCCCCATGTGTATTAAGCCAGCACTACTGCTAAAGGTCTCCTGTCCACCTTTGGCATCTGCCTTTTTGTTTCCATACATTTTCCCTCCTTGTGCTAGTAAACATCTGTGCAGCTGCAAGGGCAGCCCAGAAGAAGGAGGCAGGCTGGAGAAAAGCCATCCAAAACCAAGTGTAGGTTATCACAAACACATTTTCTCCATGCCACTGACACTGGTGTTCAACCCAGGAAGAAAACTACTCCACAAAGTAGTAAGCAAATTCTGGTGAGTCAGTGTGCTGAGACAGCTCAGTTCAAAGTCTACGAGCACCAGAGCAGCACCAGGGGATCACACCCGAAAGAACTATTGTCACAGAAACAATGGTTTCACTCAAGGAAGACAGACTCCTTGAGTCTATAACAGAAACTGCTATTACTCCAAAAGAAGAAAAACCCAAAACCATAAAAAGTCAGTCTCTAAAGATGGGGATTCAGTATATACCTAAGAACTTATACAACAGATCAAAGCAGAGCCCAAAACTGAGGGCATAACTCCCATGTGAGCAGCAACATGTCATAGCAGAAGGATGGCTTCTGAAGGGGAGTGACGCAGAAGTTAAGGAGCCACCAATCCACATCCAGATCTGGAACAAGAGAATCTCTCACATCATGTAACTTTGTGCCCCATGACTGATCAAGGGAATTTTCTGTCAGTATCGCTCTTTCTCGTGCAAGAACATTTTTTTCAGGTTTCTAATGCTGTCAGGTGAACAAGCCTAGTCACAGGCTGTACTGAAAGCCACACGCTGCTCATCAGCTTTCTGAGCAGCTGAGGAAACCAAGGTACTCAAATATAAGGCCAGACAAAATACAAACCTTTGAAACAAGATTTCAAGAAGCATTTTCCACTTCTCTGTGGGAGCACCCCAAACTAAGAATAATAATTAAAACCCCAAAGAATCCTGAGTTTATCTCCTAAATACTTGCTATGAAGTGCCCCACCACAGCCTTCCACTGCTGTAGTGTACAAACTCTGTAGGACATTAGGATGTGCTTCTCACAGCATGTAACAAAAAAAGTGTTACCTCTGTAGCACATACAGAGAAAAAGAGCACAAACACACTAAGTGACAAATAAGGAAACACAGTTTGTTGCTGAAGCAGAAATCAAAACACACACCCCCCCCATCTAGCTTGGGTACCCCTGCAAATTTTTTTCTATCAAGTGTAAGGTAAAAGAACCTACGGGCTCTGATGGTTTTTCCAAATCTAAAGTAAAAAAATATAGCAGTGTATGAGATAACATCTCCAAGGCTGAATTCTGACAGTACTCTTCATCACCACCCTTCATATTTACCTGTGTGGTTAGCAGATACTCCACTGAAAGCATTTAAAACCTCTCAAGAATTCTGGCTGAACTGTTCAGAGCATTCAGTTACAAACTACCTGAGCGTGGACATCACCTGAGTACATCAAACCAAACATCAGCAGATAGCTCTTGATACATAAGCTGAACAAGCAACCTTGCATAACAAACTGCTAAGTTTACCCCATTACAACAAGCATGATGTACTTTTTTAACCCATTAGAGAAGCTGGGCTGTATTTTCAAACACACTCTCCAAGCCAGCCTGTAAGTGTTTGGCCTACAGAGCAATACAGTCACACATTTCTCTTTAGGTTGATGCAACTCTGTATAAGGCATGTAACCAGCACTTACCACTCGGTGACAGATATGTAAAACTGGATGTCGTGACAAATAATAATTTAAAAAGAAAAAGAGACAAGTCCAATGCGTTTTATTTTACAAAAAGATTCCACTGACAGAAGAAATATATTCAGATGATAATCCACTATTCTTCTTGCCTCCAATAAGCCAAAAGCTATCCTGAAGAAGATAACCACATATACTCAAGGATTCATTACCTGTTTGTTGTGGCCAGCTTCATGTAAACATTGAAAAGAGTATTTTGAATTATTTCTTTGTATTCAGTATTTCCTACAGTAACAGTAATATATTTTAAGGAACTGTTCAGAAGGATGAAACTAATGAAAGGTGATTTAAATATCTGCTCTTTCCTCACCTGACATCTTAAGTCTGAGAGCTTTTCTCCTGATTACAGCATATTCCAGTGGACAGTTTCACAGGCTCTCAATGCCACAGGGCTTTTCAGAACCCAAATCCTCAATATCCAGCATTACATAATTAGTACATGATGTGCTTCAAAGTCAAGGCCACAAATAATTAAAAACACATTCTGAATACTGATATACCTCATGACAAGCAAATTTGGGACTATCCCAAAAGACAGTCTGGCTACATTCACAGAATCACAGAATTGTTAAGTTTGAAAGGCACCTCCGGAGATGATCCAATCCTACCTCACTGCCAAGACAGGGACACTTGGAACAGGTGACACAGGACCACGGTCAGGTGGATTTCAAATGTCTCCAGAGAGGGAGACTCCACAACCCCCCTGGGCAGACTGTCCTAATGCTCTGCAACCCTCAACAGAAAAGTTCTTCCTCATGTTGAGGTGAAACTTCTTGTATTTCTGTTTATGGCCATTTATCCTTATCCTGTTGCTGAGCACCACCAAAAACTCTGCCACCATCCTTGTAGCACCCGCCTTTGAGATATGCATATGCATTAATGACACCAGTCTTCTCTCCTCTAGACTAAACAGGCCCAGCTTCCATAGTCTCTCCTCATGGGGGAGATGCTCCAGACCCCTCATCATCTTCGTAGCCTCCGCTGGACCCTCTCCAGTAGCCCCTTGTTTTTCTTGTACTGCGGAGCCCAGAACGGGACACATTTCCTTGAAGCTGGGGGCTGTCCGCAGCCGGACAGCGCACGCTCAGGGCACAGGTGCGTCCTGGCACCGGGGCGAGCGCAGGGAGCACCGCAGTCGCTCCGCGGGGCAGAGCCGGAGCGAGCATCCCGCTGACACAGCCAGAACGCCCTCACCCAGCCGGGGCCGAGCCTGGCGCGGTCCCGGCGGCTCCGCGTGGGCGGCCCGGTCTGCTCGGCCAGCGTACGCCAGCGACTTGGGCGAGCAGCCCCAGCCCCGGCGCCGGCGCCGCCCGACGCGCTGTCCCCGGGCC
>VZTZ01018449.1:506188-547011 GCA_013400955.1 Drymodes brunneopygia
GGCGAGCGCGCGGGGCCGGCCCGCCCGCGCCCCCTCCCGCGGCCCGCGCGCGCTCCTCCGTCACGTGACAGCCCCCCATCTCCCGCCAGCGCGCGCGACTCCATGGTGGGAGGAGGCGGCCCCCAAGATGGCGGCGGGCGCTGTGNAAGGACCTGGCCGGAAAGTGAGTTACCGGCCGCCGCCTCGCCGCGCCGGGGCCAGGGGTGTCAGCCGCCCGCGGGGTGGGGGGCTGAGGGGGCGCCGTGCGCTGGGAGGGTGGGTCGTGCCCGGCGGCCGCATTTCTTCAAAGAAAAAGGAGACAGAAAGGTTTCACCTTTTAGTTGTGTAGTTTTTTCCTTCACGGGCTCCCGCGTGTCCGGCCGGCGCCCCTCAGGGCTCGGCTGCTGCCCTGCGGCTGTGGCACAGTGAGAGGCCGGGAAGCTTGTTTTCCTCTGCTGCCGTGGAGGTATCAGCGACTGTCATATTATTTTTAATAATTATTATCACTTTCATTAGGTTTGAGTTTTGGACAGCAGCCCTCGGGCGTTAAGCTGCTCGTGGCACGATGTGTCACATAGGTTTTCACTCCTTCGAGCGTGCAGTCATGCGGATCTGTCACCTGGAATTCTTTCGCTCCCGGTCCAGCTACTTGTGTTTTAGGGGGCTGCCTCACGTTTAGGATTTTCGTGTAAAACCCAGGGAATTTTGCCCTCAAAACGTAGCTTCATTGCGAATATAGTACTTGATCAGTACCACTCGCACTGAGACAAAGTTTCCTTAGCTTGCTGGAGCAAGACAAGAGCAATTGCTAATTTTTGCCAGAGTAAACACTTGAAAACACATAGCGTGCACCTGTGTTCATGTCAAATGGCTGTAACATAGTATTTATCACACTATTTCTCAGTCGCATTGAATATGGCATTTTGAACCTTTGACTACCTTGATTATCTGAATCTGTGAGCAATACAGTTTTCATTACTTTTTCTATGCACTATCCTGGGCATATGGTTATTGTTATTTTGGACTTCCAAAATTGCACATATGTTCTTAGATAACAAAATGATGAGCTCTGTTATCTGAGGATCTAGTTGTGGGATTTAAGAAGAGCCAGGTAGGAATTCCAGGTGAATGACTCTTGAGAACAAACTGTTTGGAGAATTGCCACCTGAAGGTATAGAAAATACTGGCAAAAATAGGGCTCTGACATGGAAAGTAAGCAGAGGGAGAACTTCTTAGTGAAAAAATATGCCCTATGTGTGATTTTTATTGTCTCTTCTAATTTATTTGTGGACAGATACCGTCAAATATTGGAAAAAGCCATTCAGCTGTCTGGTGTGGAACAACTTGAAGCTCTGAAAGCTTTTGTAGAAGCAAGTAAGTGCATCTGCTATAAGTGGTTGTACACTGAGTGAAGGCCACAGGTCTGTGGGGTTGTGTGTCTGTTAGCTCTGCTTGAGGCTGTGTAAATGCAATATATTTTGGTCCTGTTGGAACTCAGACACAGCAGGAAGAGGAACCCTCATCACCACATTCAGAAGTGAAGAGGGAACGGCTTTGTAAGCTTGGTGGTTATTACAGCTTTCCAACCTGTCAGCACTGGAAGGTGAGAGCAAAGCAGTCTCTGTTGAGTGCTGAAGTTGGTACTGGATGCCAAGTGGTGTTTAAACTGACAGTCTCCTTCTTCACCCATTTGTAAAACCGCCAAGAAATTGTTAGGGGTTTTTTTGTGTTGTATACTGGGTGTTTGGCTTGAACACTATTGAACACCTCTGTAAGTTGTATCTGTTATAATGTTTTAAAAGTTGAGGATAAGCTCAGTGAGATTTAGCACAAACATTTACTTTATCCAAGTTATTTCAGCAACTGAGAACTATAAATCAAGGTGAAAAATTATTTTTTTCTGTCAGGGGTTAGAACTCTGGTGACCTCTAGTGTAAACAGTTTCTAAAAGAAAAGAAAAACTCCCCTTTATAAAAATAGGGAAAAAATCCCCTTTATATGAATACAGTTTTTAAAATTGAAATATTCAAATGTAATATGAAAGCAAATTATCACCTGTGGTGAAGGCACTGACAAATATTGCATCCATTCTGTGTTTTCCTTCTGTGCATCCCTGAACCAGTGGTGAATGAGAATGTCAGTCTGGTGATCTCACGGCAGCTGCTGACAGATTTCTGTACCCATCTTCCAAGTCTCCCTGACAGCACAGCCAAAGAAATTTACCACTTCACCTTAGAAAAAATACAGCCCAGAGTTATTTCATTTGAAGAACAGGTGAGAGATCAGTGATGACGGGGATTTTGGCTTGCGGTCTTGGCTTTGGTGTTTCCCCTCCTTGTCTGCTGACTATTTCAAGCTGTTCAAAACAGATCTTCCTACTTGGAGTCCAGTTTTGCAATCCTGTACATGGAAAACCTGAGCTAAATGCAGAGAGCACTGTGCAAAGATTACAGACTGTCACTTCGTCATGGTGATGGAGGTGTAATTCCTCTACCAGCAATTGTCTTGTTACAATGAAACAATCCTTGAGCCGCTGGAGGTGCTCTAGAGAGACAGACTGCTACTCGTATTGCCTTCTGCCACAGTAGTAGAACAGGCAGGTGGTATAAACAGCACGCACCTTGACAAATAGCTTTTGTTTCAAAATAAATACATTTTCTCTGTGTGTTTATTTTAGCTGTAATCATTTTACCAGGAAAGAATGTTTTCTTGAAATCCCAATTCTCAACTACTGAATGTGCTGCTCTGCATTTTCAGTTCAATCCTCTGTTTTGTTGTATCAATGTGCAGTATGATCTGAGAGTTCTTAGAGAAGTTGCTTATATAAAACACCTTTAGGATCTAGTATCGAAGAAGAAATTCAAAGCAGTTTCTGCCATGATTTTTATTTGATTATCTTTTGTCTTCGTAAGCAGCTTTTGCTCTGAGCTGAACATGCTTGCATGTATGTCATCATGATTATGCATAAATTAAATCAAATGCATTACATGGTTTTTTTTACCCGCTCTTCCACCTAAAAACTCAGGTTGTAAGTGGTGATATTTTACCTGCTGACAGCTGCTCTCCAAAATAGAAGTTTCTGCATTAGGATCTAACCACAGTTCACTTCATTGTACCTCACAGGCATGATATGAGGTGTAATTGTGAGAAGTGGCTTGTGACTCTTGATGCTCCAGTTCTTGAAAGATTTATTTCATCTTCTTAACAGCTTTATAAATGGTGGCTACTTTTGCTGTTGATTTTATTGTTTTCCAGGTGGCTTCAATAAGGCAACATCTTGCATCAATCTATGAGAAAGAAGAAGACTGGAGAAACGCAGCACAAGTGTTGGTGGGGATCCCTTTGGAAACAGGGCAAAAGTATGTTTGGGGTTTGCTGCACCAGAGGTTACCCACTATTAATTAGTCTTGTTGATAAGCAAGTCTTTCTAAGAGTATTTTGCAAAAATGCTTCTAAGGTTATTGAAAGCTTCTTGAAAGGTGGCAGTTTTTCCATGTGTCCACTTTCTCAGTTCAAAATTAAGACATAGTTTGAAATTAGATATTAACAAATGCAGTTGGGGATTCTTTTCTGCGATTGTGAAGTGGGGTTTGTTTTAGTTCAGTTAGTTTATTTGGGTTTTTTTAGGTCTAGAACCCTCGCTGTTACTTTTCTCTGGCAGTCCTTTCCCCTTTCTCAGTTTGCACATACAAGGATTTGCTGTAGGTTTTGTTTATTTAGCACCTATTTGTTGCACTGCAAGGTTGCTTCTTAACTCAAGTAGTGCACCACTGGTGGCAAACTTCCAGTCCACAAAAAACAGATTATGAGAGTGTACCTTTGTGTCTTGGTGGTCAGCATTATTTCTACTGCTGTTTTCAGGAGCTGGTTCTGTATTGGCATTCATCTCAAATTTCTCTCTCTACAGAAAGCATTAATCTTGGTAGTAGGGAAGAAGAAAGCAGAGAAAGCAAATGTTGCCAAGTGTTTAAGAATCATAATAAATATTTAGAGCAGCTAAGAGCAAGGGTAATTCTGGAGCAACTCTGAGCACTTGCTTTTCTCTTTCCCTACAGGCAGTACAATGTGGATTATAAACTGGAGACCTACCTGAAGATTGCCAGGCTGTATCTGGAGGATGATGACCCAGTTCAAGCAGAAGCTTACATCAATCGAGCTTCCCTGCTTCAGAATGAATCCACTAATGAACAGCTGCAAATCCATTATAAGGTTGTCTAATGTGCTTTATTGCTTTCTCTTTCTACAGAGAGACAATTCCACATTTAGATAGTCTTATGCACTGCCACCAAAACTCTCATCATGAGGAAAGAGACAAAGGGAAAAGCTATGTGGTTTTGGGAGCTTGAGAGACACATTTTAGCAATAATTAAACAACTCTTTCCTTTCCATTTGGAGATAAGTCTGTAGTGGTTCCTTAAATGCCAGCTTTACTGATAGAAGATAGAACTTAGGCTTCAAAACATCTGAAATACTGTTGAAAATATTGCCTCCACCTTTGTCTATAAATCCAAGAGGGGGAGAAAATTGCATCCAGTGTTAGAGGCAGTAAAAATCTTCCCACCCCCCAGTAATTAAATAATAAGTCCCATACATAAAAGTAGCTTAAAGTCTTAAATAGTAAATTAACTGCTGAAACTCCTGCTTTTTTGTGGCTTTACTGTGTACATAATTCATACACAAATTTCTCAAACCATTTTAGTAACTAATGAGCCTTGATGACTACAATGTAGCAGAATTTGTCAAGTGTGGTGGTGTTTAAAAGTTCTGTGACACAAAGCAGATGTGCCATGAGCAGTAACTCAGCATCTGGTGGTTGTGGTTTGTTGGTTTTCCCTTTCCTTTTTTCCTCATCCCATATTACATTTTGAATTGTGCACTCAGTTGAAAAGTGTAAATATTTTCTGTGATTCTTAGAAAAGCACAAAGGAAGGAAGAAATATCAGGTGATGTTCCTGTGCTAAAAGGGAAAAGCAAACACTTGAAACAAAAGTTGCTGCCTAAGTGGTAGCTGTCAGTGACAGTGAAGGGGAAACTCACATGAGTACAGTATCAGCTGTACAATATTTCACTTACTTAGGCTCAATACTTGACTTTTAGACATTTGCAGTGTTTAACACGTGAACAGTGGTGGGAAGTGCCCTTTCAATTGATATCCATGGTACTTCAGCAAGGATTTTTCAAGTCAAGCTAATTCTTTGAAGACATGGATTTCCCTTGGAAGCAGAAGAGCAATATTTATGGGAGCTATCACTGGATAGTGTGCAATTTTTACACACTTGTATTGTGCAGCCAGCTCTTCTGCTTTTCTTTTTCTGAGATATACTTCCTTTCTAGGTTTGCTATGCTCGAGTGCTTGATTACAGAAGAAAATTCATTGAGGCTGCCCAAAGGTACAACGAGCTGTCCTACAAGAGCATAGTCCATGAGACTGAGCGGCTGGAGGCATTGAAACATGCTTTGCATTGTACTATTTTGGCATCAGCAGGTAAAATACACCCTACATTTTGGTGCAAAAGGTATTTCCCCTGAAGCAAGTCAGCTTGTGTATTACTCATGGGGAGGTATCTTGTCACTAAGATCTGGTGAGAAATCCAAAGTTGTGAACACGGTGTCAGAATTACCAGTTGGCAAACTGTTAGCTCAGAGATGGATTAGTTCAGTGTCTTTGCCTTTGAACCCAGCACAATGAAATTCCTTCTTCAGTAGAGATCTTTGTTGGCTGCTATTTGCATGTATTGGGGAGAAAAGGTAACTTCTTGCTGTTTAGCTCTAAGTACTCTGTGTTTTGGTGGTCAGTTATGAGAATTGCTCTTGATTTTTCTAGGACAACAGCGTTCCCGCATGCTTGCTACTCTCTTCAAGGATGAGAGATGCCAGCAGCTTGCAGCCTATGGGATCCTGGAGAAAATGTATCTTGACAGAATTATCCGTGGAAATCAACTGCAAGAGTTTGCTGCTATGCTAATGCCTCACCAGAAAGCAACTACAGCTGATGGTACACAATTCCCTAAAACCTTGTAGTGCTAGGTGTTCAGCCATGGGAGTTAGACTTCCCAAATCAGTCAAGAAGTGTCATGGAAAAGAATTTATTATTGCTTATATCATTATTTAAGAAACGTTTTTCAGCATGTACAATTTGATAGTAAAGCTTCTTAGCTATAGTTCATCTTTCTGATTTGCCATTTAGGTTTTGAAATACTCTTCTGGAAGATAACTTGCCAAATTTTCTTTCCCTGTCCATATACAGTCCTCTTCACTGACAACCTCCCAGTTTTCTAACAGTCTCTGTCCTTGTGAGCTTCTAAGGCACTGTTAAGAGTAGGATGCCTAGAAACCTATGACATGCAAGTGGGCCTTAAATGGTCTGTACTGATGATACATTTATTTGAACTGCTTCCTGACTTGACAGGAAGGTGACATAGTGAGGGGATGGTTTGGATGTCACACATGTCTTCACTTTAAATCTGGAACCTCTGAACAGTCAGAAAAAATGTCAAGTAATGACTTCACTGGTATCCTGAACAGGCTGGTCTCAGTTTTCTAGATTGGAAGAATATCCAAGTAGAAAAGTACATAAACATGAAATATCTCTGAATCAGGAAGATCTTTCTAGTGAAAAATAATTATTGATTAAGGAAAAATAAGTAACCGTGTAATTGCAGAAGTGAAAACTGTGTTGAAGGTACTTGGTAACAATACGCTGCATTCCTTCCATTGGGTCACTTTGTTGTTTATTTATAACCTGTACTGCTTGTCCTTAAAGAATGCAGGTTAGTTGGTATTTAATAATGTGCTTATCTTTAGCTAGAGGTTAAGGGGCAAATGAGTTACGCTGTTGCAAACTGTTCAGTCAAGAAGAGAGACATCAGATAAGGATTTATCACAAGCACAGTAAGAGAGAGGCTAATTGTACCCCTCAGAGCCATAATAAATAATAAAAAAACCCCAATGGTCTTTCCATTTCTCAGTCTAGGATCACAGGAGGTCAAACCCCCTCGATTCAGACATTAAGTCTTGTAGCAAGGGCTCCACTTGCTTACTCTAGAAATGAAATAAAAGGTTTATCTGTTTTAAGATCAGCCAGGTGCCGTCCATTTGCTTTTGTCTGCTGTCTCTGAGCAGCTTAACAGGCATGCAGGGCAGATGCATCTGGACCTTCTGCACATGTAATGCTTCAGAAAAAAAAAAAGAGAAGCCTTTTTCCATTTCCTCTACTTTATAAACCAATATCTCAATCTTACAGTAATGTTTTGGGGGTTTTTTCTCATCTAACCCTAAAGGTTCCAGTATTCTGGACAGAGCTGTTATTGAACACAACTTACTGTCTGCAAGCAAACTTTACAACAACATTACCTTCGAAGAGCTTGGAGCATTATTAGAGATCCCTGCAGCCAAGGTATCCATTTTCTCTCTTTTTTTTTCAAACGAGGAGCATGAATGGCATGAGACAGTATCTCTGCTAAATATTAGGAAAATCAGTTAAATTTTAGGGAATAATTAAATATTCTGTATTATGAGGAAGGTTAAATACCTAGCACATCTTACGAGAATGGGAGGCACACAATGTGGACACACAGTGGAGTTAGATAACACTGATAGTTGATCTAATCATTTAATGAGTGCTGTCTGTGGGTTCCTTCCCCCCTATGTGTAGACCTGGTTAAAAACCTGTAAGACTGTTAAGTCTGAGTAATTTCTTACTTCTTTGAGAATGGGCAAAGTTTCTGACATCTTTCCTTTGTTATTCCAGGCAGAGAAGATTGCTTCTCAGATGATAACTGAGGGTCGCATGAACGGATTCATTGATCAGATTGATGGAATTGTTCACTTCGAGAGTAAGTTCAACCACAGTATAACTTAATTTTTTATCACCTTTCAGAGTGAACTTTTTGAGGTGTTTCCTGCCAGGGTAAGGAAATTAAGTTTATTAATCCCTTCTGCCCGAAGTGAGCTTGCTTGTCCTGCTGTGGCCAGGAGGTGGCAGAGTTGGCCATAAGGAACAACCTCTCCCACTCCCTGCTCTGCATCCTCTTACCCACGGGAAAGTGTGAATTTATTCAATCAGTCTCTGTTCAAATCTGCTTCAGTGCAGGACTTAGGCTTGTAATAGGCAGCTAAAATAATTTGTAGCTTTTGAGTACAGAAGAGATCCTGATGTCACTGCAAAGAAGGCTTCCTCTGGGAGTTAGGTGAGGGCAGTGGCAAAAGGAAAGGTTGCAGCTGACAAGGCAAGGGAATTGCTAAGACTTACTTTTGTTTAGTGTGGGTTGTTTTTTCTTTCCAGCTCGTGAAGCTTTGCCAACCTGGGACAAGCAGATTCAGTCCCTGTGTTTCCAGGTGAACAACCTGCTGGAGAAGATCAGTCAGACAGCCCCGGAGTGGACAGCACAGGCCATGGAGGCCCAGATGGCTCAGTGACCGTGCCCGCTGTCCCAGTGGAGGCAGGCACCTGCCTGCTGTGCTGGCAGAGGGAGCTGAGCAGGACTGGGAAACAAACAACCATCTTCACTTCCCCATCTTCTGCTTTCACTATCACTTAGGACACAGTTAGCTGATACCATGTTTGGTGTGACAGGCCCCCAGTTCTTTGAGCTTAGGTTGATGCTCTTGCTGCCTCTGCATTGCACTCTGCTTGTCCTGAAAACCGTGGTTTCCATTTAAAATAAGCTGTAATGTCTGCAGCAAGCTTTGGGTTTGGTTTATTTAATTTTATTTTTTTTCCTTTATATTGCTATAGCTTTGTAGCCCATTATTTCCTGTGTCCTGCTGTGAAAATTGAAGCACCATGTTTCTTTTAGTTGTAATTATTCTAATAAAGGCTGAGATAAGCCACTTGGTTTAAGTGTTGTAAGGACCTGTGGTTTTGGTTTTTTTGGATTTGTTTCCTTTTTTTTTTTCTTAAACAGTAACTTGAAATAAATCATGTATTTGTAATTGCATTTTTAGCCCCTGAAAATGTTAAATGAAAACCATTTTTTTTTTCCTTCTTTGCTTATAAAACACAAGTCAAGGTGTCATGTGATAAGCGGGACTAACTTGAAATGCTTCTGCACAGCAATAGTATGAAGTATGAAAGTGGCCCTTCTGATGTTTATCAGTCTGGAGTTGGGCACTCCTTACCTGTCCTTATGCTTTGCCAGATACACACATTTAAAAAACAGAACAAATATCTGGGTCTTCAGAGGCTTTTATGCTTGGCTATCTCCAGTCTGTTGGGAACTCCATCCACTCAATTGCATATCCTGCTGCATACCTTGGATCCATCATTTTTTTTAGTTCTTTAACTGCTTAGAGAAACAAAACCAAGCTGGCTGATGAGGCAAACAACCCAGAAGAAAGGAATTAACAACTTTCAGAATGTCAAGCACAGCAGAAACTAGTTGCTGTTAAATCAGAATCTTTAAACAGGAGCGAGCTATACTTATACTTGTCATTGTAAAGAGGTGTCTTGTTTCAAGGTATGTTGCTACTACTCAGTAAGAAACTGTCAAGTATAGACCCAATTATAATGTTCTTCTTTACTGTGTGGATATTGCACATCTTAGCATCATAAAAGTAAGAGCAAAGTGTTTACATAAATGGTGAGAGTAGGCTGAAGGGTGTTTTGACCACCTATTTTCAAGGGAACTTACTTGTAACTTGTTCAAAGTGGTACTGGCTGAGAATTTTCTCACTCGTCAAGAGAAATGCTGACATTTCTACACACGGCTGATATAGTCACTATTAGTTGGAGCCTCTTGTTTTTATTTTTGCTCGTGCTCTGGCTTCTGCATAGAGCTCTTCTGGAGCGTGCCCTTTGCAGATGGAGGTGTGCCATGTATGCCATCCAGACACATTCCCATTTAGGTTATTTGTTGCTTCAGTCTGGTACTTAAGGGAGAATCCAATTCTGAAAAGCCATACCGGTGTGGGATCCACCAGCCTCACTTTACATGAGTTGTTAAATGATCAACCAGTAGATCAACAAGTGACTTTAGAGAATCCTTCATGATTTTATATTAATGATCATTACCACTCCACGGCAAACCCGTCTGCCTTAATTCTGTTATGTTTCTTACTTAAAAGGGCAGTGGTTAAATGCCTTGAAAGTTTTCTTTATATTTCTTTTTCCTTAAAGTAAATCAGCAGGCATGCTCAATTGAAACACAAGCATGATGAGGAATATGCATAGTGGTAGTGGCTTGGGGTGCAGCTACAGACTGTGCCCTGGGCAGGGGGAATATCTGAAGCCCCCAGAAAGGGGCTGTGACCGTGCCAAGGAATGACTCAAGGTTTAAGTTTGCTTGTCAAAAGCACGAATCGAGCTGTTATGGTGTTGCTGCACCACCATTAACTTTAAGGACCCAGATGAGTGGGACTCTGCTATGGGAACCAGAGGTCCAGTCAGAGGGGGAAACTGGCTGTGTGAATGTGAGGTGTGTGGGAGTCAAGTGGGGCATCCTTCGGGTCACTGGAACCACCTGCTGCCAAGGAGCTTTGGTGCCAGCAGCGACAGCCTGGGGTGCTGGGAGTGTGACTGCCAGAGGGGCTCCTGGACACTCAGAGAGGAAAGTTTCCTTAAAAAACGTGTGTATAGAGCAGTGCCAACCCTCCGGGGCTCATTCCCCACTGCTGGAGCCTTCCTGCCTCAGCCGGGAGCCAAAGCCAGCAGCTCCCCACTAGATGGAGAGCTAAGTGCATATTATCCACGTTGAGGACAGCGCTTGTGGAAGACCGGCACATTCCCTCCCAGTTTTATTTTGTGATTAAGCTCTGCTCATCCGTAACGAGCACAGAAAAACAAATTAATTGGCCTCTGGGCTCTTTAGATTTGTGAGCCTTTAGCTGTACTCAGAGCAGCTTACAAAGCTTGTTTCCCACATGCCATTGTACTTAGGTTGTACTTCTTGACTTCAGCTAACAGTCCTCTGGTACCAGAAAGTTTTACCTCCATCAAAGCTAAAAATGACAAAAAGAGAACTTTGCTCAGAGAAAGGGAGTAAAAATTACCCCAAGGCCTGCAGGATGATTCAAAACAATATACAATATGTTTTTAAGTACAATATGGGGCTGAATTTGGGTTTAATGAGGTCTTGGTAGCTTAACAATTTTTTTTAAAATAAAATCTTAGTACAATGAGTTGTATTCATCTAGAAAAAAGGATTTCTATGAAGAAACCTGAAGACAATGTAAGCAATCTGTTAGGGGGACAACTCCCATGCAAATCCATTTCCTTTTTTTTGTTTAAGGCTTAGGGACTTTGCCTCACCCAAGATAAATTACTTCTCTATGAAATGATGTTTTTATTCTTTGGGGTAGTCACTATTCCAACTTTGTTATTCATTGCAAAAGATAATCCAAAAGCAAACCAAAAAAGTTTACCAGACTAAGAACATTAGACTGAAAAACGGGGTCAGGCTAGGTTCATTGTGAGTGCACAGCATTCATTTTGTTGCAACAGTGTAAACTTGAAATTAGGGCTTTTGAGAGAAGGGGTGACACCCAGAGTCACCCTGACAGGCTTCAGGGGTGGGGCTGTGTGAACCACGAGCCTCAAGTTCAACAAGGCCCAGTGCAAGATCCTGCACGTGGGCTGAGGCAATCCCAAGCACAAATACAAACTGGGCAGAGAATGCACTGAGAGCAGCCCTGAGGAGAAGGATTTGGGGGTATCCATGGACAAGAAGCTCAATGTGACCTGGCATCGTGCTCACAGCCCAGAAATCCAATTGTATCCTGGGCTGCATCAAAGCAGTGTGGCCAGCAGGGTGATGGAGGGGATTCTGAGACCCCACCTGGAATACTGTGTCCAGTCCTGGGACCCCCAACATAAGAGATAAGGACATGTTGGAGTGAGTCCTGAGGGGGCTACTAAAATGATCAGAGGGATGGAGCACCTCTGATCACAGGATAGGGATAGGGAGACAGGGTGAGAGAGTTGGGGTGTACAGCCTGGAGAACCTGTAACACCTTCCAGTGTCTAAAGGGAGCCTACAGGAAGGCTGAAGACCAACTTTGTAAGGGCTTGTAGTGACAGGATGAGGGGTAATGGCTTTAGATTGAAAGAGAGCAGGCTTAGGTTAGGTATTAGGAAGAAATTCCTTACAGTGAGACACTGGCACAGGTTGTCCACAGAGGTTGTGGATGTCCCATCCCTGGAAGTGCTCAAGGTCAGCTTAGAAGGGGCTTTGAACAACCCGGTCTAGGGGCAGGTGTTCCTTCCCGTGGCAGGGGGGTTGGAAACAGATCAGTTACCATGCTGTAAATCAAGCAACTGATGTATTTTCAGAGCACGTGCAGATTGTTTGGGGCAAAGATTGAGGAAAACGTGTTTATCAGCTACCTCACAGCTCTGGGTGAGTCCCAGCATGGCTATGTTTTTGTTTGCTTTCAAATGTTGCCATCATCGTTGTCATTTCTACACTTCAGGGTGCATAATGCTTCCATTATTGCCTTTATGGTACTTTATTTCTGGGTACAAAACACTGCCCTGCTGCTGTGACTTTGCTTTCAAAACATGCACTGTGGTTGCACACCTGAGCACCATTAAAGCATCATGTAAGGACTGGCACTGATTGTTTCGGAGGGTTTTTAAGAGCCAGGAAGGAGGGAAAGTGCTTTCTCCAGCATGTTCTGCCTAGCTGGTCTCTACCACATATGGATAATCCCAACTGCACTGACTAGAAAATTAGAGGAAAATGGTAAGGTATGTGTAGTATTTTGTAACTGTTTCACGTGGTCGAAGTCCATGACCAGCTATGATTTTCTGCTCTGAAGAATGGGGAATAGTCACTTCCTATAGTTTCTACTGCCTTGCCTTGCTCATTTGTGTTGGATGTGGCATTTTGTTGACTCCTCGTAGCTTGTAGCATTATAGGCAGCACTATGACTAGGTTTTTGTCCTTTGAATTAGCATGCTTATTAACTGAAAACGATTGTCATTATGTATTTCAGCTTTTTAGTAATGAATAAAACCAGAGAGAAATAGTTGGAGAATCTTTTAAACTCTCACAGTCTTTGTAAGATGTCTTGTTACTTGAAAGTGCTCCAAGCCTGTGCTATTTCCATTGTTGTCATCTCCTTTTTGAAGGGCTGCAAATCCAGATCTGCCTTTGTGAGCCTCCTTTGCCAGCAGCTGGTCAATAGCTTTGATCTGTGGGGTTTTGCTAATGGAGCTCAATACCTGTTCCCCTAACCCGAGGGCATCTTCTCTGATCAGATTTTTTTCCTTCCATGCAGAATAAAGATTACCAGTCACAATACCAGGGGAGGATTAGCAGAGAAGGCAAGATTATGAATTCCCTGGAGGCTGTTGGGGAATTCAGGATGCACACACCAAGCCAGTGGGGCAAATATAGTATGCATGACTTGAGAAGGTGTATTTGTACTGTAGGGTAAACTGAAGACTCAAGACAGGATCAGAAGGATTTTTTATTGTTGCTTGCAAAAGTTGGTACAACTGTCACAGTGAATAAAACCTGAACCCTTAACATCTACTCCAGATTTACTCTGATTTTCTAATGTGTGGTTTTTAGCTGGAATTTGTATTGTAAATGCTGTTTCTCCTCTTTGTGGTGTATGTGAAGAGATAAACAGATAGGAGTTGGTCACTGGACTAAGAGTTCACATTGGTTTAGGGCTCATCCACAGGCTGGCTATTCTGCCAGTAATCCCAGGGAAAATATATTAAAGCTGAAATGAGATTCCCTCAGAAAAGAATTACAGGATGGGAATGTATTAGTGCAAGTCAATATGGCTTAAAGGGAAACAGGTGCTGGCAAACAAGCTAAGTAGGGTTGGAAAAAGCAATTGAGCAGGGGACAAGAGGTATCCAACTTCACAGGCGCTTGTGATTTGCAACAATTAGCTGCTCAGTGCTGATAGGATAAGAGTTAATGAACTGATGTCATTCTCGATGTTGATTAAGGAATCCTTATCAGCTGAGGGTTTCTGTTAGTAACAGCCACAACTCAGCATTTCAGTCTGCAAGTAAATAGGTAATAAAATGATACTTGTGGGTGCTGTGTTACAGTGAAGACAGACTGGTAAGGCAAGACAGTCTGGGTAGAGGAGAGTCATTAATGCAAAACAGAGCTTGAAATGGCTGCATGCAAATTAGACACATGTATGTCAGTATTTCATTGCTTTTTGTGTTGCATATTGGTACTGGACTAAGCCACTAAGAGAAATAAGCCCAAAATATTGGTAAACGTTTTTAAAGCTGTCTTAAACCATGTGGACAATACAGTAAAGCATGGTCAGACTGATTTAAAAAAAAGGTAAATATTTTTTAGGGAGGACCTGAGGAACTTACGCTGTTGAGTTCTCTCAGAAGTCCCTGGAGTGGCTAACTATCCATTTTCTCCCATGCAAAGCATATTTACTGAACTAGGGTGAGAGATGCAGGAGCAAATGGGTAAAAATTGAAAACATGCCACTGTAATGAGAAAAAAAAGCAGCAATTCCAGAGCAGGAATTAAGCTCTGGAACGAACTATCAAAGGACAAGGGTAGGTTTTCACTGTTTTGCTGCCTTGAAATCCAGAATGGCTGCCTGGCTGGAAAGTGGCTCAGTCAGTTAATACTGGCTGGGTTCAGTCCAGAGGCAACAGTGCAATTTGAAGGTCTGACCTACAGGAGGCCAGACACCATGGCCTAAGGGTCTGCTCAAGCTTTAAGCTTTTTCAACCCGTGCAGTGATTTAAAAGTGAGAAGACTTGTACCCTTACCCAATTCTGCACACCAGCCATGCTGTAACCTTTAATTGTTGTTATTCTGTGATGCTTGTATTTGAGGCAGAGTTGCATCAGAAATTTATGGCCAGATAACAAAGCAATTAAGTGCATCAAATAATGACAACATTAACTTCTGGGTCTGAGTGGAAGGTTACATTCCATTTTCCAATAAGGCAATCACAATTCATCTGACAGTTTGACTTTAACTAATGAAATACATATTTAAAATCCTTGATCAGAAAGCGAGCTCCTAGAGGATATATTGCCACATGTGAAACACTCTGTTGTTGTTGCTTGCCTTATTCAAGTCAGGAAAACATTTTCCAGGGAGTTATCAAATATGGGTGAGAAGCTAATAACAATTGTGCCTTGTCTTCTAGTGAGAGACATTGACATTTGTGCTGATGAGTGACCCAGCTGGACGCATAGGGAGAATCCAAGGGGGCAGGTGGGTGGTTTTCAAATCAGTCTGCCCCTACCTGGCAGGTGTGTGGGCTGATGTTAGCAGAGTGGTGGGGTTGTTCAGAAATGCCTTCTGCAGTCAGCTAGAGCCTGTGGCATTTTGCTCATTCTGAATGTGATTTATAAAGTGATGGCTGGTCATGAAATCCCATCAGCACACTGCCTCCTGGCATGAATGTGGGCAGCCTTTGGGAGACAGATGGGTAAAAAACCTGTAAAGGACACAGATTGGATTATCAGTTGTAATACTTCATGACACACTGGACTCTTGCATAATTTTTAATTGGAAAAGGATAACTGACAATTCAATTACTTGTCCTGTTATGCAGGCATTCAATTTCGTAGCTGCTTGTTCCTTGTTTCTCTGCCCAAGGACGGATCTGGTTTTACTCCGATCTCAATTTTGTTGCCTTGTGACCATTAATCTCATTGCCAAGCTGTTGCATGAACCAGCCTGTGCAGAGGAATCCTCCTGGAAGCTGCAGCTGGTAGGAAGAGAAAGCATGGTAGAAAACTCTCTTGTATCAAGGGGTTCTTACAAACCCATCTGTGCTGACAGCAGGTGTTGGGGATGTTTAGGTGCGTTTATGCAGGTTGTGGGAGCAGGGAACGAAGCAATGTGCTCATTTCTGATAACTTATTTTTGCCCAAGTGTCTGACTAGGAGACAGACACCAGCCAGCTGCTACCTGCTCCTGAGGGTCTAAAACAATTCTGATAGTCAAGGGAGAAGATGGTTAAAGATGTTCCATGTGCTCCTCCAAGCTTATTGTTTCCCACTCTTGTAGAGCTGTTAGGTGTTTTCTTCCACTGTTGACATTCTGCAATTGCTTCTGGCTGCTTCACATCAGCATCAAATGTGGCATTAGCTTGTACTAAAATAGGAGAGAATCTGTGCAAATGGTTGGCTCTGGAGCTTTTTCTTTGGGAGCAGCTGCTGGGTGTTGTCAACCAAGCTGCAGGAGTGACCAATGTGATAATGTGTCTGTCTGAGAAGGAAGGTACAGAGCTGCTGTGTGCTGTGCACAACTTCAGTGCTGCTATGAGAAGGGGGTGCTTTTGAAATGTCTGCTGTCCTGACCCTTCCATGCAAGCTCTAGCTGCTTGGGCTCGGCAGCCCTGAAGGTGTGGAAGTCACTGTGCTGTATGTATCAGCAGTCACAGGGAAGAAGGAACAAATGTTTTCTCTCCTGACACACCCCTCTGTCTGAACTGCAGATGGCATCTCTTTGCTGTAACCATGGACTCTGCCACTTTGAGAGGATGTGGTAATGCTATGTATGTAGCTGAGCAGGAACATGAGGATCACTAGTGTGTTTCACCTTGTTTACAGACTGCAAAGGAACTATGAAGGCCAGAAATGGCCAGTACCTGGCAATCATCAGTTCTTGAGTGGCTGGGCCTAGATCATATCACTGCATTTCCACAAAATGAAATTGGTTCCATCTTGGTGGGATGCCCTTTGTACTTAGCTGGCTTGATTTACCCAAGAGCACCATGGAGCCAGCTTAGGATTTCTGCAATTTAGATGCAGTACCTGGGCAGGGAAATCTGTTGCCTCACATTTTAAGGGCTTCAGAAATGAAACACTGATTCTGTCTCACAGCAAATATAATTAGGTTGTTAGTTTTGGGTGTTCACCAACTGTTTTGTGTGCTAGGTGCAGTTACAAACCTGTCCTGTGTCTTTCATGTGGCTGGGACATGGCCCTGGATGGGTTACAGTACTGTACCTCTGACCTCTGGTGTTGCATCAAAAGGGGGCACATTTTGACAGGACTTCCACAGAAATATGCTGACATGGGCCTGACTCTGAGTGAGAAATCTCTGAATGAAATTGGATCACAAGGCTGAAGCATGTGCAGCAGAAGCGAGTTAGGAAATCCAAGTGAAAATATGCTGTCACAATACTTGGTAGTAGAAATGGTCACTGAAAAAATGGCACTGGTTTTAGTACCTAAAATATTCTCTGAGCTGTGCCCCATTAAAAAGTTACCCTTTAAACTGTTTGATTGTTTTGGGGCATGTCTTAAAGAATCAATGGTGCAGTATTGTTTCAGCTTGTGATAAGGGCTTTTTTATTGCCTTGCAAGGGATATGTTTTATTCATGTTTTCCATGCAGTTGGTTTTTTTTTTTTTGTTTCCTGGAAATGGCTGCTGTGTATGGTGACCTGGAGAGCCCCTGCATCTCCACACCTGTGGAGGTGAAATGGCTGGGTGGTTTCCCTTAATGAGCAGCTGAGCCCCACAGTGGAAGTTTCCACTGCAGGGACCCAGCTCTGGCACCTCACTCTGTCCATCAGACAGGGGCTCCTGTGGCACCTGTGAGCAGGAGACAAGAGAGGAAGCTGTGCCAAGCCTTGCTGCAGGGCACTTATTTTGGGTTTTGCCTTGTGACAGTCAGGTGGCAGAATGGTAGTTTTTGTTTCAGACTGATCTTTTCCCACAGTGTCTGTGCTGCAGAGGGTTTTGTGCCACAGACACATCCGAGCTACACAGTGAGGACCAGCTGGGTAAAACAGGCTGTGCTGAGTTCTGGGGTCTTGTACCTCACCTGTCATAGGCTTTTGGCTCATCCCAATCAGGCTTTGCTTTCAAATTTCTTTAAATGTCCTGTGTTATTAGTTTCTGTGCATGGCTAATTAGGGGCTTTAGTTTCTTTGAAATGTACAAGCTGCCTTCTCCATGTGTGCTGGTTTTGGCTGGGGTAGAGTTAATTTTCTGCACAGTAGCAGGTATGGGGCTGTGTTTTGGATTTGTGCTGAAAACACTGTTGATAACACAGGGATGTTTTAGTTGCTATTAAGTAGGGCTTGTGCAACATCAAGACCTTTTCTGCTTCTTCTTTCTGCCAGTGAGGATGCTGGGGGTGCCCAAGGATTTGGGAGGGGACACAGCCAGGACAACTGACCCCAGCTGACCCAAGGGATATTCCAGACCATATAGCATCACACTTAGCATATAAATCTGGGGGAAGACAAAGGAAGCAGGGGGAGTATCTTTTCCTGGGTAATCCCTCTTCTTGAACTCCTTTTTTGTGTTCTGCAATACTGAGCAACCAATTTGCTGCCATGAAACCTGAGAGCTGGCCATAGAACATTTCATAGAACATTCTCAGACACTTGCTGCTTTGTCACATGGATCATTCTTGTGCTCTGGGCTGGTCTCCTCTGCTGCTCCTAATCTGTGCTGAACCATTTTAAGCTCTTAAGGACACCCAGTGATTCAAAGTGGTGTCATAGTTTATTTTCAGTATTAACACAGAAAAAACATCATTTCACTGAACACAAGAGCCTCCTGTCTAGTGCATTAGGACTGTCAGTAAAAGCCTAGAGGCTGTTGAGCTGAGACTGTAAAATCCTTTCTTAAACATAGTAATGAAAACTTTTCTTAAAACCCTGATTTCTCTTCTACCAGATGTCTTGTTGGTGGTCTATGCAAAAAAAAAAAAAGCTAACTCACCTGAATTAGGGTTTCCAAGTACCAGAGAGGAAAGCCAAATGTGAGGTGTCCCAAATGAGCTTAGTGTGGTCTGCAAAGTGGTCAGGGAACAAGGATACTTGCCAAAGAGCATGTAACATGTTAGCCATGGATTTAATTTTGTTAGATGAAAAATGCCCTGCAGGGATTTCCCCACCACTGAAGGGCAAACTTATATTATATCCATGATTATATTATATCCAAACTTGAATTATATTCATGGTGGTACCTTCTGGGTTTAAAATGCCTCAGAGGAAGGCTTGAAAGAAGGCTCAACCTGAGTGGTTTTGTTCCAATACTTAGAGGTGGAAATTAGTCTTTGCTCTTCCAGTGATTGCCCTTTAGGAAAGAATAAGTGGCAGTATATTTCTAAGATCTGCTTAGACAGGGAAAATTACAAAACACAGTCAAGATTATCTAAAAGTTTAGGATCCCTTGGGGGGTTGGTTTTTTCAGGCTCAGTAGGTTTGGAGGCGATTTCTGGGAGCAGTAGCCTGAAGCTGTGATGGGAGGCCACACAAAGCCTTTGCCTGTCCAGGCAAACGAGTGCCATAGTGTTTCTCAAGGAAAAAAATGCAATGTGGTCCAACACCCCCTTAATGTCAGCAGTTCAGATAGGGGAGGACATGGACCATTTCCCTCTACCTTTAATTTACAAACAAGCTAACATGAGCCTGCCTGAACTGGGGTTTCTCAGAGGCAGAGGGGATGGCCAAATGTGAGTTGTCCCAAACCATCTTAGTGTGGCCTGCAGGGTGTTCAGGGAGCAAGGATACTGCTCATACAGCATTCCCCATTGCATCATAATTGTGTGTGGATCATTCATCACCCAGTTTCCTGAAGGTGAGGAACACCAGAGGAGAGTGGTTCACCTTTTAACATGTGTGGGATATCTTATGCCCAGGAGAGTGTTGGTTGTCCTGCTTGCCTTTGGAGGGAGCCATCATGCCTGGGATGTTGTGTTCTTTCACCCCCTTCAGACAGCATTCATTGGACAGGAGAAATTGTATTTGAAGCCTGATACCATGGCAGCCACATGACCCCAAGGGTTAACCCTTCCTCTGACAGTGATTCAGGCCATGCCAATGAGTTACCCTCTTGTCTGGAGATTGAAATGAGCCACAGATTGCTCACATGAATGGAAAATGTGGCGTTGATGGTAACAGATCCTGTGTAACTAACATGTGACAGTACAAAAAGGAAAAAAGGTGGTTTATACATATCAAAACAGAGCTAATGGAACAAAAAAGTTATTTCTCCTAGTCTGTGTTTCTGGGTATGATTTTCTAGGGTTGTCCTTGGCTCCTGTTTGCAGTAAACACTTTATAGAGAAAGCAGAGCCACTGGTACTCAGTGATTCCCAAGACTGTGATTTATTGCAGTTTTGGTAAGGACTATTGGTCTTTCCACATGATTTAAATATCCTTCCTCCCCTTCCATTTTGGGTGATAGAATTTGTCAGCAGCCCTGACAGTGTCAGAACTGAGAACTCCTGGTTTGCAAGGAGATCTTTGAGGTAGCAATACAGCAAGTCTACAAAACTTAGCCTGAAGCAAATGTTTGTTTTTAGCTGAAACCTTCCTAGCAGCTCCTTGTCAAAGGCAAGGTGGAAGAAATATAACAGGCTCTGATGCCTGGCTGTGAGCTGAGTTGCCTTGGGATTGCAGCACAGTATTAATACAAATATTGCCTCACAGTAACAATAGGAAATCATCTCCTCTATCTACTGTAATACAGACTTGCCTGCAGTCATGGAGTAGCAAGTAATAAACAGTGCTGAGGGCTGTTGTAAAGAAGATGCTGATTGCATATCTTGGGATCAAGGTTTTGTTTTCTTTGCAGGAACTATCTAAAAGCTTGTAGCTGGAGGAATTGTTGTGTTACTTCTTCAAAATGTGCCATGGTTAGCATTGCTTATGGCAGAGGAGAGCAGGATGCAGTTGTTCTGTCTATGATGGAGTGGGAGCCACAAAAAAAGGGACAAGAATGTGCAGAGACTATTCCCTCTTCCCTTGCATCTTCCATCAAGTGTACAGGCTTAATTATGTAGCTATAGGAAAATGTATGGAATTGGCATTCCAGCTAAGGATGTACAGAATGATGCAGTGTGCTTTCAACATCTCTGCTGTTAAAATGGGATGGCTGAGACAGGGAAATGAACTCAGGGAGTAGGAAATGAGCCTGATATTAGGGATTTATCTGAAATTCTGTGAATTTGAGGGTAGAATTTGTGTTGGCAGGGTGCATTGTCAAGACACATCAGTGACTTTGTCTGGATATCCCAACCAGTACAAACCCCAGTGTGTACAAAGGTCAGTGGTGTTTAGCTTATTACTGGGATATTAACTGTGCAATTTGTGCTGTTCATTACTCACTGGTTCTGAGCACAGGGGTCCTTGCGACACAGGTGGGACTGGAAGCATCCAAACAAGGTCAAGCTGGTTTTCAATGAGTTGGTACTAATGAAGTGTCCTGCTGGTCTCTACTGTTCTCCCATTCACCCAAATGCCATTTATTACCATGTTTTCCCAGCTTGCCTGTGTGAAAGCTGAGTAGGGACTGTCTCTGCCCCTTAAAACTGCTACAAATCTGTTAGACTGTGCACATCATAGATCTAAATATACATTTAGGTAAAATATATAACACAGCTGCTAGGCAGTTTATTTTCACCAGTGGAAAGACTATATTTCAAGAGAGTGGTGAAATGTCAAGTGAATTATGGGGTTTGTCTTCTTACTTGTAAAAATAAATTGTATATTCTATAATCTGAACCAGACTAGGTTTTAATTATGCACTGTTTTGCTTTGATTTACTAGGCAGGTTATCTAGAGGCCAAAACACTAGCAGATATATATTGTAGTAAGTCTGGAATGACTTAAAGGGCAAACATTAGACTGAGTAAATCATTTTCAACAAGCTACCATAGGTTTTTTTGCTAGCGTTTCTTTCATCTTTTGCCTCCAGTCTTAACTCTTTCATGGATTAGTGTAACCTAATTTCTGCTTTGTATTTTCATTGTTAATTATCAATCCTGTTGATTTTGCATATCGTTTATCCCCACAGGGTTCTGGAGCAATAGCTGTAATTGAACTTGTCTATGCAGGGCTTTTAGCTAATTGACTGCTTTTTCTTGTGGAGAGCTGAGTGTGGAAAGATAAGCCAGAGGCACTGGTGGTTGAGTGCAATGTGTGCAGCACACAATGGGAGATGCTCACTGAAGTCTCATGTTAGTGGAAGCAACACTGATGTCTAATCTTCCTAGAGACATGATACTCCAGCCAAACTGCAGAGATTTTACCCTCTGGTTTTTGCATCGTGCTTGAATTTTGTGTTCAAATCAATCAAATGCCAGCAGTTTCTGTGGAGCGGATGGGTTTTGAGTTGGACAAGCATTTCTTATCAGTGGATGGAGTGCTTGTGGTCAGTCACGAAAAACTGGCTTTGACATTCTCCTGCATGCTGGTCCTGGATTCTGACAGGGCAGTGAGAGATGCTGTCAGTAGGATTTCAGTGTTACAGTATCGTGTCAGCCTTTAAAACAGCAACGGAAATGGTTCCTTTGGATTAGTAAAGATGAGAGCTGAGAAATGCTGAACGTAAAACTCACCTGTTAACGTCCCCAATCTGGACATCAAATCTAGTAGATTTGATAAAATCCATTAAATACAAGGGCTGAAAAACTGATATTAGACCAGAATCTCTGTGTCAAGAATCCAGTAAACTTACCTAGTGTAAAGCAAAACAACAGTGACATGGGGATGGTCTGGACTGATGTCTTGGATGGTTTTTTGATGGCAGGTGTTTCAAACAAAAGCAAGGAGATGCTAACCTTCACTAGAAAGCATTTTAGAGAAAATGTTGCAGCAATAACTGGGCAGCAGTGGCTCAAAGGGGGACCCTGCAGACAGATCAACTGTCCAAAGTTAGTGGGCACTGATACTGTGCTGGAAGAATGACTGTGGTTTTCATATCAACTGATGCTCTAGCCTGACCCTGTTTCCTTCTGTGATCTTAAGGAATTTTAGCCTGTTTGATGCCTCAGATAACTCAGCTGTAAAATGGACATATGGGCATTCAACTTCTGTACTGGGAAGTGTTTTCTTGACATATGATCAGGTGCTGCAAAGCAAGCTGGTATTTGCCAGTGAGTTGTGGAACTGGGTTTGCTCACTTGGACTTGTAATAGTAGTTACTTAAGTTAGATTTTTGAGCTGCTTTTTGATTTTCCTTAAATCAATACAAAATGTATAAAAAGGCATCAGCTCTGTCTGAAGAATTATGTAAGTAGAAAGCCAATTACTCAGGAGTAGTGCTCTGTACCTTAAGTGTTCCCAAGCTGTTTAGTGCCCATTTCTGGTTGTTTGCAGTAGTGGAACAGAACAGCATCTGCCTCACACCAGACCCAGGACTGTGGTTTCTAAATTAAGTCAGGGAAGAAAATTTGGCTCTACTCCTCCAGTAGCCTTTTTCTATTTCACAGTCAAGTATCCCCATTTTAAAGAAACTCTATGACCAGAAAAACTGGGTGGAACTCTTTATTCACCCATTTTGCCTGACAGTAAGTGCTGAACATATGCACTGACCCTGCTATAAACATTACCAGAGCCTACTCTGACCAGCCCAAAGTAAAGATCATGCTTTTCCATTCATTCCTGTAGTTAGCAGGCACTGGCTAGGTTGTGGAGATCCAGAGGAATTACTAAAATTCTTTGCAGAGCTAGAGCTGTGCTTGATTATTTTTAGCAGTAAGTTTTTAATTACCTTGTCACTGGCTAGGTTGTGGAGATCCAGAGGAATTACTAAAATTCTTTGCAGAGCTAGAGCTGTGCTTGATTATTTTTAGCAGTAAGTTTTTAATTACCTTGTCACTTTCCCCAAATTTGTCAGCAGGCCTCAGTGAGGCTGTTCATTGCAGTACAGCTACTGAATGTAGCTCAGTATGGTTGGTGTGCTTTATCTTTAGATTTTGGCTTGTTTTTTTGGGTTTTTTTGCTGTTGTGGTGGATGTTTGCTGTTAGAACCACGTGATTAACTGCTGTTTAGGCAAATTAGAGACAGATATAGAAGTAATGGTTGCCCTTCTCAGAAAAGGAGGAAATAGCAAATAGCAACAGGGTAGCTAGTTAAAGTGATTATGTCAAGTAAAAGGGAGGGCCCATGAGAAGGCCCTGAAAGCTGAAGTATGGAGAAATATTTATGGGAAATAGGAGGAGAGAAATACAGCCTTGTGCTGCATTTGCCTTTTGCCTGGTGACTAAAAAATTAGCTGCAGTTGTCTGTGTAACACTACCCTGGCTGTGGCCTGACAATCACCATTTGTTCCCAGGCAATCTATTTCTCTCATAGAATTTCTTCTCCTGAGGTAAATCTGAGTGAATATTTACATCTGTCTGCATCACACATTTATTTTCTGCCTGCAGACAAGTATCTTAAGGCAAACCTGTAGCCAGTGTCCAAGCACAGCAATTAAACAGGAAGAAGCAGAAAGTCGCTCTGTAGAGAAAGCCATCCTGGAAAGAAGCAGTGGATTTTTAATTTGTAAATGTTTCAGCAGTGCATAGGAAGCTGCAATTTGCACTTCCTTTATTGCTTCACGGGACTGGACCCACTCAGTTTCCCTGGGCATAGCTGTATGCAATTAAAAAAAGGCGTATGATTTTCACAGTAAACGGCATTAATTGACTGAGATTTTGCACTTACATTTAAAGGTCAGTGAGGTTTCTCTGGGTTATGGCAGATTCAGATGCTCCACACTACCCAGTCTGGGTTTGCTCTTTGCTTGAGACTAAATATGAGAGAGTAAACCAGGCAGTGAGCACAAAGGATAATCCTGTGCTTCTGGAGAAACTCTGTGTATTGCTGGAATTTAGGAGGTCAGGTGACATGGTTGCATCTGTTTCTTCTAGATTTGAAATCAAGGAATCCGTAAGTTGGAGGAAATGAAAGTATTTTGCCTGCTTATCAAGACCTGTATTTCAAATTTGCATATTCAAATATAGCCATTGAAATTCTCCATGTTGTGGTCATAGTTTCAGAGACTGAAATATTTAACATCTGTTAACATGAATGCAACTTAAGCATTTGCACAGCTGGGCATCATGCCATATATGAAACTTGGATGTAACCTTGAAGAAAAGAAAGCAGATCATTTCCACTTAGCTGCATGAGAAAGAAGTCCTGTTTACAGGACTTGTAGTGTTTTTCTAAATCTGTGTTGCTAGGTTGTTGGATGTGTGGTTGCTCCTAGTACCCTTTTCTAAATGACTTGTGTTACCAAATACACCTATTACCTTTCATTTGATGGAATAACCAAATAAAGTTTAAAAAGCTGTATTACAAAGACTGTATGTAGGCTGTTTGATTCATGTTCTGGTTTTCTTGAACACTGTAGGATAACAGAAAAGTGGTGTTACTTGTGGCTTATCTGAATAGGATTATCAGGGTTTTCCAGCAATTACTTCCAGCTGTTTCAAAGATAAGTGTGAGAAATGGAAAGCTGTGGAGAAGGGCTGGATGCAGATATGCAAACTCTTCAGACCCTGTGTAATAAATACTGAGTGTGAATGTAAACAGTGCTGCTTTGAGAATATGTAACAAGGATTTTGGGGATGGTGCTGTGAGGCAAGTATTCTGAGTGCAGGCATGGAAAAGATTAATTATATCTGTAAAAGTATTAATGGCAGTATCAGAAAAAAATTTTTGTAGCACTTCCTATTAGTGTGATTTCCTGACTATTTGCTAATGAATGACACAAAGAATCCAATTTCTCATTTGCTGCTACAATTCCTGAGGGTAGAAAAGCTGGTTTGTTTTGGTTTTGTTTTTTTTTTGCAAGTAATACTTTCATATCTAAAGGAATACGTTGAGCTCAGTGCTTCAGTGAGGCCCTGTTTCGATCTCCTATAAAGGCGAAACAAACCACAGATACAACCAGAAATTAAGTGAAGCGAAAATGAGCACCACTTAAACAACCAGGCACTGCATGTTCAGAAACTGTAAAGGGGAGTCTAAGGATTGTGCACTGTCCTGTGCCATGGTTTTTTTGTTATCCTAGAGTTAGATGCATGAAGCCCCAGCTTGAGTGCTGCTGGGGCCCCTGGAGGCAGGGAGCAGAGTTATTCTAGCTGAGCATCTGCTACATAGTGAAGAAAAAGTGCTGGTCATGCATTTGCTGCTATTGATTATTATTGATTTAGCAGCATCCAGTGCCTTAGTGACATGAAACAGGTAAATTAATGACACCTCATTTGCAGGCACATCATGCTGGGATGCCTTTGCCAGTGGCCAAATGCAAATCATCCCATGTCTTTTAGTCCCTTCAAAAGCTGGGCAAGTAATTTTCTCCATCTCCTGACTATCTCAGGAAATTTTCCAGAGCTGTGTACAAGTTGCAGTAGAAGCTGCTTCCAATCATACTGGAATGAAGGCAAGTGCAAGGACATGAAGTCCAAGATCAGCAGATGCTCAGGCAGGTGTCAGACTCATCTCACCTTCCATTTGCTTTATCTTGTATCTAACTGTATGTGAATATTCCTGTCAATTTTATAAATCTTAAGGATATAATTTTTTTAAATTGGTAAACAGAACAACATTCATTAAGATTTTTGCAAGAGAGGATAACAGTTTGGTCTTAAATCAGAAACTTAGCCCCATTAGTTGGTGTTTTCAGCTCCTGGAAGGCATCCTAGAACAGAACCAAAATGGTTGGTTCGTTTTCCTTTGAAAGGAAATAAATGTTCCATAAAAATGTTTTTCACAATAGGTTAAAAAAACTAACACAACAAAAACCAGAAAGTTCAGAGTAAATACTTATTATTGATACAATAATAGCCAAGTTTGTACCTTCTATGTGCTCATGTGCTAAATTACAAATGCTTTCACAAATAACTTAGCAGTAGAGACTTAAAATACCTCCTCTGCAGTCAGTCAAGTTCATAAAATGTGGTAAGCAGAGAAAGTTCTTAGTTAAATTAAATGAAAAACATTTGATGTCTAACAGGGTCATGGCTAGAGTCTCTGCTTCAAATGTATTTTTTTTCAACTTTTTTGTTCTGCTTGACTGAGATGCCTGAAGCACAATTATGGTTTCCCACATTAAACTGAGAACTCTGAGCAGCCTTTCTAGTGGTGATTTTCTGTGGGATGTTACAGTATAATGAAAAAAATGCACCAGTCTGTAATATCATCTGCAGTTCTGATGCAACTTCAGCTGTAAGCTGTGGAATATAACTGCAAGTTGCCACGGCTTTAATGTCCATACTACTGATTCTAGGAAATGCTGATCAGTATTTTCCACTTCCTTCCCCATCATGGCACCCAAACAAATATTTCTGCTTCCTTTTCCTCTCCTAGAACACAAGGTCATTTCTGAGGTTTAAATGTCTGTAGTTTGCTCCTGCAGAATCCATGGATCCTGTTCTAATGCCTCAGCTGAACTGCAGTCAGAAGGGAAAAGAGAAAGTGTTATCCATGAGAAGGGCTCATCCCCTGCTGGCTGCTGGGGGCAGGTGAGTCAGATGATTTTGGCAATTCAAGGTATTTGCAAAGGGAACACATGAGAAAAAGAATATATTTTAGAAGGGAACAGTCACAGAGTTCATGTTCCTGCTAAGACAAGTTTGTATTGTTCTGTTAATATAAATCATTGCTGAAGAGGTCTTGGGAATGCTGGCAGGCAAGCAAAAATGTTGACACCTCAGGATATTTGTCCAGGGTTTTTTCCTCAGAGGCTCTACCTTATGAGACTGATCCTGATAAAGAAAAATCTTTCAAAGTAGAAAATGACCTTGCAGTTAAACCAGCTTTGACCTTTGTTATTCGCTCAGTTCAGTGTTGCAAGGTTTAATATTTTAGAAAGTTCTTTTGGGAAGATCAACTGTAATACTTATGTAAGCTTTCTTTTGTCCTGTTTAGCTATTCCTTCTGCTTGGAGGAACTTGTCATTTTCCCACCAAGTGTTGTCAGGAATACACTTCAAGGGCTTCATTGTTCACAAAGGAGTTTAATCCATTTGGAACAAGACATCTATGAGGCATGATTATGTCCAACAGGAAGAGCAGCAAAAGAAGTGTGTCTTGTGTGTATGTTCACAGCAATGCCCTCTGCATGTCAGTTTGGCTGTATAGGACAGGGCTCCAGAGATGTAAGTTAATTTGACACACTCTCATAGCTTAGGAGAGATGGTTTAGCATGAAAATACTGCTTCAAACCTAAGGATTTTCTTTTCAGCATGATCAGGAAAGGAAGCTTCTCAGGTGGTTGATGTATGTAAAGCATTTCTCTGAGTTTGTGTGGTCTGGTGACAGCGCCAGCTCTGCTACTGTGCAGCCACGCCACCCAAAGAAAGTTGTGGGCCAAGCCTGTCTCAGTTCTGTAAAACAGGGAGGGTCATTGACTGCCTTCTCCTAACCCTTTCTGCCCTGGTCCACCCCACACTGAGAGGAGGAGGAGAAGGGGAGGGCCTCAAACCCCTCTGGGAAAGCTTGAGGAGCGAGTAAGCAGCTGAGTTGAACTGAGTTGCCAACTTGGGTAAAGCCACAGCACTTCCACATCTGTGGGGGAGAACACGGCATAAAGCAGAGCAAGAACAAGACTTTTTTCCTTCAGTCCTATAACTGCTGCTGTCACAATTCTCACTTGAAAGTGCCGTCTGTGGAGATACGCAGATCTGTACTCAGGTTAAGGTTCTGGCAAAGCACAGGTTACCACTAATCCTGTTTTGTCCCGGGGAGAAATTTTTTCCTGGAAACAGGAGAATACATGTTTGTCTCTGCAGCAGGCTACATTCACTTGTGGAGACAATGGGCCATAAAGGCTGTGCTGTGGTGCTAAAGCAAATTTGAAGTTTCAAATTATTTCCCTTTAGAGTTGGTATCTATAATTCATCTGAGTGTATCAGTTCTGAAATCAGAGATCTGCTCAGGGAGTGCCTGGCTTTGATTCAAGAAATAATAAAAGAGAGGAAGAATAGAAAGAATGGTTTCTACAATATATGGAGCAATGGCACTTTGAGATGCTTCAGTAGACTTCTGTATCTTGAGTGCAGCCTTTTATGTTACCTCTGGCTGCACTCACTTTTCTGCAGTCTCTCCCTCTTTGTCCTGGTTCACTATTCTCCTCTTTGAAAGGACTTTTATTTTTTTTTTCTGTATGAATTGTCTGGAATCCACTTCAAGGGCTTATTGATCTTGATGCAGTTTACTTGCTTTGGAACAAGCCTCCGACGAGGCATGATCTTAAGGTGCTTCCTAGTTTATGGTCTATAGATCATATTCTTTAATCTGCTTCCTCTGTAAACTTGCTGTGGCCAGGTTTCTCCCAGTCTCAGCTTGCTCCTACACCTCCAGTGATGTGTGAGGGTGCAGTGAACTCCATCTCAGTCAAAGGTGACTGGAGAGCAGGGCTTGTTTTTAAAGGACTTGTGCCAAGTTCCCCAAGATGTGTGAGTTTTGGAAACTATGCAAAAATGCCTCTTACCTCTCAGCACTGTGCCAGTAATAAACTCAAATAAGTTTAAGCATTTCTTTTTTCTGCTAAAGAATATAGAAAGACATGTTTCTTCTCATTTGTTGCCTCTTACTGAGTTTTCCAGAGATTTCTCTAACTTCACAATTAAGAGAAAGTTATCAAAGATTTAAAGAAATGCAACATGCAGTGGCGGATCCCAAACTTCAAGTTATGCAATTTCTTGTTAGAAGGAAAACAGGTTTTGCAGTAAATATTCAGAGGCCAACATATCCCAAATGGAAACCTCAGGGCTGCAGTTCAAAATCATGCCCTGCCTGGGCTATGGCAGGACCTTTGTGCCATGGGGTGGGCAGACAGGGCTGAGGGCAGTGGAGCATCTGAAGACAGTTTCACAGCACAGAGGTGGATGAGGACTGTGTGGCCCCCTGGGAAGAGTTCTGTGGGTGCTTTGCTTACCATGAGCATGTATTTTGTATGTTAAATGTTGGTGTTGAACTTCTTTTGGAAGATATAATCAAATAATAAATGTGCATGATAAAGGCAGTTAAGCAAGAGATAACAGTATTCTGTGTCAGTATTTCTGTGGCATTGTTATTTCTGGTGTTGATGAACAGTTTGGGAAGTCTGCTAAGCTGTGTCCTAATTTCAATTTTACTATAGAATAAGCAGCTACTTTTGGGATGTTTTAATTAAGCAGAATTTCCTTACACTGATAAGCAAAGATACTACTGTATAGTAGTGAAGCACAGATAACTGTGGGCATGCTGACTAAACTCGCAATGATTCCATCAGCTGAAGGTCCTAGTTAAGCTTTTGTTCTTTGCAAGTGACAAAGATTTCATCTTGGAGGTGAAAATAATCAGCTCTTTGGTTGTGATTTGCAGTGGATGAGTCATTTGTGATGAGTGAAGAAGGCATGTGCAGATGTGCACTCTGCTATGCTGCACTGCTGAGATCTTATCTGGCATGTGATGTGCCCAAGTGGCACATGCTGGATGGAAAAATCCGGTGCTGTAAGAGATGAGCTCATCCTTTTCTTGCTGTGGTTCACATCTTGTTGCTGAAATAGAATATTCCGTGTTTTTCTCATCTATAGTTTTTTCTTTCCTTCCATCACTTTGCAAATTGAAGAAGACTGGCAGTTACCTTAAAAATGTCTTTTCAATATTTCTGCTTCCTAAATACTTGAGTTTTTACTGTTTACTTTTTCACTGGTACTGAGCCTGTTCAGTTGGAATTCATTCATTTCTACACCATTCTTAAAATTCAATTTCTCTGCCTAACCAGAACTGAGCTTTGAGAGGAAACTTTAATATCAGTCTACAACTCCTCAAAAGCAGGCTGTAGCAAGGAGGGAGTCAGTCCTTTCTCCCAGGTAACAAGTGACAGGACAAGAGGAAGTGGCCCCAAGCTGCACCATGTGGGGTTTAGATTGGATATTAGGAAAAATGTCTTTGCTGAAAGGGTGGTCAGACATTGGAACAGGCTGCCCAGGGAAGCAGTGGAGTTTTAGACATCTGTGTTGATGTCACAGCTAGAAAGATGCAAGTTATTAACTGTGCTTTTTACAGCAAACAGACACTTGACTTCATAGCTAAGTTATAGGTGATTTCATTGATGAAAAATGCAGCTATTGTCTAGTTCACATAGCAAGGCAAGTGATGAAAACCTTCTTGTTTTTCACACAGCAGAACACCAAGTTACATGTAAGATGGCCAGTGAGAGGCTGTGTGAGTCCCACTGAGCTCTGAGAGGTTTCATGTGTGTGCCTTCCATGAATGTCTGTGAAAGATAAGGTGTAATCCTACAATTACACATTTCTTGCAGCAAGCAAGTCAGTGGGGGGGAGGGCTGTTTTGTTTTGCTGATAATCAGTTCTTAAGTTTTTACAAATGTATAAAATATGAGCAAAGTGTGGATTTAGTGTGGTTGGTTTTAGTTACATGTAAATCTCCTTGGTGCCTGTGCAATGATCGTACCAGCAGGAGGAAATCCCAAGAAACAGAGCTCCATGACATCTAGAATGTCCTTAAAGCCCCCAACTCAGCCAGAGGGTCTCTGTTTTCTTTCACCTACATAGAAAATGAGTTATCAAATCAGTCAGGTATTATAAGAGCAGAATGACAACGGAGCTGTTTCCAGGGCAAGTGCAATTGTTGTGTATCTAACATTTATGTGAGAGTCCAGAACATCCCCAGCATATACCTTTATTCATTCTCTAAAAGCATATGTTCAGGTGAACATGTGGAATTTGAGAGATCTTTGTGTTAAGGCAGCAGAACTGGACATTTGCTTTGCACAAAGTAGCACATTCATTTAACACAGCTTTAAATTCTCTCTGGTTTGTTTTGTTGTTTTTTTTTTTTTTTGCCACATGCTAATATATATTCAATACTCCTGTCAGAAAGTGATGGGGGCTGGGGCCTTTGTACTTAAACAGGGTCACACAAAATAGCAAAGAAGGTGGATTGAAAAGAATCTACATTCTAGAAAACATTATGTGAAATAATATCTTGAAATGTATTTTTACGATTGCGTGAGAAGCTGGAGTACCCCTAACTACAGTAAATATTCTGTAAGTGCTGGAAATAAATGGAACTGGTTATGACCCTCTGCTCTAACATTTGGACTTGTAAGAAAACGTTATAATCAAGTGAACATTTATAGATTGAGTTTGAAGTACCTTTAGATTTGCAACAGATCTTTTAAATTGAAATCTCCACATATTAACTGCAATATTTGACTGGTTTGGACTGTGAGGACTGCTGAAAGGAAAGAGTCATAAAGTTCAAGTGTGGAATTTCTGTGAGGACATAAACCTTTCCCTTCATAGTTAGAAAACAGGTAAAAAAACCCTGCTCCAAACACTTTCAAGACAAAAATGAATTTGGAGCATACCTACAGCTAAAAATGCAGTTTTACTCAATACAGCATTTCATGTATTTATTAAAATTTATAAAGTGACACTTTTATTTTCCTTGTTGTTTTGAAAGTTATCTTTACGCTGTCATATTACTTGACTTGTTTGCTTGCAGAAATTAATTTTAATTGGAAAAGACCAAGCTGTATCCTGTGGACCTTTCCCTGGCAGAGACTTTATGGATTGTTCTGTGTAGCTGCAGAGTGATACATCAGTTATTAACCTCTGAGAAATGGGGGTTATGATAATGGAAAGGCTGGCATGTCCTCTTCAGGCCACAAAGAGTGCTACTGTAATAACAAAGTCTCGTTTCACTCTATGAATGCTGTGAAGAGAGACCTTCAGCTGCCCTGCTCCTTTTGGAAAACAAATTAAGTTTATCATGGGAGAAACTTTGGGACAGACAGCCCTTGAAGTGGAATAGTGGGTTTATTCACAGAAGAGCTATAATGTGGGCAGTAGAGGTGTGGGTTTCTTAAACTGGTAAGTAAAAGCTGTGGTTTTTTAAGGCTAGTTCCAGAGTATCATAGAATCACTTAGGCTGGGAAAGACTTTGTAGACCATTCAGTTCAAGTCCTTCAAGACCATCTTCAGGCATTTCCATGTTTTCTAACACATTGATAACCCTTGTCTTTGCAGCCATCTCCATGCCCTGCCTTCTCTGAGATTGCCTTCTGAAGGACATCCCCTCAAACATGGGTGTGCTGTCCCCAGACAGTGCCTGACAAAGGCAACTCTGCTCAGAACCTGAGAGTCTGAACACGATGTGGGATTTCAGAGCTCATGTCACGCCACTGTTAGAAAATAAATACCTTGGTTTTAAACAGAAATTTTTTTATTCCAACAAAAATGCAATGCAGCTTCTCACCAGAAATCAGGCTTATGAACTGGTGCTGCGAGATGTAAAGTGAAGAACAAAGAAGATAAGTTGATGACAAAATAAATTAAGGTTATATAACAGAAGGGATGACTGCAAAAACAGAAGGGAGTGAGGTGCACTAAAACGCAGCATAAAAAAGTTTAGTTTCAATCTTTGCTGGTAATGGAACTTCCTTTTTTTTTTTTGGGAACAATGAGTCTCCTTAAGGTATAGTTACCATGAAAATTCCATGATTGCTTTTAATAGCACAAATTCATATGGATGTATAAAACAGCCTATTACTATTACCCAGAAAACCTTTCCATTTAGCCTAACTTAATAAAGTTTTTGTCATCATAGAGGAGCAATAAATGCCTTCTGAACCTGAACAAAAGACTTTTGTCTTTTGCTCTGAACAAGGTTGGAATGAGTGTGTGCTGGCAATCCCTTTGAATTTCTCCTCTAAAAAGAAGGGAGGGTGGAGTAGCTGTATTTATAAAAGTTCACTAGAAACAGAGTGTGTGTGTTAGTGCCACAAAATTGTCTCGTGACAGTTCTAGCTGAGATGTCTCTCCATGTTTTAAATTATTAGACTTCCATGGAATGTTTCTGTGATAAATGCAGCTTTTCAGTGCATCTTGTTTTCCCACCATTTTTTTTCTGCTGGATCAAAAGTAGATCAAAGTCTGGGGAGAAATAACATGGAAATTTAGGACAGTAGAACAAGGATCAGAAAAAAAGAGGAGGGCTGGGAACTGCCTTGGGGATGATGTCTGGACAGCAAGCTGCAGCAAATGTTTTGGGGCTGGAAGTGAATGTGAAGAATGGGGACCGTGGTAATTTTGTCTTATTCAGCCACTCCAGGCAGCAGAAGAGAAGGCATTTAGGGTGTACAGTGCAGCAACCCCGAACAGCAATCAAACTGGCTCCAGGCAGAAACAGGACTGGAGAGGGGAAAACTGCCTGTCCATAGGCTCCCCTTGCTGCTTGGATAGATCAGGCCTGGGAGATTACAGGAGGGCTTCTGGAGGAAAAGCAGGACAAGAGAGCCCTTCAACTTCACACCCCAAGAAACACACAGCCTGGAGAACTTGCTGGAGGAACCTGAGCCTGCCAGCCCCACGAATTGCCTGCTAAACTGATATTGCTGTGGGTGAGAGCTTGACACAGAGAAGCCAGATCCCTTGAGGGTTTGTGTATGTGACAGTCCATATTTCTCATAGCAGAGAACAGAGCTCAAGGTTGCCCTCGGGGCAAAATGAGAAACTACTTCAGGTGTTCTGTAGCTCATCCTGTGCAGTGAATGGGACTCAGAAAATGGAGCTGTCTGCTAGACCAGAATATCAGAGCCCTGGTTTATTAAACTCATGAAGTCAATTCTACAGCTAAAGTTTTAGCAAATTAGCAGTTTAAAATGGTTTTTTGCCCCTAAAGGTAGAATATAATTCTCCTAATGGAAGTGGACAACAGGAGGAAAAAAGTAGGACTGCAAGATTATCAGCAACGTGGTAATAGCTTCAGTTGTCTGCTTTGGGGGGCAGGACACTGGCAAGTGAATTGCAGACATCCTCTGAAGTGTTCAGATACTGATTTAGTCTGAAAGAACTTGTCAGATTCAGGGAAAAAGTTCAGGCAAAAGGCAGAACTTTTAATGCAGCTAGGTCCTGTAGGATGTATTGCTCTGTATTCAAGCAAATGTACTGTTGAAATCCTAGATTTGCTGAAATCAATATCCAATTTTGGTATTACAGGTACCAAATTAAAGAAGTATGAAAAATATTTAGGGGTATGATCAAGGAAGTAATGCTTCCTCTGAATATGTGAAAATAGACAAAGAAATGCTCTCTTCAATAGGGATTATGTATTATCTTAGAGGGAAGCAGAAACAACTCAGCTCATCAGGGCAGAAAGAAAGAAGTTTGTTAGGAGTTGCTAAGAACATCAAGCTTAAACTTATTTAGGTAGCTACCTGTCCTACAGTCCTAACATCTGCAGGAAAACATTACCATGATTAGGTGCTTTAATGGAGTTTATATCTAATTCTTTCATGCTATTGTGTCCTTCCCTTTGCCACACCAGAGATGAGTATTAGTCGATGTTTTCTTGAGCTTATTGAATCTAATTTTAAATGCTCAAGGTGCAGGATTCTGCGTGAATTTACCTGCAGGTAGTATCTGGCAAGTGTGTGAGAAGATGGTGTGGGTATTTTAGTCTTGCCATTTAATTAGAAAAACAATGCTTCTTATCTTGTACTTCTCTATATTAAGTCCTTTGTATTTTCTTTTAATTTTTTTTGTGGTATGGTAACATAATTGTACTTGCTGAATATGAGCACCACTGAAGCTGTTGGAATATGCCCACTTTAGTATTTTTTTCTTTTAAAAAAGAGCTTTTACCCTCTTTTTTGAGGTAAGGGTTTGGATTTAGCAGTAGAGTAGGGAAGCTGCTAATTGAACGCAGACATCTCAAGTTTATCCTGTCTCCAAATCAGAGTAGTGGTTAGTTTTGTTAGTGTGTCTAAGTAAAGACTACTCAAGTTCAAGTTTATAGTACAAGAAAGTTTGAACAAAAACCCCATTTCTGCGTTGCCTGGATAGCCTGTGAGGCAGACTGCCCTCCCCTGTGAATTCACTAAGCTCATGTTTGTTTCACATCTAAATCAGAATTTTGGAGTTTCAGGCTGTTTTCATACCTGCTGCTCAGTCTGTGCCTGTTTCCAGCAATTGTACATCCATTTTCCTTTGTATCAACTGAATCAATCGCACAATTCTTGAAAAGAGGTTGGAAGTGCTGCTTACTCACCTGTGCAAAGACTGTGGGAGCTGAGACTTCCAGAGGCTGAATCATCTCTTTTACTCAGAAGGGTTTTTAATCTCCAAGTTTCCTTACTGAGCTTGACTTTGAATTTAAGAGTCACTGTTTTTTATTTAGGCAATTCAGCTTAGGTTTTATGGGATCTCTTCTGAGTAAAAGAAAATGTTATCATTTAAAGGCACTAAAGGTGACAGAGCTAAATTGCTCTGCCTTACACCAGGGAAAGGGCAAAAGGCAAAAGCTACAGACAGAAGAACAAGAGAATTTGTTTTAGGATAAGAAATCTTTCTCCTGTGAAAGTGGTGAAGAAGGATCAGAGGTTTCTCAGAGACACTGTGGAATCTCCATTCTCGGGCTATTCAAACCCCATATGAACCTGGTCTGGACAGTCTGTTGTAGTTGACCTGTGTTAAAGAGGGGCTTTGGACCAGATTGTCTCCAGAGGTTTCTTCCAGCTCAGTCCTCTGGTGTTTTGAGCAGGCTGTAACCATTTCCCCGTCAGGATCTATGTGAGGTTGAAAGCCCGTCATTTTGCTACAGTTAAAGAAAAGTTTTTTGTTCAGCTATGCAAGAAAAAAAAAAGGCTCAGAAATGTTGTCCTTTTTTTGCAGAAACTAGTAATAATTCATTTCCTGGACTGTAGAATATGTTGCGGAATCCTAGGTTTTCTAGTATTACCTGTAAAAATTGGGTGATGGATAAGATTCTGTACCTGCATGAAAAAGCCTATTAAGCACTGTTGTGACTTGCCACAGCCTGACTCATGATGCATTTAATTGGTCTCCAGTTTTAAACTTGCATGTTTTCAGCATCTTCTTACACTGACAGTCCCATTAAAACGTGTATAAAACCACATGCAATACTTGATTTAATAAAAGTAGCTTTTTCTCTGTGTGACTTGGAAATGACAGCCTCAGCTAAAACCATATCAGCAAAGCTTGATGTGGAGTTGATGCCTTTTCCCCTGATAATTCCCCTCATGGACTTAAAATTCACTTAATACTGGCTTGCAGCTTGCTTAACTCGATCTATAACGAGGCTTTAACTCCAGAGTTTAAAATTAGCTTTGATAGGTCTTTTGCTTCATTTGCAACCTGTGTAGGTATTAGAGATACTTTAAATTGTTTCTTTTTGAATGCTAGCAGGAGATTGTGTGTTCTAACAATGATTTTTGTCCTGCAGAGGATGAGTTGAGGAGCCTTAGTTTAGTTTAGCTTACAGAAGCATCAAGTATACACAAGTTCACTGTGGAATTGAATTTAAAACACACTGGAATTCCATTAACCTCAAAAAGAAGTCATTCTGTCAGCTGCTATGTGCCACTATTATTGGATGAGTACAGCAGTGATGTTCCCATATCCTATATACAGTTTTCCTTCAGTTCTGCTAGGGTTTGAGAACAGTACAGGCAGAATAATGAATGTTTTTGAGCTTGCAAGTGTGTGTCTACTGCATGAAAGACTGTCTATAATGTTGAGTGCAAGTCAGGGATCTGAGAAAGGCAAGGTGATACTTTTACATCTCTAATGCTTCTCCAAGTGAGGTGGGGTGGAGGTTAAGGTTTGTATTTTTAACAGGTGCAGTAAATTAATGCAATAAGCAAGTGTAAATAAATATTTTTAATATGCTTTCTGTTAGGGACCAAGCTATTTGTAAGAATGTTAGTGCTGAGGGTTGAATTTGATTCTTAGCTTGGCAAAAGAAAGCCCTTACTTTTACAGAACACAGCACGGGCCTGTCCATTTGTACATCAATGCCTCTTGCTATGAGCTCTGCTTTGGCAGAGAACTTTTAATTAACATAATGTTAATAGTAATTAATATAAACAGTAACTGACTATGGCAGGGTTCAATTAAAGCCACTCTGGCAGCGCTGGCACACAATTATCTGTTTCTCTTAGTTCATTTTGTGACTTCATCAAATGAATTGAGGCTGGAGAAGACCTCCAGGATCAAGTCCAACCTTGGACCACGTCCCTGACTAAACCAACTAAAACCCAACTAAACTGAGTGCCATGTTCAGCTGTTTCTGAAACACCTCCAGGGATGGTGACTCCACCACCTCCCTGGGCAGCCCACTCCAATGCCCAATCACCCTTTCATTGAAAAAATTCTTTCTGATTTCCAACCTGAACCTCCCCTGGCTCAGCTTGAGACCATTTCCTCTCATCCTGTAGCTGGTTGTCTTGGAGAAGAGACTGACCCCCCACCTTTCTACAGCCTCCTCTCAGGCAGTTGTAGAGAGTGATGAGGTGTCCCCTGAGCCTCCTTTTCCTCCAGGCTAGACAGTCTCAGCCCCCTGAGCTTCTCCTCCCAGGACTTGCTCTCTAGACCCTTTCCCAGCTCTGTTGCTCTTCACTGGACTCATTCCATCATGGTCCCTTCAAAATGTCTCTGTCTTCAAAATGCTCTTTTTAAGCTTATTGCCTTTGGTATTAAATTGCTATGTTAAGGTGGAGTATTTGGGACCATTTTCAGTAGCCAGCTGAAAGATAAAGTATGATGTCAAAAGTGCACTTCAGCTATTTAGTTTTTAGAAGTCAGTAGACAGCTTTTTTGGGAAATGGGTAAGCTTTATTTTTCTTAGCAAAGCAGCAGAAAGTTGTCACAAACCTTGCTATAAACAGTGGGAGAGTTATGTGTACACAGCCAGGTTATCATGATTTCCTAAGAAAAACCTTGTGGAATGATATATAAACATTTTTTAAAGAGGAACTCAGGATGTGTAGAATTTTATTTTGAAACAAGCTGGAGTTAATACCTTCAGAAAAATTTAATTCCTACTTGTGAGTAACTTCTGCCTTGACTCCAAATTATAAACAGTGTGTGCATGAAAGGAAGTTGATTTTATGGTGTGAGAGAGGTGGAAAAAAATGGAAGTTAGGCTAAGATGTGAAAACTGCAACCAGCTGAGCATATTTACTGCTGTTTTGTTTGTTACAGCTACCTCATTCTGTTACAAATAGTCTTCAAGGTATCTGGTCTGATGTTTCCAGTGCCACAGGTGTTAGGAGGAAACGCAACTGATGAAGGCCTAGGCTTGGCCAGAAATTCCCCACAAAAGCAGACTGCAGAAAGCACCATGCTGTGTTTCAAAGCGTGTGATCTAGACTAATGTTCTGAAGGCTGACATTAAGTGCTTGGAGTTCCATAAGGTAAGACAGAAAGTGAAACTGGATCCCAGCTGTTGCAGCTGGTCCATGTATTCCTAAAGCCTGCACAACAAAACCCACCAGGACTGGCATCTGAAAGAGCTGGAAGAATGGTTCAAAAGAAATTTACAGTAACAAAATTCCCCAGCAAGCAGAACCATTACACTGTTTTTTTCACTAAATGCAACAGTGACAGTTGTACTTAATGGGTTATGAAGGTATGTGTCTCTATAGTATAACTTCTATTTTGCTGGTCCTTTACTTCACTGATATTTTCATTTTATGATGGATACAGAAGTTTCTGGCATTGGCTGAAATGAATTATCCTTCTTGCTTTCTCAACTACTCATTGCTTGTGATACAGAGTCAGAGCATAACAGTCCATGTGTTCTGAGATGATAATTTTAAAAAAAGGCACTGAGAATTTAGAAATGCCTCTTTGTTTATCTTAATCCATATGATTGCAGAGTTGGTATTTACCAGGTTATTGCATCATTACGTAGAACATGGGATAAGACGAAGGTGGAAAAGAAACTTCACAGACTTTTTAAGATCTGATATTACTCACAATCTGTTAGGTCAATAACGATTGAGAAGCCTTTTCATGTTATGTACTAATGGTTTGTTTTGCAGCAGCTTGTGCCAGGCACAGGTGAGGATGTCAGAGGAGGCATCTTTCAGCTTTTTGTGGGCAAAATAGCCAGAGCTTCTCTCAAGTGATACAACACAGCAGATGAGACTTTGCTCCTTCTGTCAATTCTTCCCATGCTGCTGTTCTGGAACACGTTCGTATTTCCATGCCTTCCTTTAGAAGATAAGGTTAGTATCAGCACATCAGCCCTCTTCTGGGATTACAGTGGGAGAGTTAAGAAAACAGTGAGCCAGGGTTCACTGGTGCAGAGCGTGTGAGCAGCTGCCTGCTTTGAGTGTCAGAAAATAAACAGGCTTTGTGTTTACAAACCAAACACATGCAGGTGTTCCAGAATTCGTGATGCCATGAGTGAAGACTTTCAAGGGGATGGAGAGGACTCATAGGATTACAAGGAGGCTATATGCAGGTATTTTAAGATATTGAAAAAAAAAAAAAAAGCAACTTGAGAAATGAGACCTGTGTACTGCTTAATGTGATGTACTCTCCCAGGAACATATTTCTCATTTTGGGAGGCTGTACTAATATAAGTGTTTGGCATCTGTAGTTCTAGATTGATTCTGAGGCTGTAAAATTCACAAGCACATTTTAATTCAAGCCCAGCTCTTAATCAGTTTCTCTTGTTTCAAGTTTCTTTTATAAGATTCAGTCAATTGAATGTCCAGGAAAATCAACAGTTCTGCATAGAGTTATTTGCCCATCAAATCTGCAACTTGGTGGCTGGGTTTTGTTGTCTGTTTCTTGGGCCGTTATTTTAGCCCTGATGTACTGTATAGGTCAATTTTGTCTTACCAGGATGTTATGATTATGAGTTTAACTCAAGAAATAAAAAATCAGACGCCAGTAGTCCCAGGAGAGGACTAGTAGCAAGGCCTGCTTAATTCCAGGCTGCAGTGCAATCCAGGAGTTACCATGGTAACTTTGTAAATATCAAAGTACTGTGTGGGTGTGAGGCCTATTGATTTTTGCCCTTTTATCTATCCTCTGTATTCTTTACACATACATTTGTAACTCTGTAGTCTATTTTTTAAAAAATATTTTCCCCCCAGGACTCCCAAAATCTATTCAGGACCTGCCAAAATTCATCCAGGACCATCTGAAATCCTTCCAGGACCCCCTGACCCCACCTCAATCCCCCTAAAACTCCCTCAAGACACTCTAACCACAAATTCCCATATTCATAAAAAGTTTGGAAAAGTGACACTGGGGGGGAATCCCTGGGAATTTGGGGGTTGCAGGTTCTGATGGGGTCAGAGAGGTGGGGACCTCATTTTTGTCTCCCTTGACCTTAAGAACCCCCACAAAATCTTCACCAATACCTAAATTCTGA
>VZTZ01018449.1:547050-559808 GCA_013400955.1 Drymodes brunneopygia
TGGGAAGGAAAAAAAAGGTGGGGGGGGGGGGCTGGGGTGTGCCTGGGAATTTGGGGTGGGATGTGGGCATCCTGGGGAGCTCAGGGCAGGGTGGGGACTCCATTTTTGTCCCCCTTGACCTTGAGGAACTTGGCCGTCCTGGAGAAATATTTCTGGTGGGCTTCAGTCACTTTCTTCTCTGCTGCCTGTGGCTTCCCAATCTCCAGCCCCTGCAGGGGGGTGAAGGCCACGCTCGAGGCCGTGCCTGAGCTGCGGTCCCGGATCGTGGATTTGGCCCTGTAGACGACACTCTGCTTCTTCAGGGCCCTCTGCAGGATTTTGCTGAGCCAGGCCTTGGTGGCCTCACTGACTGGGGTCTGGCGCATGTGGCCACTGCCAGCCCTGCCCAGGTGGCCCAGGCTGAACCCAAGGTCCTCCTGGTAGGCGTCCTCCTTGGTCTCCCCAAAGCTCACCCTGTTGGTCTGTTTGTGGATCTCTGTCAGCCTCAAGCGTTCCTTCATCTTCTGGTACCGCCAGCCTCCCCTCTTCTTCCTCAGCCCATCCAGCGGTGCTGGCAGCAGCTTCACCGGGGAGAACTCGTGCCACTTGCTGAACTTGTGCTCGATCTCCTCCTTCAGCTCGTGTACCCTATCTTCCCATCCTGGCTCTTATGAATGCTGTCTGCCCTGGCCACCAGCGTGCACTAGGCCGCCATAGCCGCGCGGCCTGGACGATCCTGCTGTGGTAGGTGAAGCCGGTGTGGGGCAGGATGGAGGGCGAGGAGAAGCCAGACAATGTCCAGCGCTGGGCCCCCAGCCAGGAGGGTGTTGCAGGCCGGCAGCTTGGACAGCAATGTCAGGCCCCCTGCCACCCCCATGACCTTGGCGGCTGTTATAAATAAATAGGGTAATTCACGCTCAAATATGTAATATCAAAATGTATAAACCAAATTAAATTGTGACTGGTTTTGAAAGCGACCAGAGCCAGTTCCAAAAGGAAAGCAGCTCTTGCCGGGAAAGTTTTTGCATCCAAAAGACGAAGTCACAAAGAACTGACAAACCATCGAGAAGGCATCCAGCAAGCTCCTGGAAATTTACATCTCCAAAGGGAGGTTCCCGGCAGAGCTGATGGCCCATCTCCGAAGATCTCCTCCCAGCTGGAGCATGAATGATTTGATCAACGACTCCGATACAGAACATCTAGAACCATCAGATAACTCCTCTGGTGATTTGGGAAGCAGGATGTGCTTTGTCCACCTCGGTCCCAAGAATAGCTTCCCTCATGAATATACTAAATGATAAAATTATACCCAAGATCCGGACTCCACCAAAAAACTGTATATAAACTGGCTGCCGAAAGCACACAGCGTGAACAGTGGGAGGTCTGATGCGATAGAGGTCAGACCTGTGTTCACCCAGCACCAACCCCGGGCTTGGTACTGTCTCTCTTTTCGATCGTGGCATTACTTATGCAATTTCTCAGACACCTAATAAATTCTTCTTAACCTTATCCTCGATTTAGGTGCACTTATTTATGACAGCGGCCATGGAGGCCCTGAGTATGAGGGAGAGGTTGGGGACAGTGAAGGACATGCGGGACTCCACATACTCGTAGATGCACAGCTTGGCTCTGCTCAGCGCCAGGGCCGTGTTGCACGCGGCCTCGATCCTGCCCAGCTCCTCCTCCGACACCTGCTGCCCCTGGGTGGTGGAGGCCGTCACGCTGACCACCATGATGGTGGCATTGGTCAGGACCTGCTGCACGTTCTCATTGTTCTTGCATTTACCCAGGGAATTCCTCAATTCCTTCATGGTTCGGATGTAATCCAGGGCGTTGGGCACCAGCGACTCCAGCTCTGGGAACCGTTTGGAGTATTTGCCTTGGATGAACTTGTGGATGATATTGAGCTCGTTCTCAATCTCCATCATGAGGTTGTTGGCGTCTATGATCACCCGGTATTCGGGGGCCGCCTCCACTCGGCTGCCTTGGGCTGCTTCCCAATGTATTCCTCAATTTTCTGCATGATCTCGGCAAACCCCTTGGACCCCCAGAGCTTGGTGATTCTCTGCACGGACTCCACGGCCTCAGGTGGCTCCAGCTCCTCCCTCATGTCCTCGATCAGGGGCTCCTCCCCACCCTCGGAGCCTTCAGCCTCGTCCTCCTCCTCCATTGCCTCCTCCAGGTCTGCCAGGGACATGGCTGAATTGGGAGCACTCCTGTTCCCTCTGTTCCCGTCACAGCCGCACTGATGTCACTTCTGTCAGGAAAATCCACAAACACCAGAGGTTTATGTTCAAAAAGAAGACAGAGGAGTCCTGCAACTTTGTTCGAATAAAGGGAAAGAGTCCACCGGGGCACACACCTGCAAGGTTTTCTCTCTTGAGATTTCGGAGGTCGCACACTGCCCTCTTCCTTTCCCCATTGGTAAGTTACTAGTGTTGGAGATGATAGGAAATTTAAAATGTTTTTCATGTAACTTTAGTCAGTTTTCATAGAATTAACCACGTTGGAAAAGACCTTTGACATCATCCAGTCCAGCTCATGTTTGCCTTTGCCCCGGGGGAAGGGTTAGTTTCTTTCCAGGGCTTTGTTCCACCAGGTGAAGGCCTGATGATCTGAACAGTCTCAACAGACTGGGAGTAGCACAGAAGATACACAAAAGATAACGACCATTAACGAACCACCAACTCCAAACTATACCCCTGAAATGGCCGGAGGCACCTGGTCTGGGAGAGATAAGAATGAGGCCCTAATTAGCATCGGAGGGAATGTTGTTGGAGGGGTTTTGTTTTCCCCATAGTTTTGGTGAGGATTTGAGTGACCACGGAGGGACGGGGCTTTTGACGCTCTGTGGATTCCGGGGTCGTGAAGACCTCTGAGTGCACATGGAAAATGTTATGTGGTGTTCCTGAAGTCCGGTGAGTTCAAAACAAGATCCCCGTTTTATTTTTTTTTATTATAAAGGCATGAGTTTGGGGTTAATGTAAGGTTGATGGCAGAGTTGGATAATGAAAAGAAATCACTAGTGATGGTAGAATTGGCTACCCTTTATTCAATATATGTGTAAACTTATATAAGTGACTTTCAAAAATGGATTTGTGTGTTGTTGGGCTGATAATAGTGAATTTGAGTCTCGGCACCTGGTTAAAATGGAATTGCATGGTAAATTCTAAAGTCTTTGGGGTACATAAGGCTTTGGGGTGATTTTTTTTGGTGCAAAAGCTGAAACACAGGATTTGTTGTAGGGATTAGGGTCTGCATACCTGTGAGATCTACAGCCAGTGACTCCTCTATTATGTGAATAAAATTAATTCCAGACAAAGAGGAACACAAAGGGACAATACAATAAACACTAAATTCATTCAGAGCTGTCATAAAATGCGGAATGCTAAAATGAAAAGCATTAAATGGTTTACTTTTTCGTGTTTCCAGAACAGTGTTACCAGCATTGTTGTTCCTGGATCAGTCAGCTGTCCTTGTCATGATTGTTATAGCAGGTATGGCTTCAGGTGCCAGAAGGGGAAGCAAGAAAGGAGAGTGGTGCCCTTTTCTGCTGAAGGATCACTCTAACAAACACATACCTAGAACAAAGCTTACAGTAATAATTGGTTTATGGACTCAGATCTAGCTTCACTAGCTGTCACTAGCTTCAAAGGGTGGTGTTTCTTTATTCCTCCATTCATCCTTTCTACTTCACCTGAATTCTCAGGCAGCCCGGGGTATGGAGGTCCCACTGAATTCTCAAATCCCTGGAAGGATCCCCCTGTATAAATGTAAAAATCCCCCTGTCCAAGTCTACTGCCTTCACAATCTCATAATCAGAAATAATTTGTTAACTGATGAAATAGTTGCTGAAGTGACTAGAAACTCCTCTGGCCTCCCTGCCAGCTGGCAATACCACTACCAGAAGATATTTAAGCCCTCTCGCTCAGGGCATCTCAGCAAAATACATCCGACATCCTTGGAAAGGACGTATAGCCCAAGGTCACTGCCCCCGCCTCGCAATCTCCTTTGTGTTCTGGCTACTAACTTTAACCAGGTACCCATCAATAGCTCCTTTTGCTAAAGCAGTTAAGCCTGTAACATTCTCTGAAACGTGGTCTTACAACTCAAACTTTCTCCGTGTTCAGCAGAGAAATTGAGACAATATAACAAAACTGTTCTGACAAAGAACAAAAAGTTTGCACTTGAGATCTGATAACAGGGAAAGTAGCATGTTGACCCTGAATTAAAACTGGCAAGGGTCAGCAAACTACTACCAAAGGGTAGTAGAATGTATGGATACTGAAAAATCAAAATTTGGCCATAAACCCGGCAAAACTGGAATGCAGTCAATAAAATGCAATGGAATACTAAGAAGACTGGGTGAACAGCAAAATTAAGATCATTGGAGTAAAAGGAGCAAATGTCATCTGCGGAACTGATAAGGTTAATTACTCCTGAGTGAAAAGCAGAAGCCTGCTAAAGCTCTGCAAGAGAGACAGCTCAAATGTCTAAAGCACTCCCTAATTCAAAGGCTGCAATTTTGGTTGGTTGGTTGGTTTTTTTTTGCAAAACTTTTACAAACAGCCTCAATCCCTGACAAACACTAAATCAGTCGGAGAAGATCCCACTGAAAAGCTGTGGGATGGAATAGGGGTGGTGGAGCAGGCACCTCATGAAATAAAGCTAAACTCTACCAAAATAATAATTTGATGCAATTAACACCTTGTTGCGCTCAGGCATGTTTTTGCTGGGAAGCTAGTTTCTTTTCTCTTTCAAGGAATACCAAACATTCCTGCACCGAAGAAAACAAATTTGGTAGCAGAGAAAACTGCAAGCAGCAGATTCATGCCTAGATGAGATAACCATTTCTTCAGTTAAACTGTCACTTTGTAATAACTACAAGAAGTTTTTCCTCTCTTTTAATGATTGGTCTGTAGTGGGCCAAATTTTTACCTTTCTTTTATAGGAACCTATCAATATATGAGATGGAACTGTGTGAGAACCATTCGAACTGTGAAATTGTCACCAGAATTGCTTGCTTTCTCGATTTGTTCATGTTTGTAATTTGTGTGTGTCTGCATTGCAAGTGACTTGCTGGGAGATCAAATATAAGTCACAGCATTTTATGTGTTGTTAGGTTTGATTTCTTCTACCAGGCTTGTTTTATCTTTTTATGAGAAAAATAGTGTGGCAAAAAGTGTTATGGATATGTGGTTAATCTCAACTGATTTTATCTTGGAAGTTGGTACAAGAATTTATACATACATGAAATCATACGTATATGTATTGACCTTCCCAATTCTACCTTGGAAGACTTGAGACTTATTATAATTTGGCTACATTTTTCAAAGTTACCAATTCGTGAACTAAAGAATCCTAACAGAATATATATAAAATACAAAAAACTTCTACCAACTCTAAGACCCACCTAAAACATCTTTGATACACTGTTGAGTTTCTTATGTCCTAAAAGAGCATTTAAATGTTGCCTCACTTCTTTTAATTGCGCTAATCAGTGTGTTAAGGACAATGTACTCACTAAAGTTTAAAAGAAAAAAGAGTTTCTTAGGGTAATACAACTAAATTTAAAAGAAAATTCATTTTTTTTCTTTCTTTTTTGTTTTTTTTTAATCCCACTAGTAATAAAGCTACAATTTTTGTGTCAAAATTGAGTTATAAAGGTGCTATAATCTATTCCCTGAAAAATAGAACATTGCCCTGATATGCAAATGTGTTTGCATGCAAGCCTTTTGGATGAAAGTTTTTTTTATATTTTATGATTTTAATATGATAAAAGTTAATTCTTCATAGACTTACCCAGTAGAACAGGAATATTATTTATGAAATTCTTTTAACTACATGCGGATGTAGTCGAGACAAAAACCCATTTTAAAACCTTTAAAGTATGTAAGCGCGCATCTTCAACAAACCTACTCACATTTTGTTTCAGGGTGCAATTATACTACCGGAACTGAGAATCTCCTTAAAACTCATCTCCTTGATACGTATTAGTACTGGGGATACCCCCCCGCTATAGAATTTAAAAATTAAAACTTGCTATGTAATTCTATAACCAATTTCAAAGCATATTAAATCAACACCCAAGAAATACGATATTGGGGAATCCCTCATACCCACTACCCAATAAAGAAAACTGATCTTTGGGTCCATGGGGTGGTTTTTGCCACATATGCTAATTTACTACATTTATAAAACTGTATACACCCCTGTATACAGTTGGATTGGGATTTTGTGGACATTTTTCCATAGCTGCCCCTGGAGGCCTCCAAGGAAGACGAGCTTTTCTATGACCTCCTACACTAATATTACCTCCAAAGTGTGTTGTTTCATTTGTAGGTTGAAAAAGGCATCAGGGGCAGAAACTTTCCCAGCACAGACCTAAGAGACACTTGGTTCTCTCCATTTGAGATACAGGCTCTGAGAAGTATCACAGCTGGGCATCTTACTGAAAGCCAGGGGAATTAGGAGCTAAATGAGCTTTTGAAAAGTTAATTCATTGATAACACATTTTGAGTAGTTAATGCAAGTGGATTAAATAGTATGTGTAGGGGTGGCATGATTGGCCCTTAACTAAAATAGCAGTGGGTAAATGAAGCATTTATAGCCATGATCTGAGGGTTTCATTGTCCCATTGCCTCTGTACTCCAAATTAGCCCTTGAAGAGCTTCTGAAAGCAGCTGTTGAGGGAAGGATGAATGTTTCCCAACCTGTGCCATGCAAGAGATTCACAGGCTGCCTCAACTGACTTCCAGTTAGGTGTCACTGTGGTCTTAAGCAGACTTGGCACAGGATATGGATGGCTGATGGGAAAAGGCAGCACATCTGTCTTATGACTTTAACCCTTGAAGCTGTTTGGTTTTGGTGGAATATGAGACCCCTGGCATGTCAAATCTGTGTTTGCTTTCCCAGAACACAGGAAAGCTGCCTCCCTGGCAACTGTTATGCTTTCATTAAGATCTGAGATTTTTATGAGGCAGAACATTTTGTGCTGGTTTCGTTGCTACTTTGATACCCTGGTGATGGGACCAAAAAAAACCAGACCTGTTTGTGTGTACACGTGTCCTGTCCTAAACAGGGATTGCAAGGATTATATCCTTCAATATGGTAACTAAAAGAAGAAACTATTGAAAGACCACTGTTGTGAGCGTTCTCAGACACCCTCCCAAATGCTCTACCCATGCAGCTCTCTGAAGGTTCTCTAAAGCAGCCAGAACTCGTGTTGGGATAACACCCAGGCTTTTCTCTGCTCCTTCAAGAGGATTTACTGTAGTTCCCTCCTAAACAGAGGTCAGACCAAGTGAAATCCACAAAAGGATTATTAATGACACCTGCCAGGACAGAGCAGAAGAAGAGAACAGAGGAGACAAAAGGCCACACAGTCTCTCCTCACATGACCTTGTCAGGCCCATGAATGAAACAGCTCCGTCTCTCTGACCGAAATCTTATGTTTTCAGTTGTTCCAGCTTTCTGGAATAGCTGCACGATACAGTCACCATAGAGATGACCTCTGTCTGGATACCCAGAGGGCCCATAAAATATCCACAAATCAGAGGGTACCTCAGCAGACCTCGTGGGAGATGGTTTATAGGGCTTTTGGCTTGTGAGCTCATGAGGTGAAGAGCTGGATGACTGGAGGTGGCTACCACCCACTGTTTGCTGGTTATTCTCCAGTCCTTAATCTTCCCCCTGAAGACTTCCACATCAAATGGCATGGGGGCACTCTAAAGCTCAGATTTTTTTTTGACTGTGCTAATGCAAAATTGCTTGGCCACTATATGTTGTGTATTGAAGACTGCTGTATACCAGTCCAGGGACTTGTTTCTTGGCTTGAGTTCCAGATCTGGTTGCTTGCAAGTGATACAAATTCTGAAACAAAGAATATGAAATGATGCATAGTGTTCTTCAGGTACTGTAAGTTTTTACTGTAGGTAAGAGCACTTTATAGAAGGGAAGGAGATTCAAGCCTAGGGTATTTCAGGTTATACAACCAACTCTAGGTTAAGTGTCTTATGCATGTTTTGGCAAAAGATTCAAACATTGCTGCTCCTTTATTAATTAGCATCTGAGTTCTCTATACCACCTATGTGTATGTTATTTCAGGTGTCAGTTCACAGGTAGGGTTTGTTTGCATTCATTCTCATGCTTGCTCTGTGTCATAATTTTCATACAGTTATAGGAACTAAGTTGTTTGAACATTCCTATTTGAGCGTAAAAAAATATTTTCCCATGAGTATCATCTTTTTGGCAAGCACTTATGTGAAAAGGAGCTGCTGTGGAAACTGTTCTGTGTGCTTGGGAAGATTTTACTTTGAAATCCCTTCATAATGCAGAAAAAAATTTTCAGTAACAGTTATTACACAAAATGTCTGCGGAAATACAAACTTCACCCAACTGTCTGGGGTGTTGATAAATAGCGTTATATTTTCCAAAAGATTCTTGGGAGTGAACCTAAAGTTAGGAGCCATCTTTTTCAAAATATCTGTGGAAACCTCATGACTTATTTGAACAACCAGGATGTGCTTCTTGGTTTTGTATGGGCCAATCACATCTTGTTCTGTGATGATTTAGTAACTGGGAAAATTTGATGCTGGTTTCTCGGGATGGAAAGAGTTCTGCCAGGTTCAATTGTTAAATGCTAATTTTACTAATGTAAGCCCTGATTTAATGACACTGTAAGTGTATGATACTGTGACTGTAGCTGAAACTGGTGTGCTTTTGGTTTTGGTTTGTCAGGTCACATTATACTGAGGGAAAGCTGCAGTTTGTCTGGGATCCTGAATGCAGTTTTCCCTGCTTTGTTTTGGATCTGAGGTCTGTAGGAGGTCAGTGGAGATGATGGCTGGGAACGAATTGAAAGTGTGCCGGTACAGAAAGCTGCAGTGTTGTAATTGAGCATCTGTTGCTGTAATGTGTGAATGCCTGGCATTCTGGGAGCTGGGACACAGATTGTTGCTAGCTCCTTCCCAAGGTTATTTCAGAAGCACACAGAGCAGCTGGCAAGGTCTGGGGCAGGTTTAGCTCTCTTGTGGCTTCCAAGCGTACGCTGCATTAAAAGTTAACTACACATTAAGAAGCAGTTTTTCTCAGCATAAGATTTTTTTTTTCTTCTGTAACTTATGTCTGACCTCAATACTAAATCCCTTTGTTACAATCTGAATGAATTACATAGTGTGAGACACGCAGAAACAGAAAATGGAAACCTGGAATAGGGTTTTTTAGATGGGGTTGGGTGATTGTTTTTGAAAGGGGATTGTTGAGCAGAACTGAGCAAAATAATGAGATGTTTATTGGGAGCTAACATTACAGTATAGCCAGACATTAACTGCCCTGGAAATGACCTGTAGGGTGCAAGGAGGAAAGCTTTCATCAGTCATCACTGTGCTGTCCAATTAGACAACTAGTAATAAAGCTTGCCATTCTTCCTACAAAAGGCTTACTCCACAACTGCACATTGTCTGCTAATAAACTGTAGACTGTAGCATCTTTTTCTTTTACATTTGATCTGAACTTTTTAGCTGTTTGGTAAACTCTGTATCAGACTTGGTATAGTGAAATAATAGCAGGAGAAAGTATCATTCATATGGGAAACGAAATTCCACTGCTGCTTAATATGCTATCAGACTTATCTTGTTCCTCTACAATTCAAATGTGGTTGTAGGATTAGTTGGTGAAAAGCTACAATGTGAAGTCATGGAAACAGATGAGTAAGTCAAGTAAAATACAAAAATGAATAGTGACAGCACTTTTTGTGGCTTCTTAAGACCTTATACATCTTAGTACCTTCAAAACTTGAAATGGATTGCTTTTATAAAACATGGTTTGAAAATAAAATATGTATTCATTGGATGATGATGCTTAATTTTCCTGAATTGAGGTCATCAATTTGTAAATTCCGTACATTGAGTTCATCATTGAATGCTTGTCATTCTTGAAGTATCACAAAAATAATTTTTTAATGGTTTAAGCAATGAACCATTGCAGTTTTGAAAGATTTTGGGGCAAGTATCTTTTGTTTTGTTTTGTATGATATTCTATGACTTAAGATTCAACATAGTTTGGATATAATCTTTAACCTCAAAGTAATCAAAATGTTTGCTGAAAAATGATATTTCCTATTTTAGTGGCATGCTTTATTCAAGTAGAGAAAAATGTTTGCTGTGCTTAACAAAGAAGCTGCTCATGGATGTCCTCACTCTTGTTGCTCTTTCAGATGGCTTGAGATGATCATTATGTCACAAAAAAATCTAGAGATGAGTAAATCAAGCTGTCTAGGTGCATACAGAATACTGCATAAAAGAGGTGAGGCAATCTTTCAGCACTCTGATGTGCTGGGTACTTTTTATTAGTTGCTTATCACACAGCATCTTCTGCTGCCCAGTTTGCTTTGAGGCACAGTTGCAGTATGCCATCTAATTCACAAAAGGCTGCTCATGTCGTTCATCCTTTAATGTTGAATATGATCTTACTTGCAATGTTTTTTGTTGTCTTTTTTTTTTCATCCTTAGATAAATTTCCTGTCTTCTGATAGTATCTGTCTGAAATGTTTGAGGGAAGGGAATGCATCTTGGCTGGTAATTATTCCACAGTAATCAGAACTGATTTTCCCTGTAGGTGTTATATAAACACAACGCTGGCTACAGCAGAGCTCAGTTTCCCCATGACCTGGTCCTGTAGGCGTTCCTGTATCTGATGGATGGCCTTACATCCCACTGTTCTCCATTTCCCTGGTGCCTCCATTGAAATCTGTGCTGACTGATAAGAAGCATGAGAATAGTGTGGTGCTGCAAATACTTTTGCTGCAGAACTGTTTATTTTGCACTCTTTCTGCCTCTAGAAGAGCAAGTTCTTTCAGTGCTGTATATAGAAGCATCGTGTGTTCACTTCATGTCACGAGCTAATTCTCTCCTGGGTTCCTGTGTTTGACTTGAGACATGAGAAGTGGAGCCCCACATGAGAAATAAATTAAAAGTATAAACCAAATTGTTCAGTCAGCACAGGCCATGGTTTCTAAACCAAACTGAAACATGGTGGTGACTCTCTGATGGTTGATGGAGGTTTGTTCACTGTATTTAAAACTTTTTTTTACTTTTTTTTGCTGCTTTAGGCTCTATCTCTCCCTGCTCTCCCTGTTCTGAAACCTTACAGATTGCCCACAAGTGTTTTTCTATGAATAAGTCATAGGTTTTGGAAAAAGAAAAAGAGGATGAAACACAGTTTCTGTTATTTTTCATCCTGCGTCTGCCATAAAGGAAATATAACCAAAATGCGCATTTTCAGCTCACATAGTAATTGCCAGTATGTGTTGTCCAGCACCTCTTGTAAGGAGCAACTCTTTGTTGTCCTTCCATTTTTTCTTAGGGACTCTCAGTTCTACCTTGCCAGACTGAAACCCATTAGGTACATGTGTGACATATAAACATTTTGTATTTATATTCTTCTACAAACTTGGAACTAAAAGAAATGCTGAGTTATTGACAAGTCTCAGAAGAAATTCCTGTGTTGACTTAATGCCATGCTCAGTGATACAGAAATTTTTCCAGTATACTTCCCATGAAATTGTGTACTGGATTTCTTTCTGTTTGAATATCACAGAAAATAAGAGGTCTGTTTGCTAAAGGTCTGTTTGCTAAAGGTCAGATTATATAAAAAAGATGCTCTGTTTTGGGGGGGATTCTTCTTGCACATGTGCACTTTTACTGGGTCAGATGTGGGTGGCCTGCACCGATAAAATCAAATATCTGAGTAGGCTGCTTGTGGACTGCTCAGTAAACAGCTCAAGTACCGTGTCTAGAAGTGCATTAAAACACAGTCATGTAACATTTTTGGCTCAGTATATTGTAAAATCTTTGGTAGTTTTTTTACCATAATCTGTTTTCCCCAACCATACTGTTAGAACTCTGTAGCATTATTGGAAAAAAATCTCTCTGGTAACACTGAAAGTGATTTATTTTCTCTTGATCAATTTTTCCTTTCATCTTGTGTATCAGAACCCCTTCAAGGGCTAGCATGGGCCAGATTACCAGCATATTAATGCACTGCTCTTCTCCACAACAGCCTTCATGTTATTTGCTTCACTTACTTTTCTTTCCTCTCCCCATTCCCTGCGTGCACACAGGATGTTGAAAACAACAGGCAGCTCTATTTTCAGACACTGAAAAGTTTCACAGTTTACATATCTTTCTTTCATGATTAATGTGATGATAACTTCATGGTTTCAGCACAGGTCAAAATACAGGTAACTTGGTAAGCACCTTTTTTTAATGAGGGAGGACAGTATAATGATGGTGTTTCAGGAAACTGTGAGAACACCTGGAATTATTTTTGTATGTATTGGGCATGTCTCTTCTATTTTTTGTTTTGGCTTTGTGGGATGTTCTTTGTTTGGAGGGTTTTTGTGATTTTATTTGTTGTTGTTGTTGGTTGTCTGAGTTCAGGCACATGGATTTTATAAAACAGGCTGGAATTTGACTTTGAGCTCTGTATTTGACAAGCTGCTCCTCCACAGTGATAAAAACACATTGGTGATGAAAGGAAGCAAATTTTCCTTTTTGGTATATCAGCCTAGTACACTGGGCTACCAAGTTAAATATTTAAAAAATTACCTCAACAGCTCACCTACTTTTACTGCTGCCTACAACTGAGATGTTTGATTATCAAGTGTTACCACAAAGCTGAACTAAAATATTCATATATAGTCAGTGAAGAATAATCTTGCTGAGTCTTTCACTGCATGCCTCCTTGCCATGACCCTTTTTGCGGGAGTGGGGGGGGGG
>VZTZ01018449.1:559822-697201 GCA_013400955.1 Drymodes brunneopygia
GGGGGGGAGATTCTGTCTGTTACAGAATGGAGATTAAAAGCAGGTGTAAAGTTTGATGGAGAGTTTTGAAGTCACTGGTGGGGTGGCTTTGTTGAGTGTCTTTCCCTTTGGGCTTGGTCTCCCTGCTGCCTTGCAGGCACTGCAGTCATTTACTCTTGTTATGGCTGAACATGAAGGGCTCAATTTTGTTTGTTTGTACAGCTCTAAATGGTGGCACAGTGGTAGAAGCAGAAAGTTGAGACTGGAAACTAAGTTTGGTATTCCAGTAGTGTGAACCACGTGACAGAAGAAAACAGGCACACTTCGTGTCTGTTTAGTGGCACCAGCTGGAATTTGTTTAAAACTGATGCGGTTTAAACTGATCCTAAGTGGATTTAGGCACACTGATCTCAAGTGAAGATCAAAACTCCCTATGTCACACGATGGTAAAGCTGGAACAATTTATCTAGGTTCTTGTTTGTTTTGTCAGCATGGCGTTTGCAGCTGTTCTTGCTTTTCTTTATTTTATAATAGAGCTCATATTCAGCTGTAACAAACTCGACTCAGTGTGGTCGCTGTCTTTCAATTTTTCTTCCATTCTTAGGCTGCCTCAGAAGTCTGGGTTAACTGGGGCTGTCTGCAAGGAAGGTGCTGTGAGCTTGAGCAGGCAAGGGGAGCCTCCAAGAGGCACGTGAAAAACAAACATTGAGTTTAAAAAGCTCACAGAAGGCAAAAGTTTGGGCTGAGGCAGTATAATGTTCTGTCTGGGCCAGGATCGCCTCACAAGGGTTGTGGACACATTTTAGCCTGTAATTTATTGAAAACTCAGAGAGGAAAAGGAGTTTTCTTAAATCTTTGTATTAATAAAAGGAAGTATTTTGGAAGATGTACCCTGGAGGTAGCAGCTACCAAGAATTAAAGATTTAAAAACAAAACAAACAAAACCCCCCTCAAGCCAATTTACCAGTACTTTTAGAATAAAAGCAATGAAAGTGACCCAAAACCCATTCTCTTTGATGCAAAGTTATCTGCGCCTTAGGTACGATATGGCTTAGTGTTATCCATAGAAATAAATAGGAAGTATAGCTGTTTTCATCATTTGGAAAATGGATGTTATCAGCTCTGACTTTTCAGATTTCTTGCTCAGCAAACACTGAGGCAAAAGCCAGGATGAAAATCTAACTTACTGATTGAAGTGGAAATAACCCTCCCCTTAGTTGCAATAATAAAGTTCTTTTCTGATTTAAAAGAACTGCATGTTGGAGCATTAAATTTTCCAGATGAAGAAAAGACAATGAAATAGATGAAGTTAACTTAGAAGCTTCTGATTTATAGTACCAATGGATGCAAAGCTTTAGAAGACTGTCTTGTTCAGAAGCTTGGAATCAGAGTATCAGTTTTATTGTGGGAAACTGTTCCTTTGCAAAACTGAAAAGACAGATTCCTCACTAGTTTTATCATCTATTTATTTTTCCTGTTATGATTCAGACAAATCAAAGGTTAAAAAGTCAGCATTTTGTATCTGACAGTCTGTGACTTCACTCAACTTTTAAAAATCATACATTCAATGAGAAATAGCACTCTAGATTGCCTTTATTACACAGATAGAAGTCTGAAGAATTGATAGTATTTTGTGAGCATGTAACATATTACTTCCCTGTCCCTTTATTTATGTGTATGTGCTAGTATAAAAAAAACCCAACAAAAATTATATATATTTAATTTAAGTATATTTGGTATGCTGGATTACCTGGCATTCAAATGTCTGTGTAATGGAAATAGGGTTAAATATTTTCTTTAGTAAAGGACATCTGTGTAGTTGCATGTGTTTTATAAGCAAACCTATTCAATTCCACTGATGTAGAGATCATCCTGCTGCAGCAGAATTCTCTCGTGTTAAACATTGCTGGCATTTACCCTGGAGAGGTTTTAGCGGGATTTCAGATCCCCCTGAAATGTATTTTTTTTAGAATGTCAAAATACTATGCAATTTTAAAATCTAAAAATGGTAGTTAGGACACAAAATACCAGTTTTCATTTTTAAAAGGATTTACACCTCTGAACTGTTTTGGTCATTTATTATATTCCATTGGTACAGGTAAAATGACTACATTAAATATCTAACAAAAAAACCATGATACATTTCTGTTGTATAAAGGTAGAGTGACTGCAATAACTGGAAAACAGAAAATAAATATTCTACCTAGTTTGTGTTGAGTCCAAATGTACATCTTAACTATTTAAAACTCAGTGTTACTTGATGACAGCAATGTATATTTGCAGCCTGCCTCTCTATTAGAAATAATGTAGTAGTGCTCTTCATGTCCTTTCAAAGTTGTTTCAGAACCTGAGGAGACTCTGGGATCGCAGTATGACTCAGGTTGCAGATAAGCATCTAGTCTAACTGCAGTTCAAATATTGCCTTGGATAAAGTAGAGCATGAATATTGTCCCAAATTGGCATACCCAGAGAACGTTCCTGACTTGTGTGCTTCAGTACCTGAGGGCTGCTTGGCTACGAGGTGCAGGAGAAGTTTTTTCAAGAGTAGAGATGTAAATTTTGGGCCTGTTGCCAGCTTCTTTAGTGACCCTTTTTCCTCTGCACTCTGCTCTTTCTGTTCTTATACATTGAGAGTGCTCTGTCTGTCTGTGCTCAGCTGGATGTCTGATTTTGTGCAGCTGCTTCATGCCTGAAAGGCAATTTTGTATAAGAGTTTAACTGAGAAAGGGGATAAGCAGAGGTTGCTTGAGTTTATGCCTGAGTTAGGTCAGCTGTCCCACATTTGGGTGCAGAAGCACCAGCCAACAGGAGCCTGTTGTGTAGATGAAGTCTTTTTCTGCTACCTTCCCACTCTGATAAACTGAAGTAGCTCTGACTGAACTGAACTCTTGCTTCTTGCTCGTATGCCTCTGTAGTTTGGCTCAGCCAAGACTGCCCTTTCTAAAACAGTTCATGATTTAAGCTCCAGATACTGCAGTAAAAAGAAAAACAACTGAACAAGCGAGTGATGGATCTTGAGATGAGATCATTGGGCAAGATAATGAACAACTCCTTTCAGAGATGAAATACTACTGTAATTCCAGCAATGTTCTGGCTATCAGAGTTGAGTTACTATTGCCTTGGAGGTTTTGTAATCAGCCTGCTGGAGTGCAGCCTCAGTGCAGCCTGCTGTCTGCTAAAACACTCCAGTTAAGTGACTGTCTTGGTGCAGTTTAGCTCTTTTATCAGACACTGTAGGCAGAGACACGAGGGCAATGCTCTGTGAGGGGATAATCACAACTGGACAGGCAAGTCACCATTCATAGAGGAGACCAACAAATGTGGAAAGGTGAAAAATAGTCTCTCATGAATCTGTCTGAGTGGCAGTGCAGGACATCAGCTTTGTTGCCTGCCTCTGGACCTGCTCCAGAACCTCAATTGTCCTTTCTGAAGTGAGAGGCCCAGAACTGGACACAGCACTTGAGGTGTGGCCTCACCAGTGCCTAGTATGGGGAGACAATCCCTGTCCTGGTCCTGCTGGCCACACTATTGCTGACCCAGGCGAGGATGCTGTTGCCCATCTTGGCCACTTGGGCACACCCTGGCTCATGGTCAGCTGCTGTCAACCAGCACCCCCAGGTTCTTTTCCACTGGACCAGTTTCCAGCCACTTATCCCTCAGACTGTGGTGCTGCCCGGGGTTGTTGGGACCCAACTGCAACCCAGCACTTGGTCTTATGGAACCTCACGCTGTTGGCCTCAGCCCATTGATCCAGTCTGTGCAGATCCCTCTGCAAACCCTTCCTACCCTCCAGGAGACCAACACTCCCACCCAGCTTGGTGTCATCTGCAAATTTGCTAATAGTAGACTTAATTCCCTCACCCACATCATCATTAAAGACATTAAACAGGACAAGAAGCACTGGACACCTTTCTGGTCTTGTGCAACCTGTTGAAGCTGCAGGTTCATCAGTGAAAATCTGCGAGCCTGTGCTTGAAAGGCTCATTTTTCCCCACCTAAAGAACCGGTGCTTTACATACCTTATGTTTTGTGCTCGTACTTTGGTGCTGTGGGATGCTGTAACTGCAGCCCTCATTAACTCTAAAGTAGCAATCATTTTCTGTGTATGTGGTGAAGGAAGACTAACAAAGTCAGACTCCTAATCTAGAAAAGGTTGAGGAAAAAAAGGTTATTCTCAAATTATTCTAACTAGTGAAGCTGCTGCTTTTCGTCTGTGTGCTTTGGATGAAGGATGAACAGTAGTTGGTGGGGCCAGACTAGGCCTGTAACAGAGTCATGGAATATCTCAGGTTGGGAGGGTCCCATAAGGATCATCAAGTCCAATTTCCTGCTCCTCACAGGACTATTTAAAGCTAAACATATGACTTAGAGCATCATCCAGACACTACTTGAACTCTGTCAGGCTTGGTGCCATGACCACTTCTCTGGGGAGCCTGTTCCACTGATCACTCACTCTCTCACTGGGCCACTCTATCAGGATCTTTTCCTCATGTCCAGTCTGAACTCCCAGGATGCAGACTCAGTGAATGTTTGAGCAAAACAACTGTTAAGACATACATCTGACCTAATTTGAAACACTCCTGTGGGTAGCAGACACACCTGCTGGGTCTCAGAAATATGTCAAGCTATACTCGTTTGTGTCTGAATTGTCTACGCCAACTACTGCCAGTTGCTGTACTTTCTTTTAACACAAGCTTATTGGTAAATATTTCCTCTTTGATGAAGTGGTTTAGTGATGACTGGATGTTGCTTAGTTATTCTGCTCAGTATGCCTTTCCAAACATTTCAGCTCTATGTTATTTCCACTGTATTCTACTGTTAATACAGTTTTTGTGCAAGATGGTATTTTTTTCACCAGCAATTTGCTGACCCTTTTTCCAGTATCTCCTAATTTTTCTCATGGACCATACTTCAGAGACTGCAGGAAATTCGTAATTATGGTTAGACAAAGGATGGAGTAGTTCTGTAGAAGCTTCCAGAGTCAGCTCAGATGATTTTCAGCCACGCTCTGAAACATTTTTAGGCTTCAGTTTTTCAGTCAGCTACTTATGCTTGCTTTATCACGTAGATTTAATCTAAAGATTAGCATTAATGCAAGATGGATTTCTGTAATAAGGGTAGGACAAGTAATTTTGAAAGCAATATGAAGTGAGCAGTTCAGGTATCCATGATGCAGGTCTACCTCAAGCCATTTGCTTGTGTGAATACCAGTCTTAGTGTGGCACTTTGGTAAAGGATAAATCAGAATAAAACAGTTCAACGTCAGTGAATTTTAATATCTGCATTTCACTACATCCTTTCAGAACTGTGGATGATCTGGCCTGCCGTTTGCTGAGGCACGAATGTACTAATTACTGAGGAAAATGAATTCAGTGTTTTTGTGAGCTAGCGAGGGTTTCCGAAGTAATGTTTGAACTTTAGATTCTTTTAGAAAGATTTGGTTTACCTTTCTCTTTCTTTAAAGCTAAAGTAAACCTTTACCTCTTTGGAGACAGTGATATGAAGCACATTCAGGCTGTGACTCTGTTGTTGGTGTTTTGTCAGTTTTCTTACAGTGAAAATTGCAGTACAGGTAATGCTCAATACAGATAAAAAGAGAATTTCCAAAATTTTACACAGAAGATCATTGAATGCAGAGCACAGCTTAAGATGTATCTTGCAGTCCTGCTCTCTTAGTGTGAGTTTCCTGGTCTGTCTGACCCTTCTGAAATCACTCAGCTCAAAATGGCCGGTGGATGGATTCTGTTGGTTAAGTCAAGCAGATGAATGGCACTATGGCATTCATACACGTGCCAGCAGCTCAGCTGAACTACTGGGCATCAGTATCAGCTCTTAAAAATAGAACTCTGGGGGTTCTCTCTGTGATGGTGCTGGTGGAAGGGAGGCTTTTGTGCCGTGGAAGAAGTGGATCATAAAAATTACCAGTGACAGCCAGTGGGGAAACTCGGCTATTGCAGAGGCCCTGTGCAAGGCTGAGTAATGCTGAGTAACACTGGTGAAATATTGCTGCTGATACAAACAAGAGGCCTGGAGGCTGATCTTGCAGATACTTGCCTGCATATTCTTTTTAATACAAAGAAGTAATTTATCAACAGGAGTAGCTTCAAATGTAGCTAGGAGAGCTCTGCAACAAACGGCCCAGAATTCGTGTGTTGATGTGAATGTGTGCATGGAGTTTAGTTTAATTAGCAAATACACAGTGTAGCATGTTAGTGCAATTATTGCCTGGAAAGGAAACCATGGCCATTCAGGGTTTTTTTCAACATCCGGAAAGTGGGGACATGAGCTATGGTTTTGCTAAAACCTGTGAAAGCTAAGACAGAGCACATAATAAACAAAAAAGATTTTGTGGGAATCTTGCCAATGTTGTCTGTTCCTTGGAAAATGGTAAAGAAGGAGTACATTTACTTTTTTTGCTAAGGGACTTTGGGCTGGGAGGAAAATTAGCTGTTCTTTTCCATTAAATATTGCTTGAAGTTGGAACAGTAAAGAAAATGGAGAGTCCTAACATCAAGGAATGCCCACATTGCATCATGTAGACAGCAAAATTCTTGGTTTCTTTTAGGTTATAAAGAATCATTAAAGCTACATAAAATTATGTTCTAGATAAACCCCCTAAAATCAGCTTTTGGACCAGGCTACTGCAGTGTTCCCACTGATAAGGTCATTTCCATTGTAGGAATCTGTACTAATTAAAGGTGAAAGGTACTGTGCTTTTTAAGGGAGCTTAAATGTGGTAGATTAGAGATCCCTATAATAAGATGGTAATGATGGATCTAGAAACATGGAGATGAAGAATAGGTGGAAACACTCTTGATGGATGTCTGAAATATTAGATCATTGTTGTAAGAAAAAGAAAAGTGGGGAGGAGTGTCTGTGGAAGAAAGATTTTCTGCATTTAACAAACAACAATTTATATGTCACTCTGAGTATTGGATTTCATCCTAGCTAAGGCCAACTTTTAAACTGCTGTCAATGCTATCAGAAATTTCAATTTTTGGCTCCTCAGTGAAAAGCTGACTTACAACAGCCATACTTTGGTGCTTGGCAGAGCAGAACTTGTCTACAGTTCCATTTGAACAGCAGCCCTGGACTTCAAGGCCCTGTTTTTATGTCCTTCATGCAGCACTGGATGTTCAGAGTGAACAAGATGATGAACTCCTTGTCAGTGAGTAAATGGACAACCAAATTATGTCCAAAACACAATTATATCGCTATAATATATGCTTTTATTTTATTTTAAGAATGGTCCTTTACGTGTGCTGCCCTTGCCATGACACAGACAGTAGAGAACCTTATCTGAAAGCCTGCATGATGCACTGAATTGTTTAATCCATTTTAGAGTGAGGGCAGAACTGCTGTGCAGAGCAATGTTTTAGCATGTGGCACAGAATGTATGTATTGTCTTTACAGTTTCTGTTGTAAGCATTTTGCTTGTTTGTACATTGTCCCAGGGTGGCATGTGGCTAAAAGAGCAATATATCTAGAAAATAACTGTTTCCTATTTCCCAAAGCCCAAAAACAGAAAAATGAAGCTTTTACTGAAAAATCACGGCTGCATTTGTATTGGCTTTTAAGGCTGACTTTTCTGTGTGTCTGTAGCAAAAGAATACACTGCCTGTGTTGGCAGGGTGGCTGTAGCATTCAGGAGGAATGCTGAGCTGTTAGGTTGTATAAATGAGCAATGTCTTGCAACAGTTGGTCTTGACAGCCTTGCACTTTCTTAAGCGGATTTACAATCATCTAATATTTGTACACCTCCTCTCAACACTTAAAGCATCAGCTTCTCTTTAGTCACCATCAATCTACCCCATTTTTCCAGGAGGAAGTTCCCCCCAAGTGATTTCAATGACCTGAAATGTGAAGTGAGATGGCTGCACCTTTAATGAGAGGGATGTTTCTTAGTTCATCATCAGCTCTGTCATAAGAGAACGTTTGCATTCTTATTTGGCCAACAAGAGTCTCATTATAGCAACCTCCAGATAGAAAAGAGCTGAATGCTGGAGCTCAACTTTAATTAAGTGTGCTACAGCTAGCTTAGCTTCTCTAACAGGCTTAGATGAAGAAATACCAAATAATTAAAGGGATAAGGTAGAGTAATGACTAGAAGTTGTAACAAAGTACCAAGTCTGGTTTCTTTTAATCATGAAATGTTTTTCTTTTTTTGTGTGTGGACTCGAACAGCCCTTGTGGCTCAGTTCACTCAGCTGAAGAAATAAATGGTTATAACACTCTTGAAAAAGAGAAAAATAGTTGACAGCAACCAAACAAGACCTATTATTTTTCCGGATGTTGCTGAAGCAGAGGAAAACATGAAATTTTGATGGGTATGGATGAATTTTTGAAAGGTTAGCACTTAGATGGTTGCTGCAAAGACAATTACAGTTGCTGTGGGTTTGAACACAAAGAAATCTGGAAATGTGTTATGGTTCTGTGACAATGCAAATTTTGGTAATTTGTTACTAGAACTCTGTATATGCTGTAGTTTTCATGTTCACTCCTTCACAGTGCAGTTGAAAATTATAAAAAAAAAGTCAAACAACAAAAACCTCCAAATGAATATCAGCTGCAGCTAAAAACGCTACAATTCCAAAGAATTTAGAAACCATGGAGCAACACTATGATTTGATTCAGACATTTCCAGACTCTGGACAGTAGGCTGCTTCCAATATTTCCTCTTTGTTATCCAAATTTTAATTTCATGCTTTGTAAAGTTGCTGTGAGATGCTAATTATTACCTCGTGGTCAGCTTTGGACCAGCTCCCATAGTGCTGTGGTCCCAATGGTTTGCAGGAGCATAAAATATACTCTAGTGCTTTATTCCACCAAATTAAGTTCTTGCAAGAAACACATTGATGCTAGTGCTCCCTCTGTATTCTTAGCAAAAGAAAGGCACACTTCAAAGAAGCTGAGCAAGGGGAGATGAAACACAGATGCAATTGTAGGGCAGGGTTCCATTGAAAAAAAAGAGAGAGCACCACCACCAAGAGAAGTTCAGCAGCAAGAATCCAGCCTTTCTCTTATTTTTCCATTCTCCTGGTAATGAAATAATTGCAGTAGCCATTTAAATATGTGCTATGTCTTTCTCTCATGTCCTGAGGAAACTGGAGAAGGGTAAGAAACAGAGAGGGGTAGCCCAGAGGAAAATGAACAATGGAATAGCACAGAGGGAAGTCACTGTCTACTTAATTTCACTGTGCTGCAAACTGTTGAGGGTTTTATAGTTTGACAACAATGACAGAGCTGTCATCAGTCCCCACTGTCAAAACTTAGACTTGTGCTTTAACCAGTTCACCACAGGCAACATAAACAGGAGGCTGTGATCAAGTAATGTGTTAAAGCTGAGGTACACAGAACACTCTGCAATTGTACAAAGAATCATGAAAATATAAAGAAAAGGATCCCAGATGAATACAAGGATGTATATTTTTATTGGCTTAGGAGCTAATTGTAGTTTATTACTTTTTTTGACTTTTGCATGTGGCTGAATTTAAATGCCCTTACACATCAGTAATTTGCTCAATTTATGGGTCTGAAAAACCTAGTTATGTGTGGAGCTTGGTTACCAAGCCCATTTCTAGTGATAGAAAGGGAAACTCCAGTGTGAGGTTTCTCAGCACCTCGGGCTGTAATTGTCACCGGTGTGTGTTCTCAAGTTAATGAGGCATTCAGTACTTTATCACAGAAATGGGAGACTTGTGCACAGTTTGTACCACTGAAATAATTGTCAAACGTGTTCATGCTTGGCAGCTGAATGTTAACTAGTGGTGACCTGTCCTGATGAAGCAAACAGCTGGCTTTGCTTGACATGCTGGAAAAGAATATATTTTATTTTTTGTCACGGGTTCAGAAATATCAATTAACTGTTGGAAATGTGCTTGAGGCTATGAAATGGCCACTTTGATCCAGGATTCCTTGTTGTTGGTACTTGTTCAAGTGGTGAAGTTTGGCATGGCCCCTTGTGGGGATAGCCTGAATAGAAATAGCTGTATTTTAGACAACAGTTATTGTTTTCATCAATACACCTGATCATCAAGGTTTTTGCTTAGGTCCATTTCAGTGCTCTTGTCCTTTCTGCTTGATCACTGGATTTATTCCACAAGGCAGAAATGGTAAAATACTTACAGAAGTGATGTTACAAACTGGAAGCATGACTTGTGTGGAAAAAGGCAGGAACCAACTGCCCTGAATATCTCAGGTTGGCCTGGGAATCTTGGGTTTGGTGAAAGGAGGGTGAGGAGAGTTGGGCAATTTTGAGAAAAATTCTCAATCTTAGAAAAAATGTGTGTAAGTTTTTGAGAGACTGCAGGTACGTAAGTTGTATCAGTGACTTACGTGGTTTCCTGGGATTGCTGCTTTAATGCAGCAAATTTGTAGCTTTAGGAAAGAAAAATGGGATCTACAGAGAACAGACTGAAGAGAGGTGTGAAGAAAAAAACAAACACTGAAAGGGTCCAGGCGACATTGTAAATCACCAGACCATGTCTGAGTGCTTTATCATGTCATTGAAAACTCCCCCTTTCTAGTTTAGTTTATATGCTTCATGGAAATTGAAAATCTGGCCTTGAAATATATTTAGAAATATCTCAGGATTTATTGTCTGATATTACAGTAATGTTTTTTCCCCGGGCTTGACAAACACCTCCAAAAAAACCCTACCCCTCAATCCCCTCAAACCACTGGAGTCTTTCCACCCTGTTCTTGCCAGTGAAATAAAAATCCATTTATTTGATGGGAAAGCTGCTTAACTAAAAGTACCCAAAGCAAATCAATCCTTCCTAAAAAATCTGGAAAAAAAATGCAATTGGATATTGAATTGTGGCCATCCTGCCCATATTAGGAAATCAATTACAGCTTTTCAGGAGCCAATCTGTTTAAAAGTGAATTAAATTGTTTACTTTTCTATCCAGGTCATCTCTTTACTGTCCATTGCATTCTGTCACAGTTATCACTGGTTGCCTCTCACCCCATGCTCAGAACAAATTGTGTCATACATCATCTCATACACAAAATGTTTGAATTTTCCATTAAAAGTGAACAGCCAATCTAAAATAGAGTAAATGCTTGCCTTCAGCCTGCAAAGGGTATGAACATTTGTTATGAGATAATAATATTCACAAAAGCAACTCACAGAATTACTGACTTCTCAGCCTCAAGGAGCACCCACAAAATACTTGTGTAAAATCAGACTGTGGACTAAAATTCTGTAATAGTATATTGGAAGGTAAAGACCTGGTGAGTTTGCCTCAGGATTTGGTAAAGTTTTCCTGTGGACTGCTCCTGGTAATGTGAATGCTAATAGCTGTCTTTTCAGCTTCAAGTGACAAAGGTAAAGCAAGGACAAAAAGCTCTTCCCTCATTCTGCTAAAAAGATTTTCACGCTCTGTGATATCTCTGTGGTTTGGTTTGCTTTTTCTTCCCCAGGAAATGTCCAACTGATTAATGTAATTACATTTTACTAAAATCAACTGTGATTCACTCGTATTAGATTTTTGCTTTGCTACTTCATCATATGAAGCCAAAGCTTATCTTTCACCCTCTCAGTTACTCTCTTTTCTAGTCCTGTATTTCTTATCCTGATGATGACACATGTTCAGTGTAATTAATAGAAACATTTCCTGGTACAGAGAAAGGTCTGCAGGTGGTGTGCAAGAGCATTTAACCTTTGAGTTCATTGGAGACAATGGTGATGGATAAAGTAATTTAAAATATTTGCAAAAATAGTATTAAAGCAGCAGCAGTGCAGTGCAGCTTGGCAGGAGATACCAGGCCTATCTAGCAGTACACATCTGACTGAGCAGTAGCAAAATGATTCTGCTTTCTCCTCTAAAGCCTGATCTGTGTTGTGGATGTCCATTTCCTCTTTGGGAGCCCCTTCCTATGTCCCAGTGGCCAGTGTCATTTAAATAATCAGGGTGTTGCTGCAGGTAGATGCCCAAAGATAGGTCAGTGAAGCACTGGTGTATTTCAGTAGGGTTTTTATAGCCCTGCTGCAGCATATAGCTGGTTCACAGGCTTTGAAGTTTAGTTACCAAGTCCACTTCTCATTTGCCCTTTTGAGGCTGTTTACCCCACATAGTGGGACCAATACTGGGTTACTTTTTACTTCCCTTTTCCAGGCCATCTACATAGCACCAAATATGGAAAAAAATGAGTTCTCTCTGGTTTTTATGGGCTGGGTAAAAGTTGGCAAGGCATTATTTACTTGTGCTCTATACAGTTACTTGAAGATGCATTTCCTGATCTGTCGAGATGGGATTCACAGTCCAAATTCCTCTTTACTTTGCTTCCAGTGCAATGAGTGGGTGACTTCATCCTGTTTCCCTGCAGCAGAAAATACAGAAAATAAAATCCTGTGCCAGAATCTTTGACAAACAGGCCTGGGTATCCTACAGTCACGTTATGCATATAAGGTTTTTGTTGCTTCCTAATGGAAGCACAACATGATGGGCATTGTAGCAACAGAGAGCCATTGTCCTGGAGAGCTTAAGTTGAAACAGATGTGTTAGAAGTGGGGGAGGAAGAAGAAAGACACAGAATAGCAGCATGGGTTTCCCAGATTTGCTTGGCTGGCAGAAACTTGGACTAGAACTCAAATCTCAAGGCCCCTAGCTCATTGCTTTTTTTGGGCTGGATCCTGCTCTCTGTTTATACCACTCATGACATCTGTCTCATTTTTGAGACTTGCCAGGTAGGTTGAAAAAAAGAAATTAACGGGACATTACCACTGTAGTATCCATAAGTTCCCAAAACCACAATTACAATTTTTTTTGAAAGGAGAGAAGTAACAGTGGTTTTTTCTTTAGAGAGTTTTTTTTAGCATCCAGTTTTGCTGAAATACTCCAGTTACAGGATTGACTATGCATGACTTGTATGCAAGCGTCAAGTAGGAATGGTTTTACAGTCTGGGATGCATTTTCCTACTCTGAATTTTTCAGGTCTGTTATCATGTTAGCAGTGTAGCAACTTGTTGGGAGAGGGGGGAAGCCAGTCACAAGAGTATTGCATCTTCTGTTGCTTCTGGTCCCCAAGGTCTGGCAAGCAGGAAGGCTCGGGTTGCTGCAAAGTCCTGGTCTGTGTTCGACAGCTTGGTTCTGGCTGAGAGCTGGCAAGGGTTTTGGCAGCCTCTCTGAAAAGGATTTGAACCCCACTGCAGGCTGAATGGTAGATGCAGTGGGATCCAGTTCCACAGAAAGTTTCTTTCCTTGTGTAACCAATTATATTTTCTTCCTGCTCCACAGTCTGTACTGTTTGATCACAATTCAATGGGTGATGGGAGCTTGGGTGAAATAGAGCTCAGTAAGTATTATCATCATACAGATCCTCTGTCACTTACAGGGAGAAGTCAGCCATTTATTTTTGGCTGATGGCAAAAGTTTTACCTCAGAGATTCACAAAGTACACTAAATGTCCATGAGGTTGTGACATCCCAGTCTGGGGCAGAGGGAAAGTGACTTACCAGGAAAAAGAGTTAAAAAGAGGAGAAGCTTTTAACTTGTTAGTGCTTGGAATTTCCTGTGAAAGCCTTGGTGGAGATGAGGAAGACGATCCTCTTCCTCTGCCAGCCATCATTTGCATGGCAAATGCTCCTTATAAGTGGACAATTTCTCTTTGTTAGATGCTGCCTAAAAGCCTGTCAGAACTGCTTCTCCCTAAACGGACATAAACAGATCTCTAGTAGCAAAGAACAGAGGGTCAGAAGAGACAGGTGAGGTTGCAGAGGTGGTCAGACACATAAGGAAAGGAAACCTGAAGGTACTTTCAGAAGTGTAATTTCACTTAGTATTATTTATCTGGTTACTTAGTCTCACTTGCTAGCTGTTGGGATTTAGTATGCATTCTTATCCATTAGTCTCTGTTCCCCCATACCTCATACAGACAGCGAAGCACAGTGTGAAGCAGGTGTGAACCACTGGGAGCCTCTGCCAGATCACTTCTTTGTTTTCCAGCATTTGCTGCAGAGTCTAAATGCTGGAATTGTGTTTTGGCTTAGAAATGCTCCTGTCTTCAAAGAGTGAAAGGTGTCGGCTTCCCTCACAATGAGAAAAACTGCATGACCAAGGCCTTCTGGGAGCAGTTGTGAGTTTCTTAATTTTGGAGATACCGGGTGTGATCTCAGTTTTGCCATTTTTGGATCTGGAGGTCTGTCCCAGGAGCCTTCTTCCACAGCACTGAAGAAGCTGGGGAGCAGCAAATGTTGACTGTGAGGGGTAAACAATAACCTCCGTTCTTGCAGTATGTACTGCAAAAATGCAATTAAATTAAAAAGAAAAAATCCAACAACCCAACAGAACCTGTATGCCAGGTCCTCTATATATGTATTTGATACAAAATTCACCAGCTCTGGTTAAACTGTACGATGAAAGAGTGGGCCAAAAAATGAGGGGTCTCTTTGTCATCTGTCCTGGATTATACTGCATGATGTAGTAATCCCCACTGTTTTTGTGACTTTAAAACATTATTTTTTATTCTAGAAGTAATAGCCTTAATTACCTCATTGTTACAAGAAGTGACCCATTTCGTTTCTGTGGCTGCTTGCCTAGAGGAGGAGGTCATTTGCCATGACACTTTGATAAAATCTCTGGAATTAAAAACTTTGAGTACACAGGTCATCAGGCATACATTAGGTTCTGGAAAATACTCATAAAACTAAATGAGGCATGTGGAGATGAGTGCAGCAGCCTTTATTGCCATGATTAGGTATCCAATTATGTTGCTTCATTTGACTCTCTGGTTTCACGTAGCCTCTGCTCACGGCATCACCTCCACTTTCTGCATCTGTTTTGTCATGTTGAGGAAATTGCAACAGGGGTTTAAGATAGACCTCTGTGGCAAGCAGAACATAGATGCTTTAAAACTTTCAAATGTAAAATTCCTGTTCTTGTTGGCAGGGTTATTCTTGGATGAAAAGTCTTGATGAAGAGGGGAGTATCCACAGGGAGCTCTAAAGGGAAAAAGAACAGATGACAATGGTATTGCAAGAGAAACCCAAGAGCCTAGCTGAGGGTTTTTTCTGCTGAAAAGGTTATTATTAAGCACCTGGAAGGCATAAAATACATCTGAGAAATACTCTGAGTCAATTGACTGGCCTTGAAAACAGCTTGTATGTGGGAGAAGAATGGACAGTTACTAGAATGGATTTTATCTATGGGATAGCTGAAAGAGGTTCCTATTTATGCTTGATCCAAAGAGAGTATGCGGAGTGGCAAATGGGGCTTTTTGACTCTAAAGGTAAAAGCCTTACTTTTGCTATTAAAATCAAATGGCTCAAGAATTCTCTCTAGCATTTTGAAGTAAACGCCACTGTTTGTGATGGAAGTCTCTCTGTCAGTCATGCCTCAGGATGCATCCAAAAGAATGGGAGAGAAACAACTTTGGACTGCTGTGTTTTCTGTTAATACTTAATCTGTTGCTAGAACTATGTGTCACTTGAACCACCTGTTGGAATTTGAAGGCTGTAATTGGGAGATCCTCAGGCTTTCCTTACCTGTAGGTCCTTGGAATGGCAAACACTGCTGAAGCTTTGAGTGCTCAGCTTCCCAGTACTCCAGGGGTAACCAAACATACAATATTTTGGTGAGGCACTGAACAATTCTTAACCATTTTTGACCTGCGTGCCTAAACAAAGCAATTTTAGAGATATACCTTAATACACCATTGAAAGAAGTCCAGACATTTACTGATATCACCAATAACATAAAACTTTAAAAAGCAAAATGAAAAAAAGCAACAGCAGCTGTAACAAAAGCATTTTCAGTGCTAGGGTAATAGGAATGCATTCATAACATTAACAGAAAGATGGTGAGTCTCCTGGAAGGATTTAGATGGAATAAATATTGTGCACTGCAGATGCCAACCAGTAATGTTAATACATCATGTTATTTTAGTCAAACCCACACTGACAGGGTAAGCTATTCAGAGGGGTAGGAAATAGTTACTTCTCTGCAAACACTTGTTGCAGTAATAAGATGCTGGATGTTATCAGCTCCTGATGCAGCCTGTTTGCATCTGACCTTGAAGGAAGGGGTGATGGATATTCCAGAATCACACTGAAATTATTGCAGAACATAGATATTACAGGCAACATCCTGTAAGAAAATGATCTGGGGATTTACCAAAGCACTGAGGTTCCCCTGACATACAACCTACTGGTGATAGGAGGTCCAGATTTTGTGTGAGTACCATATTCAAGACACCCAGTCTGTGACAATTTCTATCATGATGATGCAGTAATGCTAGACAGGGTACTTGCACATGGAAGAATGTCTGAGAAAAGGTGAGATTTCCACTATCTGGGAAATGGTATGCTCCATTTGTCAGGCATTGTGCAAGTCCTGATAGTAGCATTCTTGACACACTAAATTTATTGGATGAATTAAAGATATTTTAGTGCTTCTTTTTGACACACACTTCAAAATAATCCTTTGGTAACATGGAACAGAGTAATTTGTTTCCACCACTCTTGCTTACTTTTGCTCACTAATGAAAGCTGACCCAAAAAAGCTATTTGTAAGTTTTTTACTGCCTTATCCAAGCCTCCAAGAGCAAAATTTCTAATTTGTCCCTGGTGACTAAGCCTGTTGTCTTACGCATGAGTTTTGTGGGTGAATTGTGTAACCATTGTCTTTAGTTTTTGCTCTCTCGTTTTTTTTTTGTTCTGGTCATGTTCATCTTACCTTTGTTGCCCTTTGCACCTTAAATGATGTAGTTCATGCAATGGGGCTTGCCATCTGGGAATCGGTGTTGGGGTTAAACATGGGTTTTGTTACATCCTACCTCCTTGTACCAGAGTAAAATATAATGCAATAGTTGTGTTGGTTTCCTCAACTAAAAAAATACAGACATTTCCCAGTGCAAGTTGTTTGAGATACTTCCTACCCCTCTGTGCTCGTTCTTTACTGATCTAATGTAGCAGTGGCTGATTCAGAGGGTGATGTCTGGCTGCATGTCAGCAGAAGTCATTGCTGTGATAGATATGGACTTGAGTGTTTTTCAACAGACACAAATTGTGCCTTATGCAATAACTGTACCTGTACATTTGCTATAAAGGCTTTTTGCTACAAGAAAGCACAGGAAGGGAGAACATAGTTGCCTGAGGAGGATGTGCTTTGGTGTTTTCATGTTTCTCCTCAGAAATCAGCCCTGACAGGTGATTGAGTGTCCTCTGTACAGGGTGTGCAGACAGAGTGGTAGAAATCACGGGAATTGCAAAGACACAGTGGCACATAATTTCATTGTTTAGGGTTCTCTGAATTCTTTACCTGCTGGCTTAACTGTTAAATTCACCATATCTGATGCAGTTATTCCTGCAAATTATTCCAGGTTCACTGTGGGCTACTGTTTTTCCCTTGTAAATTTACTGCTGCTTTATGAGGTGGCTGTTTCTGTTTTTCCATCCAGCCTATTCAGAGGCCATGTAAACTGGAGCTCCTGTTTACTGTTGATGAAAAACATTCACTTCTTAGTGACTTGAGAAGATTGCTTGGCCAGTGGTGAACTCCTCTGAGCTCTTAGGGCTTGTTTTGTTTCCCTACTGCTTACTTACTACAGCTTGTTTCCTATTAGTTTTCTACTGCAGCTGCTGCTAAGTTGATTATGAAAGTGAAGTTGCTCAGAGTCTGCATCTTTGAGTAGAAGGTGAGACTATGCATTTAAACACCAGATAGCAGGAACATAACTCTAATACTAAGTTCTGCTTGCATTCTTGTGTATATACATTTTGAAGTGTAACACCAAAATTTAACCCTGACATCCAGTATTTTTGGGTATGCAAATTTCATCTTGGCTGCTCCAGCTGCAAAAGAGACAACCCAGGAGTTTTCTGTAATGTATTGCAGAATATAAGTGCAGATGTTAATTTTTAAGGGGAAGAAATCTTATTTTGCAATGTCAGTGTTCCCAAGAGGTACAGGCGAAACCCTGTTTATTTCTATGTGAATTTCAGCTTCTAGGAAGATCCCATTATTTGGGTTTTTTTAACCTATTAAAAAAAAAAAAAACAACCCAACATCATTTTTGCATGGTAGCAAGTACTCTGCAAAATGCCCATTGTCAAATTGGGAAGAAAACACGCTATATTTGTATATTTGAGGGTTCTACTCTCTGTATAGAAAGGAACCAGAAGTAAAACTTTCAGTTCGAAACAGGATCCAAAATTTGCTGGTTTAAGCTGTGACCTATAATAGTAAATCAAGATTCACTGCTGGAATGACTACATTAGGAAGGGGATTTTTATTTTTATTTCTTCCTACAAGGGATGGCAGAAAGTAAGGATACATTTGCTTGTGTTCTGTGTTTCTGACCAAAGACACAAGGTCAGTTACCTTCCGCCTGTCCTGTGAGTCCAAATGAAATTTGCTTTATAGCTGGGAAAGAATAGTCTGTTTATGCTAGTAAGAGCTAATTCCAAAGTAATCTTGGAGCAATACTGGAAGATGTTTAGGAAATCAAAGCCAAGTGGTGTAATCTAATCTGGGATCCTGGCAACAGCCTTGTGAAAGAGTCAAGTCTTGTAGTCAGTGACTGCTTTAATAAAAACATTAGTTTTAAAGTCTTGTGTTGATGTTCCTGATCTTGGTTGTCTTGTTTCTACATTTCTGCATTGATCTGTCACACTTTATCATCACTTTATCTATTGAAGTTCTATTCTGTGCCTTCTAAAGCTTTCTCAGTTCTAAGGAACTAGAATAATTTGAAGCACCTATTACATGGGTGACTGTCATTACCTCAGCCAGGACACAGTGGAATCAGCTTCCTTCTGTGTGTCCAGAATAACCTTGTTTTGTTTTTCATAATAATTTTAGTACGACTCTAGACTCAACAATCTGAACTTGAGGGAAGTAGACCAGATAAAATTGTTTGGACTCTCATAAGAGGAGGAGAAATTCTCTGCTGAATACTGACATCCAACCTAAACATGAGGTTATTCTGAGCACTTGCACAGAAAGAAAGAGGGAAGTGATGAAAAGCTTTGCTTTAAAAAAAAAATTAGTATTATCACAATTTCATGGGATTTGATGTATGACACACACATCTTAAGAGTCCTACATTAGTTCCAGTTATCTAGACTGGAAAACAGAATATGTAGCTAGGAATTATGATACTGAGAGCAACTATTGTTGCATGTGAGGTCTAGTTTCCAAGCATGGGGATGGAACAAGTTATAAAGCAGGGAAAGCAGAAAAATCTACAAACTGGTAAGGAATATTTTGCTGCAGCTGGGGAAACTGGGTATGTAAATGACAGGATGCCCATAGGTTATTTGAGATAAAATGATTACCAGCCAGACAGCTAGATTCTTGATAGATTTGAAGACCCAGAAATTACTCACACATTCTTGGTGACTTTGAGTAGAAGTTTCCCGTATGTGGAAGGAAGAACTTAACACATTTCTAACCATTTTCAATGTGTCAGGTTTTGACCCTGTCTCTGAGCACTTGCATGTCTGTGCTTTATGGCTGTTAGTGCAAGCAGCTTTACTCATTTGGGAAACATCTTGCAGAATCTGTCCCTAGGGAAACAGAAAAGATTTCAGCCACTTTTCTGGGTGCTGTTTCTTAATTCTGAGTGTGGCTTGTCCTTTTCTTGCTGAAGGCTAAAGATACAGGAGTATATTTATTCAGTGAGCTGTAGTTGTGTTTTCTAACTTGTGGCCTTAAATTTTGATGACACTTGCTATTTGAAATTCCAGTTCTTTCCTTATTGTTAGCTGTACTGTTGGATAAACAAAGGAAATAGTGGTAAGCCAGTATTCAAAAATATCCAACAAAAGTTAAAACACTAGTGTTAAAAAAAGTACTGCCTCTTCCAAAATAATCCAGGCACTGGGGGAATACGACAGATTTTGTCTATGAGTGAGTTAATGATAAGGTGAATTGATTTCCATGAAACTGAGAATAGGAAATGACTGCCCAGCTTGTTCTATTGAAGAACATAAACAGTGAGAATGGGATGAGAAGATATTCCCTGAAATCTAAAGTGAATTTAGTACAGTCTTCTCTGTATTAGACAACAGAGTCTGCAGGGGCAGCAGATGCCTTCTGGGTTTAGTTACATTGGAAAAAAAAGTGGTGTTTTTTCCCGCTTGCTTAGACTTTAGCCCACTTTGCTCACCGGACTGCACAGATGTCTGCAGAGAAGTTGTGTTCCAAAGACTATGTAAATGTATGTTTATATGTATACTTGCCCTAGAACCATGTTTGCCCAGAGGAGGGGGATTACCTTTGGAACTGCTTGCCAAGGGTATTCCACGCCTGAGCAGGGCCAAACTGTCTGTGGCAAATATAGATTTCCTCCTCCCTGTTTAATTGTTTGGCGAAGTGTTTCTAGTTTTTGTCATAAAATGTTCTGGGAAAAACAATGTGTTGTTCTTCCAGAGGAAAAGATTCAAAATCTTAGCTCCCTGCCATGCAAAGGTCAAGTCTTTGAAGTGTCTCAGTCTTAGGTTTGGTATCTAAGGAGTTAGGCAGGAGCAGTTCTGACATGAGCTGGTACCTACTGGCACCAAAACAGGCTTTTCTTTGCCTTAATTGTGCATTGCATGGAGCTGGATAAACTGTTTATAGTTATAGGCCTGCTCCTACTGGTTTTTTCCTAATGTAGCTAACAAATGACTGGATATTGATGATGTGTGTGTAAAAAAGACAACTCAGGCTGAAGAATTTCAATGCTCATAAAACTACAAATATGAACTGGTTTATGCTCTCAACCTCAACTGTAGGAAGGGTATCAGCAAGCAAACCATAAAAAGAGAGAAAGAACAGGAGCAAGTGAGCACCCATAAGCAAAGTAAGGAAGGAAATCTGACTACAAAGGATCTCCTCATTGCTATTGTTTGTAATTTTGTGTTGACAGCCAGACTTGTGCAGTTGTTCAAGGACCTGAGTAGGTTTGCAGCTCAGCTTTTGAAAGCACCTGCGTTGTGGGCACAAGGCTGTGAGCTGCCTGTTGTGCCTGAGCAGGTCTGGCACAGGACCAGAGGGTCTGTGTTTACCCAGTGCTGCAGCCAGCGGTTCCAGTTTGCCCTGCAGCTTGCTTCCTGTGTGTCCCTGTGCTTAGGAAGTGCATTGTGCCACTCTCTTTTCTCTACGGTAGCTGGAAATTTCCCTGGGGTTACTTCTCTCTTAAGAGAACAGCACAGTAACAGAACAGTAATTTCCTATAATTTAAACAAGAGGTCTTGTGTCTTAATATGGCTGTTGTTCAGATAAAGGAACAGAACTGCACAGACCAAACTTACAGAAATGTCTGGGTTAAATTTTTACACTATGTTGAAAACTGTGATGCATAAAAGTGAGGCTGCCATACATACAGGCCCCTCATCAGAGCAGACATGATCCTTGATGGTGGAAGGCTTTCCAGCCCACTAAAAATGTTTTTTCTAGTGTGTCATTCTGGCTGTTCTCCCTCTGAGCCTGAATTTGGCAGCCAAGCAGACTGAAGGCCAGCATAGGTATCCTGCTGTGCATGTGTTTAATTCTGTCCTCCTCACCATCTAAAGTTTGTGCATGTTTATTTTATCCTCCTGAGCAGCCATGTATGATACACCCTGTTTACTCTTAAAAAATTACATTGGCAGAGAGTCAGCAAGACTCAGTGGTTTCTTCACACTGGTGTGGCTCCTGGGAGAAGCTGAATTTTGGTGTGGTACAGCATGCAGTTCCAGATGCTGAGGACCTCTGTTGACCAAATGTCTCCATTTGGCAGGGAGATCATAGGGAATGAGTTTGCTTTGCCTCCTCCTTGCTTTATCTCTGTGGATTTCTTTTCCAGAGGCAGGAGCAGGGACCAGCCCTCATGCTTAATGGCTTGCTTAGTTCTCTTTTCTGGCTGGTTATCTCACGAAAAGCTGGGAAGCTGAGGAAAGTGCCTTGGGTATTCCCCTTCATTAATGTACTGATAGCTGGGCTGGCTTCTGCAGGCCCCAACCCTTCCTGCAGTATTAGTGAGAAGCAGAGTTCAGAGGTTTGATTCAGTATGGATAACCAGGTACCCAAATTATTTTGTTTCTGTTAAAAGCAGAAGCTTCTCCAGTGCAGTGGTATCCCATTTGTCACTGCTGCAAGCTATGACATGTTTGCCACCTGCTATGCTACGTAAATATTCTTCAGACCTCATCTATTGAAAAACCTCATAAATCTGAGGAATAAATCAAGAAACAGCTTTCAAAATGCTGTACCTATTCTTGTGGTACTGGGGATTTTTTAGTGCTTTCACATTCGGTGGAACTGGAAGCAGCAAACACAGCATTGTGAGAAATGGGTCATGGGAGGGGGAAGTTGGTGGGAGTGTGTCTACATCTGTCCAAGCTGCACTCATCAGATGCTGAGTTTCTCATGCAAAACATTTTTCTAGCTTCTACAGATCTCCCAGCTCCAGTCATTAGCGGAACACCACATGCCTGGGATTTGTAGCTGAAAATGCCCATGATTTTGTTGTTAGTATGTACAGTAGGCTGAACCCTGCTTGGGCTTCGAAAGGGGATGTTGTGCCATCTTCAACTACCACTATTAGTAATTTTTTTTTCTTATGATTTCATCGTGGTATCCTATTAGAAACCACTTTTTATCTCATGATGGGGATCTGAAAGAAGAAACCAGGAAACACCAGCATCTAGGATTTTCCGAGAAAGGCTGTTTCCACCAAAAACCAATGCTGTGGTGTGGCAGAAGGGAGGACGGAGCTTACAAGTCATTCACTGAGTGACCTGTAACTCTGNGCCCGCCCCGCGGGCTGCCCCCGCCGCGGCTCCCGGGGCAGCGGGCGGCCCCCGTGGCATGGTGGCAGCCCCGCCCGCCCACAGGTCGCCTGAGCGGCTGAGGGAGGAGGCAGGAGGAGAAACTTGCGAGGGCAGCCGGGCTGAAATCAGCTGCTCCTGGTGCCGAGCGTGCCCCGAGCCGCCGCCGCGTGTATGGGGGAGCGGGGCGGCCCTGCGTGAGCGCGGCCGGAGCGAGCCCCGTGCGGGCAGCGCCGCGGGCAGCGCCGGGTGAGTTCCGCTGGGTGAGTGAGTGAGTGCGTGAGCACTGCTGGGTGAGTGAGGGAGTACCGCCGGTGTCGCTGCTGCTGCTGCTGCTTGGGGACAGAAGCCGGGGCTGTGCGGGACCAGGCACTGCTGCCGCCCGGGGAGCTGTGTGTGTGCGAGACAGCTGTTCTTGTCTGCTCCCTGTGTGTGTAGGCATCTTCCAGTGCTCTTTTGTGCTGTTGTTTCTTAGCAGTGCTAAATACTTCCTAACAGGACCCGTCTGTGTTGGTTTCAGGGGTGCAGGCTGAGTGTGGGTCATCTGACTACTTGTTGACTTGAATATAAGTCAAAGCCCTTTGTGCTTTCTGCGCTCTTGGGTTTGTGGTGGTTGTCTTAAAATCTTCCTCGCTCTATGTAAGTATCTGTAGCAGGATTTGAGAGATGAGGTCCTCATTGGGACAGATTTTGAAATGAGGACTTTCCCAAACTCTTTTGTGATTACAGTCTTCCATGGATTTTTAGAGCCACTGAGTGGATTTCTTTTTAACATAGTGGAGTAATTGTCTTCTCTTCTTCCTTCACTGGGAAGGAAATTGGAGNACCCGTCCTCATGCTTAATGGCTTGCTTAGTTCTCTTTTCTGGCTGGTTATCTCACGAAAAGCTGGGAAGCTGAGGAAAGTGCCTTGGGTATTCCCCTTCATTAATGTACTGATAGCTGGGCTGGCTTCTGCAGGCCCCAACCCTTCCTGCAGTATTAGTGAGAAGCAGAGTTCAGAGGTTTGATTCAGTATGGATAACCAGGTACCCAAATTATTTTGTTTCTGTTAAAAGCAGAAGCTTCTCCAGTGCAGTGGTATCCCATTTGTCACTGCTGCAAGCTATGACATGTTTGCCACCTGCTATGCTACGTAAATATTCTTCAGACCTCATCTATTGAAAAACCTCATAAATCTGAGGAATAAATCAAGAAACAGCTTTCAAAATGCTGTACCTATTCTTGTGGTACTGGGGATTTTTTAGTGCTTTCACATTCGGTGGAACTGGAAGCAGCAAACACAGCATTGTGAGAAATGGGTCATGGGAGGGGGAAGTTGGTGGGAGTGTGTCTACATCTGTCCAAGCTGCACTCATCAGATGCTGAGTTTCTCATGCAAAACATTTTTCTAGCTTCTACAGATCTCCCAGCTCCAGTCATTAGCGGAACACCACATGCCTGGGATTTGTAGCTGAAAATGCCCATGATTTTGTTGTTAGTATGTACAGTAGGCTGAACCCTGCTTGGGCTTCGAAAGGGGATGTTGTGCCATCTTCAACTACCACTATTAGTAATTTTTTTTTCTTATGATTTCATCGTGGTATCCTATTAGAAACCACTTTTTATCTCATGATGGGGATCTGAAAGAAGAAACCAGGAAACACCAGCATCTAGGATTTTCCGAGAAAGGCTGTTTCCACCAAAAACCAATGCTGTGGTGTGGCAGAAGGGAGGACGGAGCTTACAAGTCATTCACTGAGTGACCTGTAACTCTGAGTATGGGGATAAGCAGAGTGCAGACTCACGCTTCCCGAGTCACCAGGCAGCAGGCATCACTCCTGCCATCCAAGGAGTGGACAGCAGCTCCTGAAACCAAATCACGGCTGCAGTTTCCATCCTAATTCTCTGATTTTTAAAGTCAGAACTGGGGCTTTGGACCCTCGCTGTGCGGGCCCATGGATGGGTAAAACCCCGAGTCCTTAAAGAGAGCTAAGCCGCGCTAAGTTGCAGAGGTGTTGCTGGAAGTGGATGAGTCGGGGCTGCTCGGAGCGTGTTCAGTCGACTAAAGCTGTCACAGGCACCAAGGAGAAAGGAGAGGGGGCGGCAAAACTCTGCGTAGGATCTGGGGCTGTCCGTGTGTCCCCTTGGAGCGTGGCAGGGCTAGGAACAGCAGGGAGCCCTGGACGGCTCCCGGCGGGTGTCCCGGCGCTGGCATTCCCCGAGCGTCTGGGAAGGCAGGCGCGTTCCTGGGGGCTGCCAGCTGCCCGTGAAACCCGAAACGCGGGGGCTGGCCCCGGAGGCCGCCGCGGCCCCTCGGCCGGCGCACACAGCACATCGCACATTATCCATCCCCCTCGCGCGCCGCCGCCCCGCCCGCCCCGCGGGCTGCCCCCGCCGCGGCTCCCGGGGCAGCGGGCGGCCCCCGTGGCATGGTGGCAGCCCCGCCCGCCCACAGGTCGCCTGAGCGGCTGAGGGAGGAGGCAGGAGGAGAAACTTGCGAGGGCAGCCGGGCTGAAATCAGCTGCTCCTGGTGCCGAGCGTGCCCCGAGCCGCCGCCGCGTGTATGGGGGAGCGGGGCGGCCCTGCGTGAGCGCGGCCGGAGCGAGCCCCGTGCGGGCAGCGCCGCGGGCAGCGCCGGGTGAGTTCCGCTGGGTGAGTGAGTGAGTGCGTGAGCACTGCTGGGTGAGTGAGGGAGTACCGCCGGTGTCGCTGCTGCTGCTGCTGCTTGGGGACAGAAGCCGGGGCTGTGCGGGACCAGGCACTGCTGCCGCCCGGGGAGCTGTGTGTGTGCGAGACAGCTGTTCTTGTCTGCTCCCTGTGTGTGTAGGCATCTTCCAGTGCTCTTTTGTGCTGTTGTTTCTTAGCAGTGCTAAATACTTCCTAACAGGACCCGTCTGTGTTGGTTTCAGGGGTGCAGGCTGAGTGTGGGTCATCTGACTACTTGTTGACTTGAATATAAGTCAAAGCCCTTTGTGCTTTCTGCGCTCTTGGGTTTGTGGTGGTTGTCTTAAAATCTTCCTCGCTCTATGTAAGTATCTGTAGCAGGATTTGAGAGATGAGGTCCTCATTGGGACAGATTTTGAAATGAGGACTTTCCCAAACTCTTTTGTGATTACAGTCTTCCATGGATTTTTAGAGCCACTGAGTGGATTTCTTTTTAACATAGTGGAGTAATTGTCTTCTCTTCTTCCTTCACTGGGAAGGAAATTGGAGGTAATATTTGTCTCTATCTTCCTTTGCAGCAATAGGCATGTATGTTGTCAGTTTGGGAGTTTTCTTCTTCCATCAGGGTGGAGAGTATTAAATAATTCATGTTTGATGATGTTAGAAAAAAATTTGCAACAGATGACTGGAAGTAAACAGCAGGGGTCTTTTTTAGATAGGTACCTTTGTCCTGACTAGGTAGAAATAAGAAAACAAATTTCCTGTGTAACACAGTGACTTGGTAACACAGAATTTATCTAATATTAATCTGAATTCTGTTAAGTAGCATGGTTGTTGGGAGAGGATGATGATAACTCTTAGATCAGCAGGTATTAAGATGCTGTTCAGTTCTTCTGTTGCACAGTAGTTCTGTACCTAGGAGGTGACACAAACTTCTGTACATTTAGGGGAGAAGGATTCACCATGAAGTAAGAACTAAGGGGGTGGGACTGAGCAGTACAAGGAGCAAAGCATCTTGTCCGAGCTAAAAATCATTTAAGTGGCATCTCATAGTCACAGAAGGCATGCAGAGTTACAGGCAGAGGTAGAGAAAAGGAAGCATTGAGAGTCAAGTGCCTTTTCCTGTCCCATGAAATTTTCATGTTGTGGCAGGTTTTGTTATTGCAAAAGGCATCTTCTAGTATGTGATAGAGTGACTTAATGTTAAAAATAAATGTGCTTGGAGCTTGTTTCTTTGTGCATGGTGCCTCTTCTTTGCTTGTTGTCCTGTCTCTCAGCTGCATTTTTCTTCTCCTGTTCTTTACTTGACTTTTAGTCCTTAATGAAACTAACTGGGTTTAGTTTGGAATAAATAGGGTGCTCATCCCAAATATACTAAATCAAACCCTCAAAAAACAGCATGGTAACTAAGTAAAAAATATAAGCCATGTAGAAAATTCACCTGAAAACATGATTCTGTGTGGAAAGCTTGACTTTGCACTGTAAGGCTGAGCTCAGTTGAGAGGGAGGCTGTGGATTGTTCCTTTGACATGGCAGGAGAGTATCTGGAACAGTTCCAAGTCTGGAACTTGGCTTTCTCTTACGTTGAAGACTCCAGGTAAGGGGAGTAGCTAGTTGATAGTGTTGGATGATAAGGAAACACACAGCTTTTAATGACATTTGCTATTCTGCTGCCAGTCTTGGGAGAGATAGAAACTTAAAAAGGCAATAGAGGCCAAATTTCCAGCTTAGATTCTCTTCTTCATGTAAGACTGCAAGAAATGTGAGTAATAGGATGCAGTGTGTTAGTTTCTATAATTATGCTAAAGCCAGGACTTCAAGTTAGAACTGTTTTTTATACGTGTTGCCACCATTTGTTTAGAAAAATCTTGATTAGGTTGCACTTTTTAAAATTGAAAGCACTCAAAAATATATGAAAATACCAAACATCTCCAAGATGAATGCACTTCATCTTCAGCAGCATAGCTGCTTCTTGTATGTTTCATTACCCTTTTCTTCTGCTTCACCATCTTGCCAGTTACATTTGGGTGATCAAAGTGGGTATGGTAAGGACTGGAGTGAAACTTTAAATTGATTTGGTATTTAATTGATTATGGATCCAAAATAAAATTGGTCCTTGATTAGCTTCAGTTATAAGCTAGATCATTTAGTTGTGAAGAATGCCCTGTTTTGCCAACAAAGTCATTTGATAGACTCTCTTTTATATTCATTTCATGTAATTATCATCAGTCAGCTTTACTGCTCATTTTTGACTACCAGCTTTGTTGGCTCTGGTTCTTATTAGCTCTTTTTATATTTAATGGCCTTCTCTGTCCAAATTTCTGCTTTCTCTAGAGTTACTATTTTATTCTTTACCATCTGTTTTTAAATGTGGAAAATTGAGTTTCTTCATTTTCTTCTCCCTTTCTTTATTCCAACATTTTTAAAAATGGTTTCCAGAGAAGATGCTCTGAGGTACTGTCAGTTCTTCCCAGTTTGAGCACCTGCTGAGCAAGGAGACACGGACTGGTGCCCAGACAGACAGACGGCTGGCTGTCAGTGGCCTTTCCTCTTTGTAATTAACAGCTTCTTTGGTATTTGTCACCGCCATAACTTTGCAGTCGTGATCTTTTTTTTTTTGTCTTAATTTTTCTTCCAAGTCATTGGTCACACTGCAAAATAAGATAGTTGCTTGGAGACTGGAAGCCACCTGCAGTGTGGTGCTTTTTTTTTTTTGTTTACGGTCATGGTCTTTGACTTATCTGTTAAATGTTTGAATTAATTTTGTCTGCTTGGCTCAGCTCTAGTTTCATTGGGCTTTTCTAATGAAAATGTCATGCACCATCAAGCCAGAGGTCTTGAAGGAACACACAAGCTCATTGCTTTTAACTCCAGCAAACTCCTGTTGTTTACTGTTGTACTTGCTAGTTTGGAGGGGCTTTCATGCTCCATTGCTCAATGAGACAAACCTCAGCAACACACGTTGAATTCCTTGGTATTAGTGTATAGTTTCTTGTCATGAAATACCTTTGATTTTCCTGTAGTGAGTTTTGTGTGATTTTGTGTAATGGGAATTACGATCAGTAGTTTTTTAGCGAATACATTAGTCATGTGTGTTACTTCCAAGAAGTAGTTGGTGTGTTCCCATGGTCCTTTTCCCACATCTACCTTTGCCTTTAGAACAGCAATTTGTTAAAAAAGAAAAGAAAACGGAACTTAAATTTTAAGTGGACTTGTATTCTTGGCCTATCAAATTGAACAATCATGAAGCATTAGTAAAACCCAGCAGTTTGCCTCCTTGCAAAACAGGGAAAAATAGCTCAAAACAAGGGAAGAGGCAGCACATTCTGGCCCAGACCGCAGTAATCAAAGAAAAAAAGCATGTTTGGGTCTCCCAGTTAGTGATATCTAGAGGGATCTTACTAACTCCCAGGTACAGGCAGAGTGCTCCTGCAATAGGCAGAGAAAGTAGCCTTCCAGTTAATCCTTGCTCGATTGACTCGACCTCATCTCCAGCACAGCATCCTGGATTTTCCATTAGCTGCCTTTCTTGCTGTATCTTTGACCTCCCCCAGCTACCACTTGCTGTGCTGTGAGAAGAAAAATGCGAAGGAGGATAGAGGTGACATCAGGGGAGGAAGGTTCTAGTTATTGGCAGGGTAAGCTAGAAAAGGTCTTAAAAAGGGTGAGAGGGAGAGCACAGCTTCTGTGCAAAAAACAGTGCAGCAGAAAGGAACTTTTCAGCCTGGAGATGAGATGACTGAGAAAACTTCACTAACAAGTAGCAGGAAAAGGGTAAATAGAGACTACTTCTTTTTCCCCTAATTTTTCAGTAGAGAAGTCCCAGCGTGTGCCCAGGAGTAATGGTGGTAGACCCAAAACAAATGAAAGGAGGTAGTACTGTGCACAAGACGTAAGTAAGGTGTAATTAAGGTGCCTAAGTACTTGCAGTGGAGGGGTTAGTAAAAAGAAAGCCCAGTTTTAAAGGGTAGCTAGCCACAAGTATTACTGCTTGCTTGTCTTAGTTATCCTGTTTGTCTCTGGGATTCTACTTCAGTCACAGTCAGAGATGGGATGCTGAGCTGGATGGGCTCTTTCTGTCCCGTTGTAGCCATCCATTTGTTCAGTTCTGACCCTCCTTCCTTTTAGTATTCGTTATATAGGGAGGTAAAAAGGTCTGATATTCTGTTTGTAGCTTGATGGAAAGGAGCTGAATGACCAGAGCAGATCATGAAGGCCTGCCTTCTTCAGCTAGGCATGTGTGGATACAAGGAAGGGTAGGAGCTGGTGTTGCAAAGCAAGTTGTGATCTTTAAAAATGAAAATCAAAGAGATTCATCACCACTTTGTTTCCAGGCAGTGCTGTGGGATTGTGTATGCATGGTCTTACAGGATGAGTCTTTGGAAAATGAATAACAATGGATCACATCAATTCAAGTGGAGCAGAGACCCCCTGAAGCCTGCTGGAGCTTGGTCAAATAAGGCTTTCTCCACGTTCCTAGCTTGACAGCTGGCAGTGTAGAGGTGGAAGATGAAGAAGCTCAAGTGCTGCTGTGCTGCAGCAATCCCAGCGTGCTAAATGACTCTTTAGCAAGTGGGAGAGTGCTACAGTCAAGGGTGGCTTAAAGTATGCTTAAGGCCCCTCTTGAGTTTCTTGAGAAAGAAAAATGATGCAGAGGCTACAGGAAATTAACTTTGCTTCTCATTCTTCAAATCCTGCTCTGTGGATCAGCTGGATGAGGTGACTTCCCCCCCGTGGCCATATTGGTTGATAATTCTTTTGGTATTTTGGAGGGGAAAAAAGGTTCAGTAAATCCCAAACCAACTGTGCATTGTACAGTAGCTTCAAGATCTTGTTGCTGTGTGTATTTGGAACTAGTGACTTTAATTTAGTTAATTATTATGTAATAGAGTTCTAATCGTATTTACTTTCCCTACTCGGGCATAGACTGAGAAATAAGAATTGTGCAATTGTCAATATATAGTGCAGAACATGATAAAACTCATTTTTACTCCTTCCTGTTGGGGCATTACAGATTGCTGCAGTTCAAAGACAAGTATGTGAACACAGACATGTATCTAGGAGATGAAGACAGACTTCTGGAAATCTTATTTATTTAATGACATCATTGCCTTATTTCGAAATGTTGTCTTGGAAAGTGTTCTGAATAATTTGGGGTCTTAGTGTTGTTGTTAAAGGTGAGATAATGATGAAAGGAAAACCTATACTGTACATTTGCTTATAATTATAAACTAACTGCCGTGGAATTTTGATTGTTCAGAAGTTGGAGCAAGCTGCCTACTTGCTGTATAAGTGTTTTCATGGTGGAGCCTCTAGACAATTCCTTCAAGAATTTGGGTTTTTGGTTGTTTTCTGTGTGTTTGTATGTCTGTGGTGGGCTGGTGTTGAGCTCTTGCCTCTTACCCCTGATTGAGATCAAAATTGTGTGTCAGATGCATGGATAGTCACTGTGGTTATCCACTACTAAGTGGATAGTTCTTGCAACACACAAACCCAGAAATCCTGGATGCTAGAAAGAAATAATTCCTCTGGCAGTTGCAATATTTATACAGCTGTTCCCACAGATGTTTCTTCTTTCTTGGCCTTTTTTTTTCTTTTTTAAATTTCTCCTAAGAAGTAAGCAAACCAAGGCAGAAATGTTAAAGGGCCTGCTTGGAGAAGGAGAGAGAAAATGCAATGCCTTTTAGTTTGGACATAGTGATTTACGTTCTTTCAAAATGACTGTGAATTCTTACTTTGTTTGCCAAGTCCAAAGCCTGCTTAGGCTCTGCAGAGCTGAATGGAAGTGTCCTAAAATGGGAGCTTTGCAAATAGACTTTGAGAGTAAGAATATGACTAGGGTAATTTGGGATCTTAATAACGTTGCTGGAACCCAAATGGACCCATCTTCAATGTCTCATTTGCTCAATTTAGAAGTGAATAGGAAATGTACTGGTCAGAAAGCTTGCTCTGACAGAGCTCTGCCTTGTGGCTAAAAATGAAATTTTGGAATGAAAACACCTTAGCAAACACCCCCACCCCCCAGTCAATAACTGGTTTCAAGACTGAGGACTAACTCTGTTCATATGTAAGACACATTTGTTCACTGTTTTAAAAAAAGCAAATACAATTCTGTTGTATGGCAGTGGCAAGTCTTGAAGGTGCTATTTTAAATACAGCTCAAGTAAAAGCTCTTTAAAAGTCAATAAATTAATTGGAATGTAAAACATTATTAACATTTGATGCACGATGGTGAAACCCCTTTTTCTCCTAGGAGAATACAGGCCTCATACTGGAGTCAGTTAAACCTCATCCTCCAGAAATGTTTAATGAATGATATTTAGGAAAATATACATTTGTATAAATAGAAATCTATGTCTTGATGCCAGCAGCTTTCTTAGGTTGGGTTTTTCTCTTGGGGGTCACAGCTAAGTAAGCAGGAAGAAACTCTGAGAAGGCACATGTTGCAAGTAGTGTTTCTGAGTAAAGAAAACCTATGAAAAACAATAAATATCTGTCTGTTAGTGTAAGAGACCTGATGCTTTTGGGTTGTTTAGTTTTCCACATAACCTGGTGTGTGTGTGATGTCTGCTGCCTAGACTTAACCAGCCATGCTCGAGTCCTCTTTCTTCAGACAAAATTGGACCTGGCTTTGTGTATTCTATGAAAAACAGAAAGCAGCCTTAGACTCCACACATAAATATGTCAGGTGTGTAAACATCAGTGAGAGAGCAGAATTATATTGGGATGATAAGGAATAAATTGGTTTAGCCTGTCCATGAGTGTGCTGGGATGAAAGAAAAAATTCTAACCGGATAATGAGTTCCTGGGAAGCCTTGGGTTGAGGATGAGGGGAAATATTAAAATAACTGTTTTGATGGTGTTTTTTCTGTCTGAAAGTAACTGTGTTGTTGGCTTCCATGGGGTGTTAGAAGTTGGGCTTAATGAGTAGGGAGACCCTTTCCTGTCCTGCCTGTTTGTCATATATGGACAATTGGGAAAAACAAGTATTGTTCTGAAACATGGGAATATTCTACAGGTATCGTAGCATGTGGCAGGACAAAAGTGTAATCAACATCAACATGCTTATAGTAGGACCCTTATTATTTTCGCTGTGATGACTCTGTCCTGCAATGAGTCAACTGTTAATTAATTTAATAGACTCACAGATCTGTTTAGGTTGGAACAGACCTCCAAGATCATAGAGTCCAATTTTAGACTGAACACCAATCACTGTGCTGACTAAACCACAGCACTAAGTGCCACATCCAGTCACTACTTGAACACTTTGAGGGATAGTGACTTCACTTCTTTCTTAACAACTTCACTGCTTTTGAAGAATTTCCTAGGTTTTAGCACTGATGTTACAAACAATTATGGCCACATGCCATGGTGATTCAACTCCTGATTTGGTCAGCTATTACTGGTAGGATTTACCACACTGGGAAAGGGTTGTTGGCTCTGCCTTTGGCAGTGGTCAGTGGATCTTTGTATGGGAGTAGTTGGTCCCTTCAAATGCTGCCTCCTGCCAGGCATAATGGGAGAGGGACACTTCTGGGGAGGAGCAGGGACAGCTGTGATGGTACTGCTGTAAGCTGGGGGGCTTGCTGGTTCCTCACGCACACTCTTAAGTCTCTTGCGTTTAGCTGTTCTCCTGTTTAGTGTGTGCTGTATTCCTGCCTCTTGCTGTCAGCCTGGGCTCACAAAGCTCCCAGTGCACTCAGCTGACACCAGGAAAGGACTGAAGCAGCCAGTTGAGTGTGCAGCACGTGGCACATTCAGTGTCAAGACTATTTACCACGTAACGAGATTAAGCCTCTGTGCAGCACTGCTGTACAAGTGCAGTTTCATGTAGCTCTGACACCTTTCCTTGGCAACTGGGAAAGTGCAGAAAGCAAGTTGGGCATAGGTGTGATCCTCTGCCTGCACTGGAAATAAAATCTAATTGTGTCATGTTTGATGGTGTCACTCCTGGGACACTGCTTCGGAGATGTTCGTCTCCCAGCACCCACAGGAAGGCTCTGAAACGTGAGTTTTACCATTTCTTACTTTCACAGGGACTGCTAGAAAAAATGGCAGATTAGCCAAAACAACATAATAAGTATTGTTAGTCCACATATGACTATGAAGTAAGCATTTCGTACACTGCTTAGGTGTCCAGTAAGTAATGAAAAAATTACTGGTGGAAATACTCAGGAAAGGAAATAATTTCTATCTGTGCTGTTATACCAAACACTGAATGGACCCAGGACAATGAAACAATATAAAGGTCACACTAATACAGTGACAGGGGAGAAACTGAAATAATGGAGTATGAGCAGTGCTGCTGAGAGATTTCAGAGGTACATGCCTTTGTACAGGATTTCTTTTCCTGAGGATGTGAAGAACAGGCACTTATCGCTGAAGTGTTGCCGTGGAGTTGCAGGGAATAGATCTGATGATCTCACTTGCAGTCTGATAGCACTGCTGGACTTCTAAATTGTAGACAGAGCAATTGGGATATGTTGATATATGTGGAAATGTGGCAGGAGGAGGTAATTGTTTCTCAAGTGACTTTGGTCAGAGCTGCTTGTACCTCCTCTGGGAAGGGCAGGTCTGTGCTGGTGGGCTGTGCACCAAGCCTCCAGTCCTATTGGAGAGGAAAGGAACAATTCATAGTTCAGAAGAGATGTTTTGTAGGAGGTTACACTGTTCAAAATGCACACCTGGGTCAAGGGTCAAGCCTCTGGTGTCCCATGAGCTCAGACTTCCGAGGAAGAGTTAGCTCTGGTAACTGAGCTTTTTTTTTTAAAATTTTAATTGTGGCACTATGACATACCTCGTTTAGGAGCTGAGTACTCTCCTCTGCCTTGAAGCTGAGTGTTTTAGGCTGGAGAGATTGTATAGAAATAAGCCAAAATTGAGTGTCTTGGAGTTGTGATACCACTCAGTTATGAGCTTAAGTTAGTTCATGCTTATTTTCTAATACCATAAAATGTCCAACAGCTCTTCATAGAACATGGTACTTGGGGTTAAAAAGGGTATAGTAGTTGAGATAGTATATTCAGTGAGCCGTTTGGTGTTGAGCTGCAAGAACACTGCTGTTCTTTTTGTACTTTCTCCTTGGAGAAAAAGTTGAGAATTTTTCTTCTGAGTCATGGAGGTGCCACATGATGGACTACTGTGTGTGTGACAAGTTTCCTCTGTCACGTACCTGAAAAAGAGAGTAATGTGTGTATAGTGTCACATTCTGTGCTGACTCATAGGGTCCATTCTTCCCTAGCTGGGGATCAGAGGTCCGTGGTGAGAGATGGTTTGTATGCATTTTATGCAAAACAATCTTGCACTCAGAAAATTCACGTGATGCTTCTTGTTAAATCTACATCTTTCTCTTATGGAACACTTTTTACTTTGTTACTGAGCTTTGTTAGGTGTTAGGGAATTTCCTAGAAACATGAAAGTCAAATAGCAGATTTGCATGGGGAGATTGCTGACAGTTTCAGATAGTATATGTTGAATATTGTCCATGGCATGACAGTATAGCAGTCTTGGATGCTAACTTGAAAAATACGAAATGCGGAGCTGGTGGTAGGAAGGTCCTCTGTAGATTAATGTGAAGTTAGTATCTGTGCTTAAAAATAGGATGAAAACTTGAACTCAGAAACAAGCTGTAGGTCTAGAAAAAGTAGATTCTTTTGCGTCTGTGTTTTCAGAAGCACTAAAACCACTGCTTTTTTGGCTTGTGTTCTATAGATTGCAAGCAATGAAGGGTTGAAGTCTTATCACAAAACCAGAAAGATGATTTATTGGAAGTGTCAAGAAATCAATCACAGATCCTAATAGGCCAGTAAAACAAGCTTTTCAGTTTGGGTACGTTTAAAAGCAAGGAGGCTTGAATGGTTCTTGTTGATAAACTTGGATGCCTAGACAGATTGCTTAGAAACTGATATGAGCAAATAGTTTGTTCTGAGACTCATTGAATGTGGAACAAAAAGAAACTGTTTTTTGGCTAGTCTGTCATTTGCAGATTTTTTGAGACTAATAAGGTAGGAAAAAGTAAAGTAGTGTGGAAACTGGGACATGGTCTTGTAATTTTTCCCCCTTTAAGCAGCCATTACAACTTAACAGAGCTCTTTGGAGAATGCTTTTAAGCTGTTACTTGTCTTATTTTTGGTGGTGGTAGTGCTGACACACCTCTGCAGAAAAAATGGGTGTTTTAGCTGAAAGCTTGTGTGAAAATACGTTACTATTGACCAAGTTGTCATGAAAAGGTTGCTGAATTCCAAGAAGATACTCATTTGTCATCTCAGGACAAAAGCGCCCAGGGTAAAATTGCTGATGGCTTCGAATGGGCTGAATATTATTTTTTGCTGGCACTATTTAATATTCTGTATGACATACCATATATATGTGTGTGTGTGTAAATAAAATTCTTAGTTTAATTGGTTTAAATTGCCTTTGGAATGAAAAAAAGAAGCTTTACTATTAAGTAACATCTCTCATTAAGGCCTTTGGGTTCCTTTGTGACATTAGAATGGCTGTTTATTTTTGTAATGAATTTTGTGAATCAGTAAATAAGGGATGGAAAAATTTCTTGTAGTAGGTGTTCTAGAGATGGGGGAATAATACTGAAATACTTTCCTCTGAGGTTGGGAAATGGAGAAGGCCTTGGTTTTTAACACTTACACAGGGCAGGATTGAATAACCATGATAAAGTTGTCTTATTCAGATAAGAAGTCCATGGACAAGGAAACAGGGATTTTTGTGGCATGTTTTGTATATTTGTAAATGTATCAGAGCTACTTTAGCTTAGAGATTCTGAAAATGCTATCCTAGATCTGTTGTTGCCAGTTCCTGCTAGTTGCATCTAGGCTTAAATTTGGCTTTGTGAGCAAATTATAACATTTTTGTTTGACTTGGCACCCTTTCATCAGCTAACAAATGACTTTCAGATGTTCATGATTGATTCTTGTTGCCATATCATATCCTTTTAGCATTATGTATTTCCTTATGGGGAGTCTAAAAGTGCTTAATTTTCTAGCTGTAATGTTTCCCTACCAGTTCATCACCCATTGCTCTGCCATAGGCAATGCTAGCTTACTCTGGGAAAATCTTGTAAAATGACCTTGATTTGCAGAGAGATAAGTGAAGGTGGCTGTCTGCAAAATGATGTGTAAGAATGGAGTCCTGCAGAATTCTCCGCTGAAAATGAGTTGTGCAGTTTTGAAAACATATTACAAGGAAAATAAGACACTTCGAGCTGCCTCCTTGAGAAGTGTCATTGCTGAATTGTTTAAAAATTGTTATTCTTGTTGTCCATACAGATGAAAAATTTGAATTGAATTATGAATTACATCATTTGCAGAGTTGAAGGTGGGTAGGAATCTCCTTGGTAGTAGAAAATCAGTAATTCCATGTCTTTCCCAGCTTTTGCACCACTTTACCTTACTCAAGCTGGCACTTACTGCATTTGCTTCTTATTAATAGTCATATTTAATGTCGTTTAGTAGCATGCATGTGTGACTCCACACTGCTGTTAAACTTTTAAAGTTACTTGTGAAAAGGAAACACTAAATGTGGACAGTTTGGAAGTGTTTCGTTGCAAGAAAATAAATTCTCTACAGTCAGCAGATACTGTAGTGTAGTGTTATTGATCACAAACACCAAGCACAACCAAGTAAAATACTGTATTTTGTATTGCTATAGAACTTGGGAAAGCACTGAATGGTTCAGGATGGTATTTTGCAGAAATTCTGCATTAATTTGAGCATGTGGGATGGGGGAATGGAAAGTTAAATAAAGTGATTACAAATGATCTTAAGTGTTTTAGTGCTTTGAGAATTGTCTTAAATGTTATGGTGAACTTGAAACTACTGCTTTTTCTGAAGCAATGATGAAAATGGGTCCCCATTGTTTCAATTAGCCATCTACAGTTTCCTTTTATCACTTAGGATATGGTGCAAAGTTCTAAAAGCCACATAAATAGGCTTAAACATAAAAAGAAATTATAAAGTACGTTATGAGTGATTCAGTCACTCCTCAATAATTAATTTATAACTACGATCTTCAGGATAACTTAGGCTTTTTTGCAGAGTTGTGGTAATTTTGTAGTGAGTTTTTTGCAGCTAAAATGGACAAACTGTGTCTCAGGAAAGTTTTAGTTGCTGTCAGAGTACAAAAAACTCTTGTAAGCTGGTGTGATTGCTGAATACAATCTACTGTAATAGAGCAGATTTTTATCATTCTTGACTGGCCCATTTGAGGGTGTGGAGGGCTGGCAAATGAAGAAAGTCTTCTGCAGATGACAGAGGACAAGGTTCCAAGAGCCTTTGTGTTTGTAACTACCTGAGAGCTGGTTGTAATTGCAGACTCCGTGTATGGTGGACCAGAAGAAATAATATTTCATTGCTCTGTGTGTTCAGTTAGGTGATGTACTGGGTACAGGTTGAGCAAAGGAGAGGGTTCTGAGAATTTCATTAACAGGTTTAGGGTATGTTTGTCATGTGTGGTGAAATTGTAGTCCTTTTCCACTGAGTAACTCCTGTCCTCTCTCTGTAGCAGAATGTTTTGCAGTTTGATTTCAGAAAGGCTCTTAAAAATTGCCAGAGGCCTTAGAAAACCCAGAGGCTGTGGTGCAGAAAACTGGGACCATTGAGGTGTGGATACTAACATGCCTCCAGCACTTTTTTTGGACTTACTGTTTGTTGTTCAGCATGTTGACCTGCTGTAGAGGCTGGTGGCAGCAGCTCCATGGTCCATGTTATTTTACCAATATATTTTGACACATCTTTCTTTCAAAGAAAGCTGTTACCATTGGACGTAGTATTGATGTTATTATCTGAAGTGTTGCTGACGCTGTCCTGGCGTTCTGTTTGCATGAGGGATCTGGTTCACGAACAGAAGATCCATCTGCTCTGGGCTTTTGATAGCTGAGGTAATTTTTCCCTAAAGAAAGCTTCCATTTATATTCTGTTCAATATCTACTGAAACCAAATAAAAAGGAGAGAAAAGGTATTGCTGAGAAAAAAAGGCAACACATACCAATAAAAAAAGAATCAGGTGAACAGAGTAAATAATCTAAGTAGAGTATGGAGTCAGTAGTGAGTTGAAAAATGTGTAATAAAATTTTCTGGTAATTCCACTTTTTTGTGACAATCTGCAGACTGAAAGAGGAAAACTCACTGCAAATAAAGTAACACAGTTCATGGAATACAAATTACTTTAATTGTTCACAGGTAAAAATGCTTATAATTAGTGCTGTTTTGTCTATCACACATCCACAGGTTTGCTCATATGCTTAAATCTTTTGGTTTGACCTGTACAGGGTAGGTGATGTCATAATATGAAACAGTATAAAATTGGGATGGTTTCTTTCCATATAGTGGAATTAATTAGTGAGAAGGTTTGTAGAATTATTACTGTCTGCTTTGAGTTTTTGGAATTGTCATCTGGATGATGAGAAATGTTTGATTACTATTCAGTGCCTCTTTTTATAGTACAGATTTGGAAGAAGGTGTAGAGCATGGACAAGCTGAATTTGTGCCAAGTGGTGTACATGAGTTTCTGACTCTAAAGAAATGATTTGGTGCAGGAGTAGTCCTCACTGAACTCTTGGAGGTTTTTGCTGAGCAGCAGAAAAGCGATGCTTCTTGTTGTTCTCTGAACAAGGGTCTATTTGCTCACTCAGGCTTGTTGTGGGAAGGTAACTTGGTTTATGTTGCTGCCAGTGATAGTCCTGATCTATTTCTCCAGCTGCTGATCTGTGTGCCTTAGTGAGCCGACAACGTGTGTCATCCCCACTTTAAAGTTGTTTTTTCTCCTTGCTATTTTTTACCCTTCAAACATCTGTGGAATGTTTTGTGTTCTTGGTTGTCATCAGGATGTCAGTCCAACCCAATGCTCATCTCTGTTCCTCTGCCCTGAATGTCTGTCAAGCTGTGTTTGTTGTTTCCAGTGGAGAAAAATGGAGCTTGGTAAACAAGATGTTGATGTATTGATACCGTCTATTATTTTCCATATTGAATTGGAAAGCAAGTTTGCAAATAGCTTGTTATATATTACCACTGTTAGGAAACTTAGTGCAGAAAAAAAAATCTGTATTTATTCTGTATTCCCTCCAGGCTATGTTTATCAGAGAAGGCAGATAGTATTTTTCAACTGTGATTCTTGCAAGAAATAGGCCAGAGTTATAGTGTCTTCTCTTTATTCTGTCCTTCAAATGTGATTTTTGCAGTCCTCATGAGGATTAGATTGTCTTACAAATCTTAAAGGCAAGCTCTCCATCCAAGAGCAATCACCTCACTGCCTCAGGATAGGAAGGGAAAATTCATATTAGTTTTGACAAAATCCGAATTTTGCAAATTGTTCTATCACTTCCAAATTACCAGTATCCAAGCCTTCTTTTTTTTCTTCAGGGATGCTAATACAGCTTGTTAAGGTTTTGCTTTCCTTGATTTAAGCTTGAATGGGCTGCTTGAACGGTAGGTTCTTCTGGAAATCTGGACCATGAGGTGAATTATGCCAGGATGCTCCCCAGGTCCCAGACTTGAGATATCTTTTGGGAAACCCCAGATTCCTTGGCAGTCTCTCAGGAAATGTCACAGTGCTGTGAGAGCTACTTATGTGCTTCTTTCCTTCCTTACCGGAAAAATAAAATAAAATTCTCCAGTGAACCGTAATAAAGATGATAAAACCAGCTTTGTTCTGGAAGGCTGTGTTGAAATCTTAGAAGAGTTTTTGAATTTTTTTTCATTCCATTGTGTGCTGTGCTGCTTAGCATGGGATTTTTCCAGCAGAAATTTGCCCCCCCTCTCTCCCCCTTTCTTTTTTTCCCTGGTGGTTTTTCTTTTTTTTTTTTGGTCTGTATTTCTAAACTGCAATTCAAATAAGTTGGGATTAGAGTTTAGGACATCTAATGCATATTTGCCAGAGAGAAGGACTGGAAGTCATGTTAAAAATATTTAGTTTTCATGATAATCCAGATGTGTTGAGACCTTCCTTTGTCTATCAGCTGTGGTGACAACATCTGTTTTCTTCTTTTCCTTTCACTTCGTGTTCTTCATAACTGAGCAATTAAAAGGATAAATTGTGGCTTAGTCCTCCATATAAACTGACACAAGGACGTGGTCAGGTTCCCCTCAGCATCTGCTCTGAGTTGAAGTTGAGTTCTGCCTGCACAGAGGAGCTGTTGTTAAGTGTGTCACCTTTTCATGCTGTTGGATTCCTATTTGTGCAGTCATTGCTTGATTTTGAGAGCATGTTGTAAACTCATGTAATAAACAATATAGTGTGTGTTCACTATGAGGATACTGGAATGTATCTGAAATGATGAGTTTAAATGAAAAGTAGTACTCAGATTCAAGCTTGAGATGAGAAAATCCTGGGAAAGTTGAGGGGGAGTTCTTGACAGTGTGCTAAGGCTCAGTATTATCTAGTAGGAATGCAATGGCACTTCTAACAGTCTTAAAATGATGCTTCTCATCTTCTCAGGAGCTCTTATGTGTACTTGAGTTTGTACCTGGATTTAGCTGTAATTAACATACAGAAATTTACTGCTAAGTGATTGCCATGATGAATATATCTACTTCTTTTTTATATATTGTTGTTCAATGTCTGTTGTGCCATTTTCTGCAAAAAATTGTGTACCTGTGACTGTGATAGATACTGTCGCTCTGTTTATGGGACCAGCAAGTGAAAATGCCATCTTGGAACAGCAGGCAGTGTTTTTTTGGTTATCAAAAATGCATTCTTAGCTCATTACCATTCTTGGGAGAAATGAACCACTTAGCACAGGCAGGAGGATTTTCTTACCTGGTTCTTTCTGGTGTACAGGTCTATTAGGAAGCGGGGACAGAACGTGGACTGGTTTTGGCTTCCCTGCCACCGTTTGAGAGGGGCAGGTGGGGTTTTGCGTTGGCCTTGCCTCTCGTACATTTCTGCAGTGTTGAACCAGGTGTGGAGCTGTGAGAGGCTGAGCACAGCTGTGCCAGTGTTATGCTTGGATCCCCCGCGTGGGTGTTTGTGCAGGAAAAGCTGTGTGGCTGAGCTGGATAAAGGAGCGGTAACCAAATCATTGCCTAGTAAATTCCTGGGAATGTATTCCACTTGTACGAAAATATTTACAAAGGGAATGTTCATTTGCCAGTTTCGAGCAGAAGAAAATAAATTGTGGGGAAATTACCAAAGAACAGTTTAAAGAGGGGGCAGGGCAAAAGGAGATGGTTTGAAATCAATCACACACACTCCTCTTCCACCTGCAGTTTCTTAGATCCAGAAAATGAACCTAGGCCAGTTTTTTATTCGCACTAGTTTTTCAAAATGGTTTTGGGATAACTAAAAAAAAAAAAAACCTCCCTAAAGAAACCTACCAAAAAACTCTCTAAAACTATTAAAAATAGTTTAAAAAAAGAAGCTATTCAAGCTTTATAGGTTGTTCAACAAGTTTTAAATAACAATGCGAATTACTGCAAGTGAAATTTTTCAATTGTTTGCTTAGTGAGTAAAATATGTCTTTTTTTTTTTTAAATTAAAACATAGCATTAAAACTGCTTACTGGATCTTTTCCCACTCTGCCATAATAAAACACTGATTAATGTCAAGCCTAGAGATAACTTTGGTGCAGTCTCTGCAGATATCTGATAACAGTGATGAAAATTAGGTAGAAGTAGTTCTCCTGCTGATTTAGCTCCCTATGTCATGCACTCAGCTTTAAAACTGACTGTATTTTTCAGTGAGTTTTGGTGAAGGTTCCAGATGAATTTAGTCATTTTGTCATTGGAGTTCAGAAGGAAGAAGAGTTAGCAAGGCACAGATAAGTTTTCGAGGATTTTGGAAATGAACTTATGCAACTTCTTCATTAGTTGTATGAAATCTGTCTCAATGTGAACAGGATTATCTGTATGGCTAAATCATTAATACGAGCCATATGATGTGTTTTGATCATGTGAATTGTCCCAGGGCAGTGTGTATATGTCTGATAAGAAATACTTGACTCTCTTTGAACACCAATGTGAATGTGTTCTTGAAAATGCAGTGGTAATGGTTGAACTTTAAGGCTATTCACAAGATTTTTGTGCCACTGAAGGCAGAAATAGCTGCTCATTTGGAGAAGTTTCAAATACATTCTGTGTAAGGACTAAAGCATCAACTCATAGCATGGATAGACAAAATTCTGAATAAACAGCGAGTACTACAACAGGGTATCTCATGAAAAATGTACTTCTGCCTCCAAATGTCAAAACTACTTCCTGCCGAGGTTGCAGATCACACTCGTTCCTATCAAGCTGTGTACCAAAGGATGGTGCTCCAGAAGAAGAATTTGTTCACCATTAAATAACTTCTAATGTGTAGAAATACTTTCAGAATAGGGAAGAAGAACCCCTGTGAAGCTGGGACTTGAATCTGCTTTTAATGTTTTGGATTCAGTCAGCGTTATGTTAATATTTGAGGACAGACTAAACACTGAGAAAACTAAACATATATCCTGCCTGCAACACCAATTAAAACAAGAAAGTCACCTGTACTTGGGGGAGGGAGTGGCTTCTTTTCACAGCAATAACCAAAAGTTACATTAGCAGTGGATGTACAGAAATGTTTTTTGCTATGCTGTAACTGTTCAAATAATAAAATGAGCAAGGTTTATATACTGGTGGCTGAGACTGAGGGCTGCAAGTGCTTGTGCTTTCAATTTCTCTCTTGGTTAAACATCTTGTAGGCTTGTCTGTCTTGGGGGTGTTGGGAAAGTGATGGATTTAGTCCTTTGGTCTTGGGTTTCCTGGGACTTCCAGTACTGAGAGGTGTACATTCTTTTCCCTTTTGTCTAATTTCCTCCCTTTGAAGTGGAGATCAGGCTTCCATTGAAAGCAGAGGTTGTCCAGATACATTGCATATGAACATCTGACTTTGAGAGTACATGAAAGGCTTTTATTACTTTCTTTTAACATTTCTGTCTCGTAATATCATCTTAAATCACACTATGAAATGAAATCATAATAGTTGCCGCCTAGATTCCTTGTGTTTTGTAGAACGCTTAATGCCTTATGTACAGGATCTCTCAAGGCCTAGCTGAGATTTCAGCTGCATTGTCTTCCATATGTTTGGAAAAAGCCCTTTGTCATCTGTGTCCAATTTAGCAGAGAGCCGGAATGCCGGAAACGTGTTTTTGTTCCTGATGAAATATAACTGTGAGCACTCTGTGAGTGAAAGCATCACATTGGAGTTGTTACTCTGTTTGTGCAAAGCAGAGATGTCCAAGTTCTAGCTGCTTACATTTATTTATAGGTTTTGGTCTGTGTCTCTTTGGTGTGGGCTGAGCCTGGAGGGCTGCAGTGAGCCCACAACGAAGCCATCGTGTCAGCTGTGGTTCCACTTAGCTCATGGTATAGTGCAGAGCAGCTGTGCTGCTGCTGCTCTGCTCCTGCTGCAGGTATTTGTGTGGGGATCTCATGTCCTGGATGAGCTGGCTGCTCCTGGAGCTTTCTCCCAGATCTTGGCACAGGACACTTGGTGATGTTTGATATCTCAGTAGCTGGTACTTAGACACTTCAGCAGGCCTGGGTGCACAAGGTAGGTTGGTGATGCTGCTCTATTACAGTGCCTAGTCACAAACAGTAACTGGATTAGCAATTTTCCTGTTTGTTTTGCTGAAACACATGGCAAATTTGATCATCCTATGAGTCAAAGTATGTTGGTGCTTGTAGGCATTGGTGTGTTTTGTATGTGTTCTGTCCAGATTGCTTTACCAGCCTATTGCTGTGAAGCTGAATGCCTTCCACAAAGAAAGTCTGACATCTGTTATCAGTGCTGGATTGTTTTTCTCTGTGTCAACTTGAAAGTTGTATGTATAAAGCTATTTTTTATTTATTTGGAACTTCCAGGGCATTTGACAGTTTTGTTAGGAAATGCAGGGTCAAATAAATGTTTTTGATGAGTCTTGCTGTTTACACTGTACAGCTCTGAAGTGGCACCAGCAGTATTATGTCTTCTAAAAGACAAAGGCTTTAGGAATAATTGAAAGCAAAAAAGTGAGGAATTAAAAAAAGCTTTGCTAATGTAAGAAGAGAAGTCAGGTCACAAGACAATAATCAGGGCATCTGTTCTGCCAGCTCCCAAAGCACGGAGTTCTTTGTGCTTTCTAGAAAACTCAACTGTTGCTACAATGTTGTCTATTTGCACTGGCTAATGTGTGTTTTTTTAAACCTTAATTATAATTTTCCATTCGTAAAGGCTGAAATATTGTCTTGAGAACCACTGTGTCTGTTGGAAGAGAAACTGAAAAATCCTACTCCATCTGCATCTGTTCTAATTAAAACTTGATTCCTAAATTTGGGTGAATGATGGATCAAGATGATCGAACAGACAACTCTGTAAAAATTGCTTTCTAGGGGGTTGATACCTAGATATCTTCAACTTAGAAGAGCAGAGTTAACTTTCAAATCATTGTCTTACCAAGAGCACATGAAAAAGTAACGGTGTAGTTGGGATTGCAGATACAGAGAAAAAAGAAGTCAAGTATGAAGTTACTAGAAGACTGGATTAATTTAATTGCCTTATATTGGCTTTTCTGCAGTGTCTATTGTAGAGGTTGGTTGTGAGTATGATTCCTTGGGAAAAATTGTCCATAACTGATAGTTGTAAACGCATAAAAGTCACAGTTGTTGCTTTTACCCAGCTCTACTGTACTGGCTTTGCAAATGGAATTAACTGTGGTGCTGATTCTTTTAACAGTCAACTCATGTAAATCATACTTTACAGAATGCACCTTATTCTGCAGAAAGAAATCCTCAAACGATCTGTGCTTTGGCAGATAAGGAGCTGCTTGAGTTTGTGAGACACTGATTTAAACTTCATTTGGTTTCCTGCACTGATAAAACATGCTGCTTTTGAAGAGCTGGATAGTGTTGGTGCAGGTCATAGATAACCTGAAGGTTACAAGCAAGGCAAAAATGTGTCCTTTTCTTCTTTCTGAAAATAAAGAACAAAAAAATGAAGAAAACAACAGTGCAGAGCCATGATGGTCATATGGAGAGAGATGGGGTATTTTTGGGATATGGGTGGCAAGGCTTCTCAGCTGTTTTGGCTACAGTAGTGTGAAACAGTAAGGCCATCTGACTGGAGGTGAAAACCTCCTTTCCCGTGGGCACGCTGATATTCTCCTCTGCAGATAGTGACTTACATAAAAACACTTGACTCTCCACAGTAAAGGGAGTTAATAAGAAAAGATAGATTTTGCTGGTTTGTTCTAGTTAGGCCATAACTATTTTATGTTGTTAAGGACCTCTTGTCATTCATAGCAGGAGAAATTTATATTCTCAGGATACCTTGCCTATCTTAAATTAGATAAATTGAATAAATTGAACTCTGTAAACATGATCATGCTCAGCACAGTTTCAAAGTGTCTGCATATCCAGGACCTGCCATCTTTGGATTGTTTTTCTTCTGTTTCTCTGAAGTTTTAGTCCTAGTTAATGTCACCGTCTGTTTTTGTAGCCTACCTAAAATCTGGAGAGTGTTTAATGTTGTTTGCCTGCTAGTTGGTGCTTTTTTTAAGAAAAGAAACCAAACAAGAAATGTTTTGCTTAAGTTTTATGTAGGTAAGTAACATATAAATTTTTTCTGTTTTTGAATCCTTTTAGGTGAATAACTTAAATTGGTTTTCCCTTTTATCATTTTGAGTGCAGCAATATCAACAAAAGATGCTTACATGTTTTTAGCTGGCTTTCAGGTCACTGAAGGTAACCAGTTACTTGCTGAAGTGTTCTTGACTTCAGTTCTGCTTCTCCTTCAGCTCACATAGCATAGTAATAACCAGAAAGAGACACATGAATGTAAAATGCTTTTAGAGAAGGTGTGTTCACCTTTTTAACTGTGGGTTATGGTGGTGGAGTCTGAAGACAGTGGCTGCAACACAGCAGAGTTGGCTTTGCCTTTAATGGTTCCTTCAGTACAAGCTGGAAAAGTAAGTGTTAGCAGCCGTGCACAGATTGACCTTTTAAAGGATAAGGACCACATGAATTTATTCCATTCCCCCATATGAATTTTAGAGTCTATGAATGGTGTTGGTGCTGATTTAGGAATTTAGGGACAGTATTCACTTCGCTTAGAGCTTTACTGAAAAGGGCAATGCCACAATGGTGTTATTTTTCATTTACTAATACATGATAATTTTTCATTTATTAAAACAGTTTAGCTGGCATGACATACTCATGGCTGCTTTCTGAAATACATAGGAAGGATTGTGGACTCTATTTTTCTGATGTAAAATTGGTTTTAAGAAGGTGAAATTTTAGTTCCCTAAGTATGAATTAATGCTTTTCCTAGGCAGAAGATGGAAATGTCAACTACAAAGTAATGGTGCTTATTTGGAGTTGGCTTTTTCAGTGGAAAGACACACATCTGCTTTTAAAAATTTTGACTATATTGTCTCCAGTATTCTAGCATGGAAATTTATGTCAGTATGGTTAATGTTTTTAAGTGACAGAGGCAATTACCGTTTACATAAAACATTTCTGAATAGCATTAAAACTGTACTGATTCCTGTTTAAAAGTAGGTCTATTTAAAGTTTAGGTCCTGCTGGGCTTGGCATGCAGAGAGGACACAAATTTTGGCTCTGGTACTAGGTTTAGTAGGAATGGAAGCAGATGCACCTCTGAGGTTGCCAAGTTTTGAGCCTTTGGTTCTGACTTGCCTGTGTTTGTTTGAGTTGGGGCAGTGCCAAGATGCTCTCTGAGGCTGGGTGGGTGCTCACTACCTGTGTACAGTATGTGCTTACCTGCCTGGTATCCACATATTCTTCTGGATGCATACAGGAGAGCTGGGAAATGGGCATGATAATGCTGGATTTCAGTGCAGGCATGGGCTGTAACTCTGTCAGCTCCTCTGATGCACTGGGGCAGGATGCTCCCATGTGCACATCTGTGATGCCATGGTCCTTCTGGGGAACTGTCCTGGGTTTGCCCAGGAAGAGTCAGTCTGAGGTGACCCATGCTGCAGGAAGTGGTACAGCTTCCTTCCTGGGAGACAGAACCAAAACCAGCCAGTTTTGAGTATTGATAGGTATGCAAACCAATTAAAAGTGGCTCTGCCTTCAGCCAAAAAAACCGTATATGAACAAAGGACAGCTGGGGAAAGGCCTTTTTCTGTCCTGTTGCTGCCAGAGAAGCAGGTCCCCTGCTCTCTCTCCCCAGTAAGACTGGGCCTTCCCAGGGGGGTTTGGAGCTGCAGCTGAGACTTTCTGGGTTCAAACACAGCTGGGTCGTAAATTTCAGCCATGGCCAGGCAGGGCTGAGCCCTTGATTAACCTTCTCACTGCCCAAATGAAACTTGCAGTCACCCATCCTCCCCTGCCCAGAGAGAGAAAAGAGTGAGGACACCTACAGAAATACAGCATAGAGACTCTAAAGTCAGTGAAGGCAGCAGAGCCGACACCTAGAGGGAGCAGCATGAGGAGTGCTTTGGTGGTGAAGCTGGAAGTTGTTTTGTGAAGCCATGGTTGGAACTAAGCTAAAATATTCCCTGTAATTTATGAGAAAATGGTCCAAAGGGGGGATGTGATACTCTAACTGCAGCCAGTGAGCCAAGGCACCTGTGTAGAGATAAGCAGATACTGAAATAATTGTGGCCTGATAAGAAGCCTGAGCAGAAACAGAGAAGAATCTGTGACCCTTCGCCCTGGGGAAAGGGAGAGGAGGACTTATGTTGCCAGTAATGGAAGAAGGGGATTTTCTTTGCTGCTGTAATAGAACTGCTCATCCTTAACAGAGTATCCCACGAACCACCATAGCCCAGCGTAGTAGCTGTGGGAAGGCTCCTGGTGTGGGAGGGATCTTCCACAGTACAGACAGATTTTCCTCCCAGGCGGCTGCTGGTTGTGAGGCTGAAACCATAAAAACTATTTTCTTGTGGACAAGTACATGGTATAGGCAAGAGAAACTTCTCTCCCTAAATGGACTGAGAAAAGACTATTTTAGAGGTGGTAAACTGACTGAAGGTTCGAAGTGTTGTCGTTTTTGTTGTCAATGGGAAAGAAATGGAGAGATGGGGGAAGGAGAAGTGTTCTAAAGATTTTGTTCTGGTTCTGGTATTTTTTCTTTTTAGGTCTGTTAATAAACTTTATATTCTTTAAAGTTTGATCCTGCTTTGCCTACTCCTAATCCTTATCTCGCAGTAAAATTGAGATAAATTCTGGTGTGTGCTGGTGTTTGGCCAAAAATTCGGATTGGCAAACTCAAACCACTACAGGAACACATGGAAGTGGGAGAGATTTGCATCAGAGGAATCTCTCAGCAGATCACCAAGTGCTGCCGTGTCTTGAACTTCTTTGAACTGAAAGGGATAAACATTACATTGATCATAACAAAGCAGAGGAAGTAATTTTGTATGAAATGTTCATCGCAAATACGTTCAAAATAAGCCCATGGATTTCTGTTTGTCAAATGTGAACTAACGTAAGACTTAAAAGGTCATTGTGGGCTTGTGAGTTGAGGTGGGTTGAACCTTCTTTTTTTTCCCCTGAGGCTTCTGTGGAGGCACCCAGAGATAAAGTTCCTCCTGCTCTGAACGTCTGAGTATCCAGAGAGATGTTGCCAGCAGAGTTGGGACTTTGCTGGGACTGCATTTGCTCTGAGCAAGAGAGGAGTTTGAAGTGTGGTACAGGCAGCAAATTCTCGTCTTTCTTCCTCCCACTCTCCAGCAACTACAAACGCTTTCTGCAGAACCTGCGAGCTCCTTTGAGCAAGTACTGCAGCAGTTTTGGGAGGAGGCTTTTGCTGCTGTAGACAAGCTAGAATGTATTTCTGCTGCTTGGCAGCATACTTTGTGAATGTCACACGTAGCATCCTAATTCTCTTGGTCAATTTGACAAGGAATGTTCAAGGCCTGAACTGCTGTGAGTAGAGCAACATGGAAAGTCCTGTTGTGTTGGATTTCCCAAAAAAGCATTTAGCCCTGTTTCATTCTCAGTGATTCACTGTCAGAGGGCTGCTGACATCTGTACTCAGTTGTCTTTTGCCACCAGTCTTTGAGAAAAAAGAGTAGTGCTAGAGATTATTTTTATACTTTGAGAGATCATCTGTTGCGATCATGCTTGGGCACAACTCTTAATGAATTCTTTTGTAAGTGAGGCCAGTATGTGCTGAAGCACTCACCACTCTTGGAATTAAGTTACTCTTAAGTGTGGGAATTAAGTTACTCTTAAACTGTCCTTACAATCACTTTCTCCATGTAAAGTATGAAGCTGTAAGCAGGGTTTTTGTATTTCCAGTGTCAGATATTCACAGGCAGCATTATTACCCTTTGGTTGGAAGAGACATCTGGGACTTGGAATACCTTTCAGCTGTTCCAGATGTTGCTTTTGACTTGGTCTGTGACCTTTTCACTGCTCAGTATTTCAGCTCCTGAGACTTGTCAACTGTTCTGCATTTCTTTGTCCATCTTGCATCACTTGACCCTTTCAGCTGTCAGAGGCTCTTTATTGCCTTGTCTGTAGTTTTTCAAGCTTCTCCAGGTAGTTACAGCCGATTTTCTGCTGTATGCAGTTCACCTCTAGCATTGCCAGTTGTGCAGAATAAGACACTTGAAATGGGAGTCTGGGCAGAAGCCTGAAAGATGAAGGACTCCTCTATTCTAATCATAGAATAGTTTTGATTTGGAAAGGACCTTTTAAAGGTCACCTACTCCAACCCCTCTGCAATGAACAGGGACACCTTCACTTTTCCAGTCACTCTGGTAGCAGCAGCCTTGTCTTGTGTGCTACCATGTGAGGAAAAAGCATTATGGATAACATGCAAAAGCATAAGAGAGACAGTATTATCCTTGGAAGTTGTTTCTGGAGTTCTTCAAAACCCTTTCCTGTGCTGTGACAATTTGGAGCCACTCCTAAATCACACATGATATGTCTGTACTTGAGAAATTATACCTGGACAGATTATGTGCAAATGTGTGCCAGTTAGACGACTCTTCTACTGGTGGAGTCCATCTCCACCCTAAAGAGGTGGGGGGATTAGGAAACAATGGGAAGAACCAAGTGTCTTTTCTAGGTGTCTAGAAGAGAATCCATGATGAACAAAGTGTTCTTAGTTGTGCAATTTTGTTATGGCTCCTGCTGCCACAGCAGTGGTGGGAGGATAAGGACGAATTTGCTCGAAAGCTGCTGTGTGGATGTAAACAGTATGGGACCGAATGGCAAGAGCAGCAGAAGTGAAAGCTGATGAAGAAGTGAAAGAAAATCTGAAAACTACTCCCAATGCCGATCTGACAGTGTGATGCTGCAGTTAACAGAACTGCAGCAGTTGCTTTGCTTTTACAAAACTGTGCACATGTATACAGTCACTAGTCACTATCACAGAAAATAAATATATACATGCAGAAGTGGATGTTTTCAAAAGTGCCTGACAGGATTTGTTACCTAATCCCTGTTGTAATTCACAAGAAGTTGAATGTCTTTTTACATTCTTTATAAATCCTCAAGTCCCGTTTGGGCTGTTTATATCTGTGCTTGAATACGTGTAAGAGAACAGTAGACTTGTAAAGGTTTGGCTGGTCTGAGAATATCTGTTAGATGGTTCTGACATGAAGATGCAAATCGGGTACCAAAGAATTGTATTTGAGCAAGGCCTCAATTTTCTGGCAAAATTATTGGGTCTTGGTTTTCAAACTGATCCCAAAATACATTGAAAAAGTAATGGATGTCTTTGCCTTAGCTCCACCAGGCAGTGAATTTCACCTGCTGCAGTCTGACTGCTGATAATGCCTCTCACAGTTTTTTTGTTGCCTAAGGAGAAATTATTTAGGCCTTGGAATTAAAATTCTTTGAAGCAGAATACATTCGGGCTGTCTCTGTTAGGACAAAAGTGAGGGTGAGGAATGCAGAACAGCCAGATGATCTTTGCCTAGGAACATTACTGCCAGTAGCACAAGAGGTTTCCCAGATGTCTTAAAAAACCTTTTGCATAAATGTATAATGTCTGTTCTGAAAGTTTGTGGAGGAGAGCTACTGGCAAGTGCACTGCCGCAGGTTTTGGAAAAGAGCAAGACAGGAATGCTGTAAAATCTTTCCTTGCAGTGACAGAAACCAAGACATGCTCCATGCAATGTAAAAATGCTAAGCACAAACAGAAAGTTAGCTCTCTTATTAAGGATGTTTTTACCTCTTTGACATGTTTTTCCTTCCGTGTGCAATACCCTATTGACACAACAGATGAGTGGCAACTGATTTGAAGTACCCTGATGGTGGGAAATAGGCCAGTCTTCTGCTTCTGCAGCAGTTGCTTACAAGTTCATGCCTCTGTTGCAGCAGAGATTCAGGTGTCTTGGGGCATCTTACAAGCAAGATGAATGCTGACGATGTTTTCACATACTAAATGGTTTCAAGAAGTTGCTACTTAGCAAGACTAAATCAAAAGGAAACTCACTGGTCAGAGGCAGCAACTCTGTACCTGAAAGCTACCAATAAACTCAGGCACCTACGCTCTGTATAGCTCATTGTAAATAAGTAGAAGGGAACTCAGAATTAGACATCACTTGGAAAGAGGTGTAAGCATTGATGTATTAATCTAATTTTACATAGCACCATTGTGTCACCGAGACTTCTATGAATTTTGCATGTATATATGTATTTGGCACATATGTTCATCAATCACCAAGTGTTGCTGAAAAATTGCAGCCTTTTACTGGCTCTCTGTCTGTGTGTCTGGTGTAGACAAGTCATGTCTGTGCAGTGTGTGCCTGGCCTTTTGTGAGAGCAAGGGAATTAGATGTTATAGGCTCAAGGAGTATGGATCTGGGGCAGGCACTCTGGTGGCTTCCCACATTTATCCATTTTGTCTTAGGCTGACACTGGGCTGCAAAGAACAGCATCTGAGCAGTGGCAAAGATGAAGAGTTACTGGAAGTGAACTCTGCTGATGTTTTGCATGCTTGAAATGTGCTATCTTGGCCATGAGAAATTTCAGTGAGAAGAAAAACATTGACTGCAAACCACCGGGGTTTCTTGCCAAAGAGATCATCTTCATGCAGTCCTGTGACTATTCTTGTAACTGGATTTGGTGTGCTTTAATGAGTTTCTCTGACTATTTCCTGGCAAAATGCTGGGATCTGGGGGAGCTGCCCATAATTCAAGTATTGAGTGAGTGGTAGCTGAGGAGAAACACTTCCCTGCTTTCTGTGCCTGCCGCCGGCACAGACCTTCCACATTGGCAAGGAGAACATAAGTGCAGTTAGTTGCCTTCTAGACAGACCAGTGAGACAGGCAAGTGGCTTTATGGGAGCAGAAAAGATTGGATTGAGGCCAGCAGTGGTAGATGGTGATGGTCTCCATGGACCAGGAGATGTTGATGCAGAGCCAATGTGTCAGGGAACATTTCTCATTTTGTTTGCTTTGCACTCCCAATGTCCAGACAAGCCAAGGAGAGTGAGCCCACAGGCAGCCCCAAATGAATATATTGTATAGAATTTATTCAGTTCTGGTCATTACCTAAACTGGAGGCTGGCCAAGTCAGTAGAGTTGACTCTGGCAGCAAGTACAAGTTGTGTTTCCTGTTGAGAAGATGAGTTTGAGGAATATTCTCATTTAGTGCTGAAAATTCATGGCTTTCTGCCTCGTCTTATGAGACTGAGAGGACTTGGAGTATGTTGAGGTAATTCCACACTTTGTCATGTGTTGTTTACATACTGTTTGCACCTCACTGTTCTCTGCATCAGTGCCAGCACCCTGATATTTCTGCAATTTATTTTTATGATCTTAGTGTTGAAACAGCTGTAAAAACAAGTAGTGAAAGTGAGCCAGCTGCTGGAATTTCTGATTCCAAGTCTGGTTTGTAGTAGGCAGACATTAAAAGGGAAGGATATATGAAAAACAACAAATAAACCTAATCTCAGGAATAAATGCAAACAAGTTAGGTGGCTGAATTTTTAGCTGCTAAAGAGAATTAAATCATGAATGAATGAAATACTACAGTTACTTTTGTACTGAGCATGTCCAAGAATATACTAGTGCTTTCAAGGTGACCTTACACTGTCCTGTGAGGACTTAGGAGCAGTTGTCTCTCCTGCTCCTCATTTGTTTTAGTATTGCAGGAATAGTTAGGTAGAAATGTTATGGTTACTGAGGATGGAGATTAACATTTTCCTTGGCTAGATAAAAACCATGTGCTTGCTTTGTACCCTGGTGTCAGCACCGTTGGCATGTGACTTTGTGAAAGAAAATAAAAAATAGTCTTTCATCCAAGCAGGTAATTGTTTCCGACTTTGGTATTTAGCTTCTTGTCTATGGTCCAAGTGTAATAGGGACCTAATGTCCTTAGCACTGCAGTGATGTGCATAGATACTGTATTTAAACTCCTCCTTTGAGCTGCCCAGGCAGCAAAGATGAACTGGTCAACTTAGCAGTTGTGCACCAAGGAGCACAGGGTAGCCTGTGGGTAATGATTTTGTTCCTTTTTTTCAGTTGCAATAATTTACCTGCAGTTTACAATGCTTTCTGTAAAATATTTGCTAAATCACTTTCCAAGGGTGTGAGTTGGAGGGCTGCTTCTTGGCATCTAGTTTGGTCCACCCAAAAACCAACAGCATCCAAGAGACTCCTGCTCGTTTTCAGAAAGTGCCAGTTATGAGTTGGGTGCATTTCCTTTTGGAGAGAGGGCAGTGTGGTCTGAGGACTTGTCAGCTGGTTTGTTCTTGCTCTCACAATTGTAACCACAGACACACACACACACAAAAATCTTCATCTCTTCTGCAGAGAGCCAGATACGTTTGTGTGTGTTGTGGTGACACTTGGCTCAAGTAAATCTCACAGTTCTGGGTGATTCTAGGTGGACTCTAAAGAGGCAGGAGAAAGATTTCCTTTCTCTGAGAAGAACACCAAACGATTTAAGTTTTAATCCTGCAGTTTGTACTTCGCTGAAACCTCTGTGGTTGTGTTGAGACCTGTTAACCTCAGTGGCACAGGGCAGTGAGGAGTTGAAATCACAGCAATCACGTTCCAGCATCCTGGCCAAAGCAGGGACGTGACAACAGACTGTGTGCAGGTATTAAAAGAAAAAGCTGTAAACACACACAGAGATGGCAGCTGGAGTTGTTGTTCCAAAGGGGAGGATGTGTGAGCAGCAGGAAGAAAGGAGCCAAAGAAAAAAAGTGCTGAAAATCACTTCTGAGTGGAATAGGTTTATTTTATCATGATGTAACACTATCTATTAATTGTCAGAGGGATGGTCTCATCTTTCAAATGAGTATGTTATCTGCATTTCTAGTCTGCCTTAGAAGCTGAGTGCATCCCTTTGCAATGCTGATGCCCATTCACTGTGTTCAGTAAGGTATTGTTGCTGTGTAGGGGACCAGAGCAGGAGTGCCAGGTTTGTACTCACTTTGCCCAGTCAGAACATGAAGCTTCAGTCTAGATATTCTTGGTCAGAGATGTCTGCTGCATGCAATGTCAAGAACATTTAATTCTTTTCCCAACCTGGCATTTGGAAACAAAAAACTCCCTAAGAAGTCAGCTTTTCCGGGCTCTAATAGCTGTGCAAGCTCCTGTCAAGGCAAGAAAGATTGCCAGTAGTAATCTGGAAAGAAAAGAAACATGTTCTTCAAGCATTTACAGACAGTGAAATTTCACCATTGATTTTGCACACTGCTGTGTTTGTGGTCATAGTCACATTTTATTCTGTTTAGTTATAAACTATTTGGCACCTGTATACTTCAACTGGAAATACCAGAACTTGCAACTCAAAATCCTGCCTTTGTGCTCTAGACTTTAACAGAGGCTCAGGAAAAGCATTTTGACCATGAAGGCTAAGCACATTACTACATGATTATAAGTACAAAATCCATCAGGAGGAGTCATGACTGTCCAGATACTGTTAAAAGATATAGTTTTAATAAGGCCAAAATGCCTCATGAAACTTCGTCAAGTTCAGTTCCACAGTTCACCTCTAGTTTTGACACAGTTCTTGTGCCTTAAGACGGGCCAAAATTCTTCATGATTGGCCAAATGTCTGTAACAAGTATCTGGGCACACACTCACTGACTGAAGTCAGGGATTGTATGAGGTGATGTGCAACTATTCTTGCATTTACTGTCCCCATTCCTTTAAATGGACTTTGGTAAAATGAACAACAACATTAACAAAAAAACCCCTGCTTGTGTGGTGGACTAAAATGAAGTTTTGGTGAAGCAAAGGCTTTTTAAACATCCCCTGAAAGCCCCAAGCCTGCCAAGGACTTTTAAATGGGGACCTCCAGTAGTTAGCTGATATCCTTAGTCTGAGGAAGTACTGGAAGTTCATTCCTTGTTACTGCCTGTAATCCAGCAGAACTCACTTCTAGAAAAAGCTGATGTCTTCTTCAGTGCTGGTCAAAATGTCTTGCCCAGCACTTGAACAAAACTTTTTCCTCTTGCCAGCTTTTTAGCAGTTCATTATTATTTTAGCATTTTATAGGTGAGTAGTAATTCTCTCAGCTGATGGGGTGCTGGTACAAGAACAAGCAGGCAGATGGCAGATGCTTTTCTAACACACTTTTGCAGTCAGGGCATGTTTCTTTTCCAGCTGTGTTGAAAGGAGCGAGTTCCTGCCTGGATAATAATCTAACCATTTTACATTTTCCTCTTGTTCACCCAACAGGAGAGTTGCCCATTCCCAGTATGGAAGAACACAATGGCTCCTCAGAGACTCCTGCCCTGGGCCAAGGGCGGCACGCTGCCATCAAGTGTGGGTGGCTGCGCAAGCAGGGGGGCTTCGTCAAGACCTGGCACACGCGCTGGTTTGTCCTCAAGGGGGATCAGCTCTACTATTTCAAAGATGAAGATGAAACCAAGCCCTTGGTAAGTGAAAGGAGGAGATAGGATGGGAGGCCAGGGAGAAAAGTAAGTTACTGCAGGCAGAATTGTCTGGTGCGTAAAGGCTGAACTTCTCCGTCTCTGTCACTGACTCAGTGTTGGATTTGGGATTTTGATTACACTGAGTCAGGCCCTGGCAGTTTGTGTGGTTTCCCCATCAGACTCATTTCTAAAACTTCCTTTCCCAAGTCAGGTTTTCTCATTTCTGCATTTAAAAGGGAGAGAAGTATACAGGAAGTTCAAGTAGCAGAAATCATCAGATGGGCTTGACTGAGGCAGATGAATAAGCTGTATTTGAAAAGATACTATTTTTTTTTTGACTTACTATGCAGAGTATCCTTTGTATCTTCCCAGATAACACCCTAGCCTGAATACACTGCCATCTGTAATATAGAACAGACTGGTATCTGCCTGCCTGGTTCTGTTGTGGTGATTTACTGCTCCTTAACCCTCATCTCCTTTCCTATTTATTCAGCTTTTTCACCAGCATGCTTCAGGGCTGCCTATCCCCAGAGTATCACAGGAGTAGAGTTAAATAATGCTGCCTCTTGGGTCAGGGCAGGCCTGAGCCTCTTTGATAGTAAGGATCTCCTGCTAGCACTTACAGGGGAATGATAGTCTCATGTATTAATGATTTTCCAGATGTTTGTGACTTCAGAAAAAAACTTGGACATCTGTGAATTACTTCTATGCAGATACTAAAATATGATCATCACACCTGTATTTTCATAGCCAATAAATTTCTGATGGTATACCTTTTGAATGGAGTTTCACAAGGAGTTCTCAGAGATGTAAAACCCATCTAATCTAGCTTCCTGTATGGAACAGGTCATGACACTTGGCCGAGCTTTACGGCTTGCATTATGCTGCACATGTTAAGAAAAGTATTCAGTCTTGAGATAATTGTTTCCAAAGCGTGAGTTAATTTCTAAGTGCGTGTTTCACTGCATTGGTAGCTGTTTTCTCCTCAAATTATATTAGACAGTATAGGTTAATTAAATAACACTACATATTTACAAATCATATGATAGGGTGGCTGCTTTGAGTATGAAATAGTTAATAATTTCTGGGAAATACAGCATATCTTCCACTAAATATATTTTTTTTAATCAAGAGTGTAAAAAGCAGCCATCGAAATAAAATGTTTGTGGGCCATATCCTGAGTTTCCAGAATGTAACTCTGCTCCTAGCACTTGATATCTGCCAGTATGTTTGTATGCAAAGACTTCTTGGCTTTTTGAGAGGTGGCACTATGCTGTGTTTCATGGAACTTTCTACAGCTCAGGGCCCAAAAAATCTTCATGTCCATCTGCTACTGACCTGTGGGATGGCTTCAGAATATCCTGTTGACTTTGCTGCTTCCCTTTTGTGAAATGGAGGTGGTGATTCTAATCTGATATTTGTGATAGGTTAGGTAGCTGCTTGTGAAATAACTAAAAGCTTATTTGAATTTTTCACTTTAGTCTCAAGCAAGTTCATAAAGACACCTAGAAATACAAAGTAGGGTGGGAAAAGTGCTGAGAGAAGTGTAACTTAAAATATGTTTCCAAGTGGGTTTGGAAAATTAATGGGCCTGTCCAAATTAGGATCAGTCAATAGCTCACCTTGGTGTAGCTTTTGAAATGTTTCCGAAGCAAACTGCACAAGTGTCAGTGCCTGAAATATGTCCTAGGTTCAATGCCATATACAGAACTATTTCTTTCCCATTACATTGAAGGGTTTGCTGCATTAACTGTGACAAGAAAATCACTATGACCTTCTGGGAACCCTGTTGTTCTTCCTGTGGAAAGCTAAAGCAAAGAACTCCACTGATAACATGAATTTTCAGTTCATAGGGATATTAGGAAATGGCAAGCATGTTTTGTTATATTAGATCTGTATTTAGGATAAGTACTTCTTTGTTTGCTACTGGATTGTACAGTCTGTACAATTTAAAGATGTACAATAATATAATAGACAATAATATAATGGAAGAAAGTTAATGAGGTTTTGTTCCAAATCAGATTGTGGTTTTTGTTTTGCTTACTGGTTGGTTGTGTTGGAGGCAGAGAGCAGTGATTACTTGTACTGAGGAATATTCTAATTGCACACCTGTGTATATATATATTCACAGAAGGTAGAAGAACTATAGTAGAAGAGGACAAGACAAGCCAGTGAGCTTATGTTCAGAGCTTATATTCATGTTAATGTGAATTACAGGAAAGCAGAATCCAGTTTCTGGTGCAAATTCAGCAGGTGTCCTGGGCACCAGTCTGCTTAACATTTGGGCTTGGTTTCTGTTCAGTCTGTAACTGATATGCCATGATGTTTGTGGTTTTGGAAGTGAGGGTGATGTGAATGGAACCAAATTTCAGAAAAATACTATGATCTGTCAGACTTCATTCTCCAAGTGACTGTGTATAATGGGAGTAAAGAGAAGGAGGAACATTTTGTGTCTAAACCATCAGTAAATGCTTTGGAATTCCTGAAGCAGGCTCATTTCCTGCTAGTAACAGAGATAGCTACCACATATGCTTTAGTCAGTGTGTGCACATCTCCTTGGCATCAAAGCTATTAAATTTAAAAGTCATTAACTATCAGTGTGAGTGTGGGGAATTGCCTCTGCCAACCTTAGCCCACAGGCACACAGAGCTAGTGAAGAACAACAGAAGAAAAAGCAATGCACAGCTGTTAGTCTTACAGTCAAGGTCAGTGCATTGTCATTGATTCTTTATTATCATCAGACACATGAATCTTTCCCTTGTAATGTTTTATCAATAAATTAACATCTGTCTTTTGCTCTGATGTCCCCGAAATATCTCTGAGGATCTGGCGAAGATGGCATTTCTGTTTACTGAAGATGTGTGTATGGATAACAATAATCTAGTTAATTCCACAGGAGAAAAAAATCTAACAAATAAGTGAGCAAGCCATGTGAAGAAATAAAATCTGATTTCTGATAAATCCATGTTATCTCTACTGCTTGGAAGTGATACTGGATTTTGCTTTGTGAATTCTTTTACTGCTTTGTGCTTTAGAAAGCTAGTGTTAAGCTAGATCTGAAGGTCAGCTCTCCAAGCTTGAAATGTGGGCAGCTGAAATAAATCAGAGTGTAGCATTCCCTGTTCCACAGTACAGCTGTTGTTTAAATGCAGCCCATGAAAATTCATTTCTTAATTTCTTCTCTCCTATGGTTAACCTCTCCAGCTGTGTCAGGGTTGACATGGTCTTGACTGAAGACAGGAGGAGGAAGTCAGTGCCTGCTCATGAGACACGGTGCTTTTTCTGTGGTTTTGTGAGCAGCAGAAGGGAGGTTTGCAGCATTGTCTCCTCTTTGCAGTTTTGCTGTCTCACTCTCATGGTTACTGAGGAAATGGGAGCAGAGCTTGGTAACCTGGACTGATGGAACATCATTGGTATTAGGTTGTAAATGAACAAGAATGGGCAAGCTCATCCAGTCTGAACACCATTTTAGTTTTAGGCACCTCTTTAATGTTGTTGAGACTCAGCTTGGTTTATGGACTTGAATTTGAGGTGTGTAAAGCAGAGAGACCTTGAAAAGCTATGAATTTGCCTTCAGGATACACTTCTGGTGTATGTCTGAAAACCAACAAGGATCTGCTGTTTCAGTTTATATCCCATCCTGAACAGCTTGCCATGCAGTTTTTATCCTTAAGGTCTTTATAAGCTCTTAACTGTTCAGCTAAAGTAATGCTGAAAAGTATTCAGTGGCTCATAATGTCTTAGGCCCTGGGATGGGACAGCAGATTGAAGTGGAAAAGTGTCAGTCTTAAATGTGGCATTTGAACTGGTCATTGGCTGAAAGTGAGTTCAGTGGCAGCTGCAGTCTTGAGTACAGGACACTGTTTTGTCTGGAAGGGGAAGATGTTCTCTGATGTACAAAAAGAATGTATTTTGAAGTATTACTTTCTGGAAAAATTGTAGAATGAATCATAGAATGACCTTGGTTGAAAGGGACCATAAAGATCATCCAGTTTCAGCCTCTTGTCACTGATGTCTGTTGGGACTCTGGGCCCTTGACCACTAATATCTGGATGTGAAAGTCCAGCCAGTTCCTTATCCATCTAACAGTTTACCCATCCAATCCATCTCTCTCCAATTTAGAGAGAAGGATGTTGGGGGGAACCATGTTAAAGGCTCTACAGAAGCCCAAAGAAATGCCATCTGTAACCCTCCCTTGTCCACTGAGGGAGTCACTCCATCACAGAAGGCCACAGGGTTGGTCAGGCAGGACTTGCCCTTGGGGAAGCCGTGCTGGCTGTCCTGGATCACCTCCCTGTTCTCCATGTGCCTTAGCACAGCTTCCAGGAGGATCTGTTCCATGACCTTCCCAGGCAGAGCGATGAGGGTGACAGGCTGGTAGTTCCCAGGGTCCTCCTTTCTGCCCTGTTTAAGGATGGGTAGAAAGTTTCTCTTTTTCCAGGCACCTGGGACTTCACCTGGCTGCCATGGCTTTCCAAATATCATGGAGAGTGGCTTGGCAACTACATCAGCCAATTCCCCCAGCACTCTGGGATGGCTCTCATTGGGTCCCACAGACACATGTACATTCAGGTTTCTCAGTGGTCATAAACCTGATTTTTATTTACAGTGGGAGGGACTTTGTTCCTCCAGTCCCCATCTTGCTGTCCCTCCACTGGAGAGGTGTGGGAAGAGAGGTTGCCCCTGAAGACTGAGGCCAAGAAGTTGAGTACCTCAGTCTTCTCCTCATCTGTTGTTAACAGTTTACCAGTGTTGTTTATTGGAGTGGGTACACCTTCTTTGACCTTCCCTTTTTGGTTAACATACCTGTAGAAGCCCCTCTCTGTTACTCTTCACATCTCTCGCCAGGTTCATCGCTTTCCGTTTAATGCAATTTGTGTAAAAATTTCATCAACCAATAAATCCATTTAATAGCAATAATAGGAAACTTGACAAATTACAGTTGTATTTTTTAAGTCAAACTTCTAATGAATGTAAATAGAAATTACTATGATAATTACATAATTAGTTTTTTAGTCCCGTCAGGGAAAATCCTTCAGTATTAGTATTGAATATGATTAAAGATTGAGCATCATGTTTTTTTATAAATTAAAAGGGAGTGTATAACGTTTCTGTGTGGAGGGCCAAAACCTAATTATACGTGCAGTTGAGAACTGCATCACAAGAACTGTGATCTCTCCTTGCTGCCTAGAGCATTTTCAGTCAGGGAGATCACAGTATGCACTCTGGTCCTTGTCTCTGGGAAGCAACAAGGGCCAGCTTTTGTGTAAATACTGACAAGCAGCACAGCAAGTGAAACAGCTTCTCAGCAGATTTTGCTTTGGTTTTTAATAGCAGTCCCTTCCGTCTTGCTGAGGGAAGGATGTGAAGGACCAAGTCCTTGCATGCTTGGCTTTGTGGGCCTTGATTGAAAATCCACAAAGCCAATTCAGGGACTTGATGTGAAAACAGCAAAAAATGTCCAAGCCACTGATAATGATTTTTGAAATTATTCCATTTCTAGGCAAAATACTTGTTATTAATCTAGGAAAGCAGAAACAGGTTTGGGATGGACATGTGCTGCAGGGCGAGCCCTTGCCTGAACTGTAAAGGGAGAATTTAACCAAATGAAATTAGGCAGGTGTCACAACAAATGTGGGGTGTTGATAGAGAAAGATATTTCTCAGGAATTTCATTAGAAACTTAATATACTGTGTTCTGTGAATATCTCCTTAATTATATGAATATAAACAGGCTTCTGCAACTAAAGCAGTGAAATCTCTGAAATACAGGGAGAGTTATCAAAGGATAGGTCTTACCTTTTACATACAATAGAAAGTTCTGCAATTCCTAATACCTTTAAAAGTTTTTAAAGCTGCACATTTCAGCAGCTTACTTGTAGAGACACTTTTTTTTTTACTTCAATGACCTACATAAGTGCTTTTAAAGGTCTAATACACTGTGGTCAATAGATACCCATGAGAATTTTGTGCATGAGACATTAGGGTGATAAGACTGAGTTCATTTGAAACCAAGGTACTTCTGGTGCCATTATTCTGTTGCTGGGAAAGGGTTTCTCAAATCCACAGGACTGAATTTCTGTTCTCAGCCTGAGACAAATAGCAGCAAGATCCATCATTGAAGTACTCAACCTAGGGGTGATCAAATTCCAACTTTAATCCCCTTTTCTACTTCTTTCAGATCAAAAATGTGAACTTCAATTTTCAGTAGTTGTTCTTTGTTTTGTTCCTTTAAAAACTTCGAAGTCTTTGGGCTTGGCCCAGTAAGAGTCTTACAGATTTTCACAGGAATAAAAAGGTTTTTCCTCCAGCATTAACTACCACATTAATTACAGGAGTGTTACTAAACACTGTGCAAGGTTACGGAGTCTGTGCCAAAATCAGGCAGTTCTTGCTCCATGCATTGCCCCAGCTTATGCAGTTGAAACTTCAGTTCCCCTGTGAAGATGGTTTTTAGGTTTGAGTGCTATGCAAGAGGTATTCGGTGTCTCTTTTAGTCAGATTTGCATGTGGCAGTTGTGTCATTCCTGTGGCTGTACTGGCAACATCTGCAAGCTGCTGTATCCTGCTATTATACCAATTTGTTTAAATCTGTGCATGCTTCATTCCCGAGGGCTTGGAGCCTTTCATGCTCCCTGAACTTGACTGAGTTTTCAAAACAGCTCTCAGGTGCAGTCTTTGTCCTTCTTGCATTGCTGCTGTTCTCTTTCTTCAGATCAGCTCTGGCTCCCACTTCCCCTGGGTCTTCCTTTGCCTCTGAATACACTGGCTGGTGATATGACTGTGCCCCCCTCCTCTCCCAGTGCCTGTAACATTCATAAAGGGCCAGCTTATATGGTTGTTGCTCCCTAACGTGGTTCAGTGTCTCCATCTCATTTGACAGCTTGGAAAATACCAGATTAAATGGTTGCCTTCCTATTCCCCATGCCCCTAGTATGCTGGCTGCCTGAGTAGATCTTCAGTTTAAACTAAAACTAAAAGTTTGGTTTTTCCATTATCAGCCTTTTTAATGCATTTTGACACCCACCTCCCCCAAAACAGAAACAACACTGGGTGTAGATGACATGCCAAGCTGTGCCAAGCTGAGAATGTGTCTATCTCATTTTAGACCTCAGAAAACAGGTCCAGTGTCTGATTTTCAAAATTCACTGAAATGAGGCAGTTTTGTAGGTGGGAAATGTGAACCTTTCATGGTGTTTCAACTTGTGCCTTCCATGGGCACTTTTTGTTTTTATAACCAAACTCAAAATGCAGGATGGTAAAGAAAAGATGATGCCATGTGAGTCTGCCTGTTTGTGTGGCAGTCAGTACAGCCCCAGGTCCTCTTTCAGAGCTGTTTGGGAACAATAAATACATGTTCCCAGACTTGTGTATCTTTAATCAATCCAAACTGGGAAATTAGTTCCAGTAAATATTTTTATAATGGAACAAAGCAAGAATGCCTCGTGGCACTGGAAGTGCCAGCACCATTGACCCATGTGTGCATTCAGAGCTGAAGCTCCCGAGTATGCTACCATGTGTTGTATAAACTGTGTGTGTAATAAGACTCAGCCAACACCTGCTGTTAGATTGGAAAAGAGAGGCACTCTAATAAGATGTAAACTGGCCAACAGCTTAATTTCAGGTCTTGGCTGCCAATGCATCTGCCTAATCCAAATGTTCAGAGAGCTGCCCCCACCTTTCTCTTCCTGGGACCAGGGAACTGGCTTGTTTGTAAAAGCTTGCAAACGCTGAAGTTCAGCCCTTAGCGTGCTTCATTGCACTTCATCGATGGGCAGGACTTCCAAAGGCAGGAAGCTGCTATGCGGTACAGAGCTGCTTTTTCATAGTGCTAGGCTGCTCTGTCTGTAGCTCTCTTGAGCTCTGTATTTCCCTTTATGCTCACACCATCTCTCCCTCCCTCCTTTCCTCCTTGTTTCTGACTTGTGCCTGAGTTAGGGACAGGGAAGCAAGTTCTTTTCTCTGTTGGCCGCCAAATGAAAAATACATTTCTCATGGATGCTAATGAATGTATATTTAACAGATTAATGCAGTTGTGTGGAGTATGGATGGTGTCAGGCTGGTTAAAAAATATACTTGATGTTCTGTTAGATGGTTGTTACTGTCTTCTTAGTACCACCCTCTTGTCTGGAAAACACTGATCTAAATTCCTAATCCTGTTACAGTTTTATGAACTCCAGTGCAGTGTTCAATGCCTTGTGTCATATTCAGTGAGACAGCAGTGGTCTGCTCTAGGTATTTCTATTTAGATTTCCTTGCCTAATAGCAACAGTAAAGCAACTGATGTGGATACTGCTACACAGCAGATGTGAGGCCATAGGATGAAACTGTGTGAAAATGAGCCTCCAGATTAATCTTTAAGTAAACTTAATGCTTTCTCTTTCAAACATATGGGGAACCTTAATCATTGTAAAATTCGTTATTTTTCATACTCGATTAATTTGGGCAGCAGAGGCTGTGTGGTAAGTCTGTCTTGTGTAAAGGCACACACGTGAGGTGAGGAATAGATGAGCATGTTTTGTTTTGGAGCCTGACAGTTGAAATTCAGTAACATTTGGTCAACTCATAACCTGAAACTGTTGCTGACAGCTTTTATTTTAGCATATATTAAGGGAATATTTGAGTGGAGAAGTTCAGTTGGTTCTGTTACCTTGTGCAGGCCACAGTTAATGTCCCTAAATAAAGAAATCCTAGGTGTGTTTGCTTCTTTCCTTGCATGTTGCTAAGGGATTTACTGCATTGCTGCTGCAGTAACTGAGAACTGATTCTAGCAATAATTTTTAGCAGCATTCATACAAGTCCACTGATTTCAGCTTGATTCAGCTGAACTGCATGAATGCTCTTACGTGTGAGCTTACGCTCATCACATGGAAAATGACATGACTCCTATACCAATTTGAACACAGCAACGTGGTGAAGATGTGCTATGTAACATGGACACTGTGGGTGAGGAAAACCTTCCTCTGTGTGTTGGTTATTAGAGCTTTTGGGCTGCCACATGTTCCCTGACGAGCTGAGCCAGACATTTCAAATCCCTTTGCATGGAACAAGTTTATGAGAATGGCCTTCACAGGTGGTATTTGTGTTGGCAGCCTCAGAAGGGAGTCCAGGGGTTGAATAGTAACAGAAGTAGCTAAATTAACTTCTAATGCTGCTGGGACATCCTTTTCAGCAGACTTATAGTACAGAAGTTGAGCTAACAAGAACTTTTCTCTTTTACTGCTTGGACTGCAGAATAAAATCCATTAAAAGTCTATGCAGCTACCCACAAAGTGCTCCTGCTTTGAGTGAGTAATTGCAGTGTTTCCACTCTTTTACTCTTAAATAATAACCACAAGCAATTGAGGAGTACTGAGGACTTTCATAGACACAAGCATGTATTTTGGAAGCTGGTTGGCATGAACTGAGCCTTACTGTAATGATCTGGTCATGCAGGTGATACAAAACAGACACAAGGCAGTGTTTTTAAGTATATGAGCTGATGCTTTAGTAAGCTACTATATGTGTATTTGTCAGAGTACAGTGGGGATCTCAGAAGAAACTTCTTGAAAGAAAGTTATTTACATGTTTTGGAGCCCGGTGAGAATGAGAGGCACTTGCAGTTTTTTTCCACTTCCTTCCTTTCCTTTTCCTCACTTAAAGAGCAATAAATAATGCTCCACATCTGAAGAAGAGGTTTAGTATTTGTGTGGAAAAAGGATATTGTTAAAAACTCCAGTCTGTCATTCTTATTAAAGTTACTTTTTGCCATAAACTGCCTAGTGTTAAGATGCCAGATTTCCCATCCCTCCCTGGACTTGGAAGTGATACCTATCCCACTGTGTACCAGCCATTACTGAAACCGTTGAGCTTTTCCAAGCTAAAAATGTATTTAGGAAATAATGTACATATTGTGTTTCTCCTGATATTTTTTCTGCAAACGAAGTTGTTGCTCAGTACACTTCATTATAAAACCCTTAATTTCTAATGCAGAATCACTAACAGTATCTTGGAGTGAGCTTCACTGCTTTTCTTGATGTCTTCTGTTGACTGCAGTATTACCTCTTCATCTGCATACTCTTAAATCCTGTGTAATGATCCAGTTTCATGTGGGTGAGACAGATGATGTGCTGCACAAACCAACTTCTACATGTTGCAGAAATAATCCGTTTCAATAGGGAAAACACTGCCTAGAGGACTTTCTAAGAACACACCTCATCAGAAATGTGAGCATGATTGGTGTTTGTTACAGGTCCTGTTAGCACATCCCTGCAAAGGATAAAGGAAGAAGGCAGACTGAGATCAACTTATTGTCACAATTCCTTACATATAAGAGCAGAGAGCTTGGCCATGGGAAAAGCTTGGATGAGGCACACAGTGGAGTTGGGAAAGGAAAGGAGATGTAGCAGTGTGAAGTTTGCTGTGCTGTGCTTCTTTGTGCCTCTCAAGAATGCCAGATCAGTCTCAGGAGCACCAAACTGGCTTAATTTCCTTTAGTGAGGTTGTATTAAATTCTGTGCAGTATCCAAACTCCTGTCACCAAGCATCTTTCCTGGAGTGAAAAGCTCTACATGGGGGTGAGGTTAGCAAGATGTGTGTGATGGTGGGCTCCTGAAGGTATGTTGTTGGCATGAGAATTCATGGGCTAGTCTGGAAGAAGCCTAGTGTTAGATTTCATTTACAGCCTGGGCTGTAAAACACTTTGCTTTTAACTACCTTTGGATCAACAGAAGATCTTTTTCCTTTTGCTTCATCTGTTTGATTGTTATTCCAGGTGTGTTTCTTCATTTTTTTTTCAGTATTTATATAATGTCATTTATATAACCAACACTATCTGGGAAGAAGAAGTACAAGTCATAACTGAAAAATAAAACACACAGATCCTATGTGTCACATTTTTTGATGTACTAAAGCTTTTGACTTTTTATTTTCTGGCCAATTGCCTTGGTTTTTAATAGGTTAACCTAAGCTGAGGGTGCAGTACAGAGGAAAGTAAATCTTTGGCATTTATAATGTGACAATAAGAAGAAATGCATAAGGTAATTTTCTACCCTCTGGTTCATACTAAGGTGAAGGTAAAGCATTTTATGAGTAATCAAATTGTTCTGAGCCAGTTGGAGACAATGATTCATGTACTTTATGATGAAGACGTGCTAGAGAGGAAACAGGGAAGTTTTTTTCTTTAAAATAGTCTTCAGTTTCTATTAAAGCACTTGTTCCAATAAAAAGCCTAAGTCTCTCAGAAGTCAGTGCCATCACTGGTGGCTGTGGAGCAATTTTCACTGTGAAGATAAGGCCCAGTCCTTCTCACTTCTCTGCAAGCTGGAGGTTTATATTTCCCACGGCACTTTTGAGTTTGGACTGTGAAAACATGGATTTTACTCAAGTGTGAAATCATGATTTTAGGACCAGTGCATTATGACCCTTGTTTTTTCTCACAAAGCCTGTTTGTGATTGCAAGAAATAGACTACAACCAATTCTGAAAACAAACAAGTGTGCCTGATGGCATTTGTTTTAACCTCTTCTCTGTAACAGTTAGTTTAGTAAACACAGTGATTATTTTGGTGTCCTTTTGCTACACTGGAAAGCAGTATCCAATTAACGGAGTGAAAAAAACTAATCTCCTGCTCTGAATGTTACAAAAGGCTGATTTAATTCTCAGTCTGAGAGTATTTGACATTGTGAGTAGAGCTAATTAAGCTGTTAAGCTGACATGAGGAAAACACAAACCCAAGATCCCCATTCTTGGCTTGCATTCACAACACAGCTGTATTCTTGGGCTTTTTAAATATGACTCATAAATAAGTACATAGTTTTTCTAATAAAATGTTTAATTAAACAGAAGAAAGGTCTGTTAGGTTAAGTTGTTGGTGCTTTTCTTGGTCTCCCAAAAGATGACAGCGTTGAGACTTCTTATGGTTGTGTCCTGCTGAAAATATCCAGAATAGCTGTATATGTGAGTGGTTGTTGTTTGACTTGAAGCAGTGTCAGTGCATGACCATATGGAAATTATTCTGTACTACAGCTGTGTCTCAGTGTCTTCTCCCTTGCTGAAGATCCTGACCAATTTGCTGCCTCTGGTATAACTGAGTTATCAACAGTACTGCTGTTCAAAGTCACTGTATTTCAGAAGTTAAAAGGCTTTCATTAGTTGAGTGATTCATGTTCTCTGTATTCACAACAAAAAATAATGATTTCTCCCAAATATTCTAGTATTTCTCAAATACCTTCCTTCATGAATATGTCTGACAGCTCTTAGAAGTGGTGCATGGTTGCATCTGTATGATGTTCTGTGTCATAGTAGCTGTATGACTGGCACCCAGTGCAGGGATCAGCAGTTCTGTGTCTCCAGTATGGTACAGGGCTTCTGAAATGCAAGATGCTTTCCAGACCCTCTTCTCTTAATTTGAAAAGCTTGAGTTCAGCACAGGTGAACTCATATTACTGCTTCTTAAGCTTTCAGGTTACCAAAATAATGTACTACTGTTGAAGAGTGTACTTGACTGATATGTAGTCTGCTAGACAGTGTCCATTCTGTAGTTTTCTTTTAACTTATATTGCTTTTTTTCGCTATAAACATCTAGTGTGCTGCTGCTCCTCTCCCTCTCTGTCCCACTGCACTGTGCTTTGGGAGAGGAGCAGGGCTGGGGAAATAGGAGACAGGCAAGGATGAAGGGCTCTTAAGTGTTGTTCACACTTGGCTTCCTCTGGCAGCATCCATGTATCAGGACTGAGACCATCTGCAGGGCGTGGGTGATGGATTTCCATCTCTTTGCTGCTGGGAAGGGAGTCCTGGTGCAAAGACAGAGGAGATGCTGCCCAGTATTGTGGTTGCAGTAACAAAAGTGCTGTGTGGAAATAGGAGCTCAGATACGAGCTGGTCTGGTGTTTGTAGCTTACAAACCTGAGCTGGCAGAGTCGAGGGGGTGCAAGCAGGGATAATTTCAGAGAGAGGTTAATTACATGCATGTAGAGCTGTGCTGTCTCTTTCAGATCAGGGGCTTGAATGTGGTGCTGTGGGAGCTTGGACACGAATGTAGCATTTGACCTTGGGAGGGAGGGTGAAATGGTCAGAGGGGGCTGTGTGAGAAAATTCAGCTGTGCTGTGTAGGCTCAAGGAATGTAACCAGAGATCAAGGGAAGAGCGTGTTAAATGAGAGGCTGGAGAACTGGACCAGGGCTTCACAGCAGGTGTGGGGAGGAAGAGCTAAACTTCCAGACCTAAAATGTTGGCAGGACTTCCATTAATTTGTTAACCACTATTCTTCACATTCTCTGTTTTCTTCAGAGGATAATTATTTGCTTGCATTATTCTGCTTGGCTCACCTTGTGAGCATAGTGTGCATCTGCGAATAGCATTTAGGTTCAGCATTTGGCTTGTGGTGTTTTCCCCTAAAAGACTCCAGCTCTGTTGTTTTTAAAGCCTTCAGCAGCTCACAGCAGAGCTCATGAGCATGTGCTCTGTGGAAGATACAAGGACAAAAAGGTTTTTTTTGCAGAATGGTCTCTAAATCTCTAAAAAGTGTGTAGACACTTCTCAATAAACATTTGACAATGAAAAAATAATGTTAAAACAGATAGTGAAGGGAGTTTTTAGAACAATACTCATGCTTCTCTCAAATTGGTGGAATTGTCAGCAATGGGACATGTGGCTGCTGAAGAATGAAACAGCTAAAGGCATCCCTGCTGCCAATTACCCAGTGGGCTGCATCCAGCAGGTCCCCAACACGTTGCAAACATTCAGGAAGAGCATAAAGGCTTTTTATGTAGGGTGACTGTGAATAATGGGTGCTATCCAGAAAAGAATTGCTGCACATTGTGGAGTTTGCTAATGCCTGTGTAGTCAGCAGGAAGGTTCAATGATAGATTTCTCTGTTAGCTGCTTACACAGTTAATAATCCAGCCACTGTGTGCACAGCAGGAGCGAGGTAGTAGAAGGTCCCTCCAGAGAGGAAAACTCTGCTGATCTGCTTTGGGAGACACAATGGACAGGGTTGGGAGAGGAGAAGAGACATCTGCAAAAGTAAGTACTGTGAGACAGCCTCTCACTTGACCCAGAAGGTGGTGTTGCAGGAAGGTAGGGTTCACTCTACCTGAATCATTTCAGGAGGAGTTTACCTAAGGGGTATAATTATCTGTATGAAATTTTAAAAAGTCCACATAAATTGCTGCATCTCTCTCAAAGAGTAGCAGTGTTGCAGGCAATGCTGTTATTGCCTGCCTTCTTCAGAGCAGTATGTGGAGGAGAGGGGGAAGGAAATTTTCAGGAGGGGTTGTTGAGCTCAGACTGCCTGTGAGTCTGGCTGGATTTTGGGCAGTGATGAAGTTGAACTGGGGAGGAGGAAAGAAGCTGTGCTTCTCTGAGAGAATAGCTCACACATCTGAAAGGAAAATGCTGAAGATAGTGTTTTAATGGAAGTGTGTTGGAGGTCAGTCTTTTTGACTTCCTGTCTGAAGTGAAAGTGATCCTGCATGATGCTTTGAAGATCCAAGTTCATGTTACTTTCAAAATGAATCTAGTGTTTTTGTGGGAAGCCTTTAGGAAAACCAAAATTTTTGGAGCATGATGTTTTATCTGTAGAGCCTGGTAAAAAGACTAGAAATAATTGTATAACAGAAGCTCTAGGAACCAGGTAGGTAAGAAGCAGGCTTTGGGCTTTGGCCTTGTTTGAGTAAATAAAAACAAAGGGAAAGACTAAGAGACACAAGTAAGAATGGGGGCAGAATGTCAGAATAGATCACTACACCTTTTCCTGGATACCAGTGAAGGGACTGGAGGAGTAACTACTGAAAAAAGGTGTGCTTCAGGTGAATGTGAGGAGAGTGGTCCTCTTTTTATGCCTGTATTTGTCGTGAGTGGCAGAAATTAGAATGCCTTTGTCACGTAGCTCAGGTGACAAGTCCCATTTTGCATTTTGCACGCTGATGCAAAGCATGCTCAGGATACAATCGTATTTTCCCATATAATTACTCCAGGTAACACTGTCCTTTCATAGTCTTCTTACCCTTCTGTTATTCAAGTGGAGTAGAAGGACAGAGTGCCAAAAAAAGCACTGGGGTTTGGAGGATATTGGGAATGTTCATAAAGAACAAAAGTGTCATGGGGCAGAGAAGGACAGGAATCTACACCAAGGGTGTAGATCTGGACAAATGTTCATCCTTAAGTCTGCCTTACCTAACTTGGCCTGGTCTCTGAATGAACAGGAGAGTTTCTGAACTGTACTTTCAGAAAGTTTTACCTCATATCTGACTTGCAAAATATATGAAGACTTGTGCAGTCTTCTCTGGGGAGAAATTTAGCATCCCAAAAGGAAAAGCTTAGGCTTGTGGTTTTCAGGTATTTTTATTTATCCACAGTTAGTTTTACCGTATGGATAATTTAATAAACACTTTTTAGCTTAAAAACACTGCAAAATATGACTGAAAGTGGGTAGAGATAATATTTCTCATACAATTTGAAAAGAAGATTCAGTTGTATTTAATATTTTGAAAATGCACAGACATCATTTGTGAGAGGCTTGTAGAAAATTAGAAAAATAATTAAATGGAACTGGTGATCACTAATTGAGTTTCATTTGTAGATTACATGCACGATAGTATGCACACATTCTTGCACTGTGTTTGGCACTGATTTTTGTTTGCGACAAAGCCACAGACTCTGTCATGGGCATGCTAAAACTTACCTTAAATAAGGTAAGAGCTTTTCAAAACTATAAGATGCATAAATAGAAAAATATAGGTCACTTAAGTCACCAGTGTTATAAAAGCTGAGACATTGATTTTTAGCCGAGGTTGGGATTGTCATTTCAGGAGAAATTGCAAATAATAGGCTGTCTTCAGCAAGGTAGACAAATAAATATACCTGGATTGATTTTTATTTTTAGTAGTATTTTGTAGTGAGTTATAGGAATTATATTTTTGTTGTTGTTGTTTGCTCAAGGTCTGCCTTTTAGTGGAAAATAGTGAAAACATTTCTTCAGAAGAAAGAATGGGAAGTTTCGTGCATTCAGCACTTGCATGCCCTGTGAAAATGAGCATAGCAGTGAGATTTTTTATTCACATGAAAGAACTTGGGGATACTAGAGTTAGCTTCCTAGAAGTGTCCTTTTAAACCCAAGGAGTGTATTTGGTAAGGGACAAAGAGAGTTGAGCTCCCTATGGCTCAGAGAATGGGAGCAGTGTGTCACATAAAGACTCTGTGAAAATGGTAACTATTCATCCCAGCCTGGCTTTTACTATCCAGGGTATCACCGTGGTGGAAATGGCCTTTCTAAACTTGCTTAAGAGCACACAGATCTGAATGTTCAGAGCTTGCATGGGCTTTGTTGATGTCTTTATGTTGTCTTCAGTGTGTTCTTAATGGGTTGTTGAAAGTGTGCCAGAGGTGGGGAAAACCAGTGGGGTGAGCTGGTGCTTTGGGATAATATCCCCTTCCACAGCGTGATGGGGTGGCTGCTGGTGGTGACAGTTCTGTGCCAGCCACCTCTGAGGAGAGCTGTAACCATTTTAAGGATGAGCAAGATGGTTTCTGTATTCTCTCTAAACTAGCAGTAAATTGGATATCAGCACAGCTGGCAGGAATCTGTGAATCCTCATTTGAAATTTTGTAGCTCTTCACTGGAGCACTTCTGTGTATGATGATAGTTTCTTTGGTTTCCATTACTTCACTTATCTGCAGGAAGGCACCTTAGGCTTTGTGTGGGGTTAACTGGAAAGAAAACTTACTGTAAAGTTGTGATTTCTGATTTCATGCAAGAGATATTAACTGCCCTGTCTTGAAATAAACGAGAAAGGGCTCTGTAGCTTCAGCTGTGGGGCGGTAAAAATAAAAGACTTTTTATAACTTTCTATAAGATTAGAAATGATTTTTTACTACAGAGGGTAATGGTAAATTGCATTGGACCTTACACACTGTCTTTTGGAGGGAGCTGGTGACACAGTGAAATAATATCTGTATCAAGTGTTTGCATATGGGCAATTATGTGAAGTGTTTTTCTGGGAGATGACATCTGTAGGAATTGCATAATAATACTGCGATGAATGCAGTCACTTTTACCATCAGGTGAGGCCCATCTGCTCTGGTTTTGCCTCCTAAGTTTGTTGGTGGCTGAATGACTGACTCTGCCAGTATCATATGAGGTGAATGGGCTGGGAAAAATCACATGAATGTAATGGAGCAGTGCCAGATCCCTTTCTTTGCCAAATGTATCCGGTCATTTGTGGAAATACGCGCTCTTCTAGTCTAACCCTATGTCATAAATTAAAATGAGCCTCTTCTCATATGCATGCTTTTATAGTTATTAGCACTGTGGTATTAGAGGCTGGTGGGTATTCAGTTCCTGTAGATTTTCCCATCTCGGCATGTACAGAGAATAAGGAGTATTGTGCAGAAATGCTTTTTCTGTATTGCTGAAGTAAGAGGGACATGGCTTTGGGATGTTAGCATGTGCGGTGCAGTAACCTGCCCACTTCTTTTCCTGAGACTTGTATTAGCACTTCTCATGACAGGATTTTTCACTGTATTTGTGTAGGCAAATACTGCTACTCTGCTGTTTTATCACCTTGTGAAACTGAGGGCTGATCTCTGCTTAAAGAGAGGAACAAAAGAGATTAACATTCAAATTTATTAGCTGATTATTCCAACCTTAAAATTCTTCACAACCTTTGTGGAAATGTTGTCTATCACTTAAAATTAAAAGGATGGAATAGAAATTTCACTGTTGTTTTATACTGGAAGTTCCTCTGAAATATACTGTAATGTTTAATGACCTCCAAACATTTCTGTAAGGGATATATCATGCCCTATTGAATTCAGTGGAATCATTTCATCAAACCATAAACCACAGGATTTTTACTAGCACCTGCATGAGTTTTTCAGAAGTGTCTCCTTTGTCCCATATTATTAAAACACGGAAAATGAGTGAGCAGGTGACAGCTCCAAACAGCTTTGGATTGAGAGAATAACAGTCCCAATAAATTAGAGATGACTGTCACCATTCATCATCCTCAGTATGAAATGAAGTTCAGTGGAGTAGAAGGGATGCCCTTGATTGTGGTGATGAGGCTCATGGCAGGATTCTTAAGATAACAGAGCAGTGATGGGAAGAAAGTGTCAAAAACAGGGGAGCATTCTTCCATGTGCCCCCCCGCCCTGTGTAGAGGCAGCACAGGCACTTGTCCAGGTCAGATCTCTTCTGGTTGGGTAACCTGAGATAACACTGAAGGTTTCAGACAATACTCACAGTTTGCAGACCGTGGGGTGAGTGTTGGTTTTGCCAGATAGATTTTAGTAGGTAACTGCTGTGTTTTATAAGGCTGTTTTTACTTTGCTTCCCTTCCTACTGCACAACAGAGGCTGATGTTTACCCACAGACTAATGCTCATTTCTTACTGTGTTTACACTGACTTGTGAAAGACTGACTCAGAGTCAGATTGCTTTTTGCTTACTTAAAATTACTTATCTGAATGTGCAAATGAAATTTGGGATAAACTTGTGAAGGCATGGTTGAGTTTTCAGTGTTCAGATGAAAACAGGCTACATGATAAATGAGGCTCCTTTCTCAGACAAGTTGAAAGCCTGAAACTACAGTTCACTGCTTTATTATCTCAGCCCTGATGCTGCAGCAGATAATTAAAATACCTCAATAAGTCATTAATGAAGAAAAAAAAATTCTTGGTTTGAAAAAAGCACATGACCATATGGAAATTATTCTGTATAAAACTGAACTAGAAAATGCTCAGTGTCTGCTTGAGATGCCTGCCATGCTGCCTAGCAGAGAAAGAGCTCGAGCTTCATCAGGGGCTCAGACTTGAAAGGGAGTCTTTCAGACATTTGAATTTCCTTTTTAGTATTTCTTGACAAGATGGACATTTCTGCAAATGGTGACTGTGTAGTAGTAACTTTAGAGTCTGAGGCCTTTGCAAAGAATTTTATTATAGTTTATTTTGCTGGGAAAATTGATGGGAGTGGGAATGAGATGAAGCAAAATGGGTAGAAAAAAGGTTTTCAGGCTATGTGAAGCAGCTGAGGTGAGATGGAATGGTGGTGCAATTCTGCCACTGGCCATCACTCTGCTCTCCAGGCTCTGCAGGCATCCTTCACAGGCTGCCATCTGTGTGTTGTAAACAGCCGTGGGGGGAAAAAAGTGGCTGAAGGATTTCAGGTGTCATGACTGAGCTAGCAGGAAATCGAATTAGGCTCAGAGAGCCATTTTGTCATGGTAGAAGAGAGAGGAGGGATCTAGAAGCACACTGTGTATTGTGTGCTGGGCTAACACTATATGAGGAACAGCCAGACGGAGCTAGAGGGGCACAAATCAAATCACAGTGACTTGGAAAATGGAAGTTTTATTTTGATGTCAGTAGCATGAGGTGCAGCACTGAATCATGGTGTCTTAATTTTCTCTTATTTTTTTTCTGTGTTTGTTTCATGTTTTCAATAAAGCGTTCATTATTTTCAGCAGCAGCACAGGCTATATCATCACTACCTGACTTAGCCAAGAATGAAATAAATTTATTAGGTAGGAGTAATAGAATATAGAAAGTGCAAAGATATTGATAAAATAATAGGGTTTTCTTCCCCACATGAGATAAAGGCTATCTTCCACCTTGTTTTCAAGCACCAGAAATAACTTTCTGTCCTCCAGGGGTTAGCAACCCCGTTGTGTGTTTTAAGTTTCTAAAGGTGTGATGGGAGGGTTGTGTCAGTGAGTCTTGGGATGGCCACAGAGGAATATACAGTGGGTGTGTCTTCACAAGGACTCATTCCCCAGAGTGAAGGTGACGTATGAGTAACAGTGGTGCTGTTCCTTGTAATCTCACATAATCTCTTGATCTTGTCAGATAGGAGCACTGGTGCATTAGACTAATCATGATCAGGTGAGTATCGAGTGGCCTGAGAATGGCCTGAGAAAAACAGTTCAAGTGTGTTCATCCCACACTCAGTCTAAAAGCTGTAAAAATTTCCAAATAATTAGGGACGATAAGCAGTTGTGTGATAATCAGTCTTTTCTACAGCTTGACCTTTGTGTGGATGATGGTCTTTTTGATGATCTTCCTGTTTTCCCATTTAAAGGGATTTTCAGGACTGTAGGAGGTCTGTGTCCATTAAAAGGGCAGAGTCATGATGACTTCTTTCTTCCTTCCTTTTATTTACTTGGATGCTGTACAAGTGCGCATGGCTCCTCAAGCAGCAAAATGAATAGCTCACAGGAGAGCCTCATTAGTCTTGAAATTAAAATAATTGAGTTCTTTCAGCTTATTAGTGCTTAAGAATAGCCTTCTCTAAGTCCATTACCTCTGGGATAAAAGCTGTATTTGTGGCTGAATAAGCAGCATGTACAACATGACTTGTTGCTAGGGAAAGAGGCTTTCTTAGTTCTTTGCCAGGCTTCTGTAGTAGAGAAAAACTGAATGACCTCAAACTGCATTCCTGAAATCCTCTTTACTCTTCAGCTGGCAGTCTGAAAATATTTCCATAAGTGATTCTGGCTTTCTGGAGCTGCTCTCATTCCCTTTCCAGCTGGGACAGTCAGTGATGTGGGAAAAGAAGCTCCTTCTGCCTGCTGAGTCCAATTCTATGATGGCAACGCTTGCTTGTTTTTAATGGGTTGAACCCTGGTTTTGGTGGAGTCATTGTTATGAGCCTCCATCAAGAACCTTTCCAAGTTTCTTAAAATACACCAAACAATGTAAAAGTGTGCTGAGAGGAATCTTTCCAGACTACTTTTAAGCAAGACATCTAATTCTCTATCAGCAATGAGGCACATAAAAATAATTTTGCTCTTTTTTCAGCTGAAGTTTGTGACAATTGTACCGAACACAGTGCAGCAGAGAAGAAACTGAGATGGTGCTGTACTGGTTAATACAAGAAACTTTAATACAGCAGGTCAACAGCAGTGCCTATATATACCTCAGGTTTATCACATGAGTCCATTTTTTGCAGTGGGAATGAGGGTAGTTCAGTTGAAGAAATTAGGATTAGCAAGTTCAGGAGTTTATAGTGGAGGGGGGAAGCAGTTTTTAAAAGTTTAAGTGCCTAAAAGGGCTTGGTGGTTATTGTTCTGACATCTGTCTTACTTTCAAATGTCTGTAGCAAGGACATTGCACAGGACAGCGGGGACCAGGCCAAACTGCAATTCACTTGATACTTGCATGGTATTAATTATGAAGAGGGACAGAAGCCCCAAAATCCTGACAGTGTCTGTAATGTAAGCCTGTGTCCTTACCCACCCTTTGGATAGGTGCTGTAGCTGTCTCACTTTAATAATAAAGGATGAAAATCCCACAAGGCTATGGTGACTGTTATTTGTTTGACTGGCACTCATATTTAAAAGGCATCTTGGTCAGAAATGCCTGAAGTCTTGAATATGTGGTGCAAAAAGGTGTGTATCAGTTAAAAGGCCCTGAAACTCAATGACAAGGACTGTGGACTGGATATTGGACAGGAGTGTTTACAGGCTTTGGTTCTTGCACTGGTTTTCTTAGATCATAAAGCATTTGGGTTTGAAAATATATTTCTTTATCCTCAGTTCTTCTTAGCCCTCAAAACTTTTAAAATCTTTGTATAAACGGGAATGCAAGCTGTTATCTTGTACTCAAGAGGGAGGTCATTAAATTGTGGTGGAAATTTGTATTTCAAAATGAAAATCTGCTTAATCTCCTAGAGTGGAGTATCATCACATCAGCTGATCTTCTCTGCTTTAAAGGGGAAAGAGAAAAGAAGAGACCTGGAGCAATCATTGATACAAACTCTTCTTACGAGAGAGAAAAGGAGATGGTTTAGAGATGCGGGGTTTCTAATTCAGAGTTGTGCAAAAGACTTTTGTTCCTTAACATAAACCCTGCTAAAAATAGATGGATACTGTGGCTTCAAATGAACTTGCTGCTGTTTGTGTTTGAGTGACTGTGTGTTTATCATCTTGCAATTCAGTGGAGCTCTCAGGCTGGAGAGCTTTCTTGTTCTGTTTTGCTAAGTGTATTCCAGGGGGTCCCACTTCTTCATTGGTGCTCTGACAATGGATCATAGCAGTAGAAATTTTGATAATTTGCTTCATTCTGCGTCTCACTTCGACACCTCTGCTTATGTAGGCAGAAAATTAATCTAAGAATCTTCTAAGTTTAGGCTGTTTCTCAGTGGCTCTCTTAGTTGGACTGGATTTTCACAGTATATATATTTAAATGTGTGTTGGGCTAAAGATCTAGTCTTTGTGAAAGGTTCCTAGCTGGATGGATGGGGTCTGGGATGTGAGACCCTGGCTTTGGTGCATCTGGGTGCACAGACAAATAAGAGTTTCTGAACAAAAAGGGAAATTGTAGCAGTATAATTCCTTTCCCTTCAGACAAATGTTTCTGAGGACAGCTGTTCAATGAAAAGCCTTGGAATGGCTGAAATCTTGCCTTTCCAGGAAAGCAGCCCTCCATTTCAATCCCTCGTGAAACTCCAAGATCTGCCTGTGAGTCTAGATGTCTTTTTCTGGGCTGCTGTGAGACTGCAGCAGTTCGCCTGCTGTCTGCTTTCCCCGAGGTTATCCGTCCAGCCACTTCTAATGACTCAGCCAGTTTGTGTTCAGTACTTCCTTGACCATTGTAGATCTAAAACGTAAAATATACCAAAACTGGAAGAGATAACTAATGGAGAGAGCATTAAAGCTGTAAATATGAGATGCTGTGTGTCAAAATTGATGCTAACATTTTTACAACATAATTTGATTGATGTAACACTTCAAACAGCAGCCTTGATCAGGTTGCTTTTGTGAACAAGATAATTTATCTCAGCAAATGCGTTCACATAAATGTTTTAAAATGAAAGGCATGATAAATCTGTCTGGAGCCTGCACACAATAGAGCTGCCAGACCTGCCACCTGTTCAAGATTTTAATGACCTGTTCTGTATTTAACAGAAAAAGTTTAATTAATGTTGTCACTTTCATTTGCTGAGACTTCCCTTATCTCAGGCACTCTGAGATACCATGTAACAAATGCTTCTGAGTGGAGCAGCTCTGGTGTTGCTCTGGTGTTTTAATTAGAAGTGCAGCAAACCAGTGAAGACCCATTAAATCCTAAATGTGGCTTTGGTACAGCACAGCCATGAGGATGGGCCTTTTGTCCAAAGTCACAGGGAGACCGTGTTTTGCTGGGAGCCAAAATGCCCAACCTCATGATATGTCATTAGATTAATGGGAAATTAGTTGCTCTGGATTTTCTAAATGGAAGATGACGTTTCTCAGAGTAAACCAAAAATGTACCAGGATGTTATGCTTCCATGTGTGTATGAAAGAGAAAGCCTTTGAGGGCATTCAAGACACTGCTTGGTGGAGGTTTTTCTGGAGCAGTGGGAAAATGTTCTCCATCCCTCTTGTAGACCCTCTTTAGGTACTGGAAAGTTCCTAGAAGGTCTCCCCAGAACCTTCTCCTCTGAGAAACCCCAACAGGATGCTCTTCAATGAATTCCCATTCTTTTTTTTTTTCATCCAGAAGCATACTGGATGCTCACTGTGTAGGTCCTTGATTGACTTCGATTTATTGTGGATGTGGAATACATTTCTGGCTGAGTAAACAATACTCAGCTTTTAGTTAAGCTATGCAATGACCAGACTGAAGCTCACTGATGTTGTAGAAGGGATGTGGAAGGGCAGAAAGGAGCTAGAAAACATAAAAGCAGTGGGTGAGGAGGTAGAATAGCAAGGGAGAAAGCTGTGTAGAGATTTGTGAGGTACATGGTCAAAGTTAGGAGCATGATCAGTAACAGCCATTGGTAGCTGCACCAGCATTGTAAAATTACACCTTTTAAAAATAGTAACGAAACGTCATTGATTGCCTTCATTGTGTGTTCTGGCTTCAGAAGGCAGCCTGTGAATGCATCCTCAAGCCAATGGATCAAGTGGATATTAGACTTCAGGAGTTTTTCTATTTTTCTTTTGGCTGAGTTACATTTTGTCCCAGGAGACAAAATAGTGTGATGGTTTTCACAAACTACTAAAACTTGAGACACACCCTTCTTTTTCTTGCCACTCCTAATCAGTACCTTGGTTTCTCATGATGATCCCAGCTCCAGCTGTAGTCACTGTGCTCTGTAGCTGTGAGCATGCCAGAAAATGGGGCCACTTCTGGCTCAGCTCCAAAGTAAAGTTTTTACTTGCAGATTGGTGGGCTGACTAATTTGACATGTTTGCCTTGTGTTTTCACTTTGGAGAAAACTATTGTGCCACAGAAATAAATGTGCATCTAGAAATGCTTAAAGCTTCTGGAGCTGTCTCTCAAAAAAAAGCAGATTCCAAAGTCTTGACAGCAGATGACTAGTATGAACTATTTTTTCTTAATAGTTAGAAGAAAGGCCCCTTTTCAACAATGACTCCAGGCAGGGAGCAGTCCAGTAGCCAGAATATTCCTGTGTTTGCCAGAAAACCTGGAGCTTTGTTTCTGTTCACCTGCTGTGTAAGCACTGCTTGATTTCTCCTCTTTCATAAACTGCATTTTGTCCTCTGCTTTTTTAAAGGCTTCTGCAGTTCTTGCTGCAGACCGTGAAAGCCTTCATGGTCATTTATATTTTGATAACTCATTAAAATAGCAACATGGAATCTAAGGTATTTATATTAATATGGTTGGAGCAGAGCAGCTGCTAGTGTGCAGTTAATAATGCTGGCCTCCAGTCACCCTGAATCCATTTTTACTCCAGACTGTCTGGCACTCTGCAAGATATACCCCCCTGAACAGGTCTGCAGAAAGCTTGTCATACTGTCTTGTGGAAAAGCAGATAAATAATGGTTTGATGTTTAAATCTGTACAATTTTAAAAAGCTGTAGTAAGCCTAAGTACACTCAGTTATTCTTGCTGTATGTTTACAGAATGTTGTAAAATACCTTTGGTGGTGCTATTCAGAGAACAGTGTAAAAATCTAGATTATGAGAGTCTTATTTATTCTCAGTGAAGTAAGTGCTATTTTGAGACAGCACAATCTTGAAAAATATTGGCTATTTTTAAAAGATATCTCTAATTAAAAAGGTCAGCCTCCCTTCAGACCCTTGTAAGATGCAGGAGCAAGTCCTTCTGGAAACTTTTGCATACAGAGGGAGCAGCTCAATGGCCCAGCTTTGGCTTTGGTGTGGTGTCCCATAGAGTCCTTACAGCCAAACTGCTGAGATAAAAGATGGAAAAGTGGACTTCTTTTTCCATGGTTATCTTTTGAATACAACCCCTTCCAGCCTGTTATCCTCTAACTGTGTGGTTTTAATCATGTACCTGGTGAATTCCTCCTGGAGCAGCAAACTGTTGAAAGAGATATCCAAGGGGAAACCATAGGTCAGTTAAACTAGCACTGAGAGGAAGTGTTTGTGGTGGTCCTTGAGTGGTTGTTGCCTTACCCTAGATTGGTTTTCTGGTCCACATCAGTTCATGGAGTTGAACTGATGTCAGTAGCTTGCCACAACTTGAAGTAGTTCTGAATGCAGGTTGTGCCAGTTGGAGATTATGAAGAGATCATGTGGACACAAAAAACCGTCACCCAAATGTGCAACCCAAAAGCAGAATTGCAGAAATGTGCATGTATTCTGCATAGCTGAACTGATTCACTGTTACTTGACTTGGTCTAGACTAACTCCTACTAAACCCTGTCTTGATTTTGTAATTATTTAAATTGGGGGTTATCTGCCACCTTTTCTTACACAGCTTGTAATTTAAGCATTGTCCTCAAAAAATATGTTACTAACACAGTAGTAAGACTAATAGTAACCAGCTACATCTTATGTAAAAGCTATAAAAATATGTGATTCACATCGGTTATAAAGATCAAACTATCCAAGAACTCCAGTTTCAAAGTGGAAACAGTATCACAGAATGAATGAAGCAAATGAAGATGCTGAACTAAAAGCAAAATGTGGAAATATCTACTGCACACAAATAGTACTGCAGAAGTAATTTGTAATCAGGGAAAGCAAGTTTTCCAGTTGTGTTAATTGTTTAGGTGGTATTTTGTGTCGATAGGACAAAAGACATGACCCATGTCCCCCCCGAGATAGGATCACTGTTACTTAATGTAATCCCTTAAATGAGGACCAGCAGTGTATCTTACACAGATGCCAGAAAGCTAAATGAGCCATTTATTCTGTGTGATTGTGGTATTTGTAGTTTAGTAGCACTTTTTAGGCCATGCTCATAAAACCTTTACTATATAGGTTAAATAGAAACAATGTATAGATGTTAAACCAACAAGCAGTACAGTCATTAAAAAACCCTGCAAAGCAAATAGATAACCCTTGCCATTAACATCTGAAATTCTTCCATGTGAAACTGAATTTTTTTCTTCCCATAAAAAACTGCAAGATGATTAGTTATATAAGTTAGGCAGATTTTCCTGGAATGTTCTTCCTAGACAGAGGCTGACAAGAATATTTGCACAGGAATATAACCAACTTAGGTGGAACTGTAATCCCATTTCCATGTTTCTCTGCCACCTTTTTTATGGTGTAAAATTTGCACTTTATGTGTAATTTTTATGAAATCTGCAGCAACTTCAACCTTTACTACACATTGACATGGAAATGAATTGTCCTAGGTGGGATAGTCAGCCATATATATGTTTCCTAGAAAAAACATTTAGTTGGCCTTGTCCCATGGTTCCAACCTGTTCAGATCCCTCTTCAGAGTCTTCCTACTCTCCAGCAGATAAACACCACTTGTAGCCAGCTGCCAGCTGGATTTAACTCCATTTACACCATTTTCTGTGCCCAGCCACCCAGGCAGTTTTTGAAGCCTTTGAAGAGTGTCTCCATCCAGGCCTGGAGCAGCCAGTTTCTCCAGGAGAATGGTGTGGGAAACTGTGTCAAAGGTTTTATTAATGTGTTACGATAAACATCCACAATCCTTTCTTCATGCACCAAGGAGGGTCTCCTTGTCATAGAGGGAGATCAGCCATGCTGGCAGTTTCTGATCCCAAGGAAGGGATCGAGTACATCACACTTTTCCTCCTCCTTTGTCACTATGTTTTTGCCCCCACATCCAGTAAAGGGTGGAGATTTTCCTCAGCCCTCCTTTGCTAATATATTTATACAGTCATTTTTGATGCCTTTTACAGCAGTAGCCAGATTAAGTTCTAGTTGGGTTTTTGGACCTTCTAATTTACTCTTTGCATCATCTCACCATATCCTTGTAGTCCTCCTGAGTTGCCTGCTGCTACTGCCAAAGGTCATAAACTCTCCTTTTTTCCTCTCTGCCAAAGCTCTCTGTCCAGGCTGGTGGTCTTTTCCACCAGCTTGTCTTTTGGTACATGGGGACAGCCTGCTTCTGCATCTTTAAGATTTCCTCCTTGAAAAATGTCCAGCCTTGCTGGACTCCTACTCCTTTGCCCTGCAGGACTGTCTCACAGGGGACTCGTGTCAACCAGACTTCTAAACTGGCCAGAATCTCTCTTACAGTGTTTCTGTATCTGTCCAGACTGTCACTGGAGGGCTTTGTACATAAATGAGAGGTCATACTTGAAATTTTCCCTTTGTCAAATATTATCCTTTTGGGGAATATTTGCATTGTTTTGACCTAGATGTTCTCAGGATTGGAAGTTGGTAAATTACCTTTGCAGAAGCAATCTGTAAAGGAAGACTTGGTTCTTAGTGTTCTGGTGCTTTATTGGCTTTTTGTTTTGGGAAAATAATTTTATCTAATTAAAACTGAATTTCTTACTGACCAGAGCTACTGGAAGTATTTTTCCTGTAGTAAAAATCTCTAACAATTCAGTAGTGCACAGTTCGATTTTTGTGTGTCAATCAAAATTTAATGACCACTGTGCAGCCTACTTTTATCAAAGCTTACATGTGTGCATGTAATAATGATCTCAGCCTGTATTCATGAGTTCTTAAACTCAGTGCACTCTCTGAATTTATTTATGCATCTTATTTTTTTCTTTGCCTTTGGAAAATACCAAGGATCATTTCTGTCAGGAATGTGGCAACAGCAGAGTGGGTTCTCCAGGAAGGCAAGTCTTATCCCTGAACCCTGTGTGTCCTCTTGTCTTACCTGAGCTCAGTCCTTTCATACTTGTCTCTTCTCTCTTGCCCTTACTAGAGAAATGAAAACCATAGGCATGCAATATGGATCTAGCTTCTGGGTTTAGGCAAACTTAATTTTTTGTGCTGTTAATAGCTTAACTTGGTAGGAGCTTGCTTTCTCTAACAGGACAAATAAGGGACTTTTTTGTCCAATGGTTGCTCAAGCCAAGATTACTTCATTCTTGAGGAAAGAAGTTCCTCTCAAGCAGAGAAGCACTCAACCATTAAGTGAAATGTCTGGCAGGAGAGAAGGAGAAAAATCTTTAAAGAAACTAATCACACAGTAATAAAACTGTCAGCTCTGTCTCTCATGTCAGAATAAATGTTTTGGTGCTCCGTATCAGGCAAACAGTATAGATGGTATTCACCACCACAGGAAAGAATTTACCTTTTTTTTTTTTTAATATTAAGCTATCAGGTAGGTTTGAACATTGCTTTAGGTAAAGGGAAAAAAAAGATCTCTTTTAGGCTCCTGTTTGCAGAGTTTCTGAGAACTAAACAATAATTCTCATTCTTCAACAGAAACAAACTCTACAAATATGTTAACTTAGTGGGACAAGCAAATGTCAAATGCAATGGCATTTATGCCAGAAAAATGTATGCTGTGTAATGACTTAATTTCATCCAATCAACCCTGGGGGTTTTTTGTAATTTCTGTTTCCTTCTCTGTCTTCATTCCTGGCATATTACCCCCTAAAATCTAAATAGTCACCCCTAACCATTGTTCTCTCTTTGTACATATTGCAAAATTGTAAATGGCTGCAGTAACTAACAACCAAGGAGTTTATCATCTCCTGCAGTAAATGTACTTCTTCCAGTACTTTGGTTCCTTAAGTGGTATAAAAATCCATTCTTATGATAAAAATGAAAAATATCTGCACTGTCCTTGGGTTTGGAGCCAGCTGGAGAACTTGCTCAGGCCCAGTTTGAAATACAGATGCCTCTGTGTAGGCAGTCAGATGAAAGGGCTGCCTTTCAGAGTTGCTGTGCCCTTTTGCAGCGAGTGATTTCACTGGGGTCTTGGAAATGAATTGTAATGGTGAAAGTAGAGTTCAATTTTTAAAAAACCACTGCAGTCAGACTGCTTGTAGTGAGCACAGCACAGGTTTCATTCATTACTGACCTCAGTATGAGTGGATTTCTGTCTGTGCTGTAAATCTTCCTCCTGACCTCAAGTCTGTAGGCTCCTGACAGTGCAAAGGGCTGGCTTGGACTTGAGATCTATTTTTGTGGTAGCGTAAAACCAGAAACAGCAATGTGAGGAACAAAAATTTATTAACAACTAATAACAACTTGCATGTTCTTTCTCCTTCACTTATTTATGAATTCACAGGACATGTGCACATCTGTGTGTACATATAGAAATATACTTGTGCATATCCACCGTGTATGTTATTTAATTTACATTGATTAACAGGCTTCCCTGTGAAATACAGTAGATGCCTTTCTGTCTGTGACCTTGTAAATACCAGTGATGATGAGAGTATTACTCACTAAAAGTAGTATTTTTCAGTTTAAGATGCCATCTGATATGAAGTTCACTGTTCAAAAGGTTTTGACAGCCCAGACTTTCCAGAAACAGCAACAGTGACAAAAGAAACCACAGCACACTGCTGTGTGGGATGTGGCTGTGAGTCATGCAGAAGACACAAGTACCCAAAGATCCCTTCTGCCTCTCCATCCCCTCCATCAGCTGCCTCTTCCCTGGCTGATGACCTTCCTGCCTCTCTGAGAGCTGGTGTGATGAGTTTTCCATGAAACCAGAAAAACAGCTATGTAAATGCAGCAACTACCTTGAAAATCAAAGTAGAATTCAGTGATCTTTGATAAATAATCTAAGCTGGAAGGGCAAGAAGAACATGTGATATAACTGCTGGTACTGTATATTTCTTGACTTTTTCAAGGGTAGCTGGACAAACTACCAGCAAGTAAATAGCCCTGGGGAAGTGTTTTAGGATAAAACCTGAAAACATTTTTTTGGCAAGAAAGCACTTGATTGCCTCATGTCTCTATGTGCTTTTTGGGTAAAATCCATCCAGAGATATTGAAAATCATGTGTTTGTCTTCACATTTGCCAGTCAGCATCTTCGAAGCATTGGAATTCCTTGTATCATAAGCTTTCTTGGGTAAAACCTGGTGTCTCTGGGGCAAGGTGGTAAGTGTGCTTCAGAAAACAGAGTTTAAATGAGGCTGGGGAGAGTGTTCCTAGGCACAGTAATGGAGCAGAGCCAGCAGGAGGCACAGGGTCGCTTCCCTGTCGCAAGTGTTACACAGAGCGTGCAAACAGAAATACCATCTGTCAGCTGCTCCTCATGAAGCACTTGTGCAGTGGCCATCCTGTCTCCTCTTCCGTGCTTCCTCCTGAAGTTCAGCTGCTGAATGGGGCTGAAAATGTTTCAAGGGACCAGCATGGGATAAAACATCTATTTGAGCAAGACTGGATCATGCTGTGAGACTAATCCAAAGTAGATTGATGTCATTCTTGCTGCACTACAGTGTTTTATCAAGCACTTAGTTAACAGAGCAGTATTTTTTTTCTCAAGTAAAACACTTCCTATATGCAGATTTTTGATTTTAACAAACATGTTGCTCTGCTATTTTGGAAGTCTTTGGTTTGAAGGAACAGTGTGCTATAGAAAAATCCATGTGTGTGAGAAGCTCCTTTGAAAGTGGGCTTGATATTTGATTAGGGAAAAGGTCGCGGCTTCTTGAGCAATCCAGATTTCTCCTGCATGCTGTGAGTCATCCTGAATGCTCAGCTAGAGAAGCAGAACTGCCCTGGTAAGGACAGAAGTGTTGGAAAGGGAAAAACAACTCAGGCATAGCCCAGCAGGGGTCCTGCAAACAGAATGGCAGTGGGAGCCAGGAGGGACTTGGATCAGGGCCACATTTTTCTCCCACTTCCCTTTTTCCTGAATTTCTATACACTGTGTGTCTTGGTCCTTGCTGGAATTCTGCTCTTTTCTTTCTTTTTTTTTTCTTTTTCCTTTTTTTTTTTTCTTTTTTTTTCCCCTTTTTTTTCCTTTTTTGAAAGCAAAATACAAATCTGGTCCAAGCTGCAGTCTTGGGTTGAGATTTTTTTAAAATGCTTTGAATGAGCTGTACACTTTGATGTGAAGCAGTGTGAAGCTGCCTTATTATGGAACATTTGCATGCACTCATGCACTGACACCCAAGTCAAAACATGTATTTCCTCTGGAAATCCCCTTCCTCTTTTGTATGCAAATTACTGTCTTGTGAGGTGTCTAAGACTGTATAGTCGATTTTCTCTTACTTCCCCCTGGAATTAGGTACTCAAGGCAGAAAGCAGAGCTTGAATATGTTGAAGCTTTGCAGCTGACTGATAGTCCATTCTCTTGGCACTATCCAGGCTGTAAGGACAGGCCCAATGTTGCAGCTTAAGGGCCCAGAAAGGTGATGGAGCAAGGGGACCAACAGTGATGTGGGGACTGGGGGCCCCATTTGTGTCAGATACCCCGCAGCCAGGGCTTTGTTACAGTACAGATGTGTTCTCTGAGCATCAGCTGCTGAGAAACTGAGCAAAGGGACGCTCCAGACAGCCTCAGTACAGTTATGTAGACAGCTACAAAACTTACCAAGGGGGAAGTGTTGCTGTGTGGTGAAGGCAGACAGATGGGTGTGAAAGCAGACAGAATGGGAAGCGAGAGAGCTGCAATTGCTCTCTTAATGCTTTCTCCACTAGAGCTGGGCACCCAGGTGCATGTCGCACAAACAAAGCTATTTTTTCATTTAAAAAACCCCTCATGTATGTATATTGAAGTATTTAACGTATTGCACTGTATCAGTAGTATCATAGCATCAGTACTGCACTGATGTTTGCAATAATAGTTCTGGAAATAGACAGTAAAATAAAATCACCACTTGAGGCCATTTTCTTTTTAAACCACTGCAGTATTCTGTATGATGTTACTGTCTAGCTTCTCTTCATACTACTTTAGCTATTGTGTTTGGCTTTAGGCTTTACATTTTAGTAGATGAAATAGGTTTCATCTATGAAACAGAGGTGCTAGGGTTATAAATATAACACTTTTATTTCTGTGTTCTCAAAAATCTGTCATTAAGAGAGCTCCCTGTAAATGGTCAAAGGGTTTTGCATCAAAGAATCAGAAAGCATCGCACTGTGATGAGTCTGCAGCATGCCTGTTGCTAATGAGTTGACAGCAAAGTTGAATGCAGTTTTCATTTACTGTCTCATGACTTGATTTTAGTTTACAATGCTGTAGACTTGGTCTCCTTAATTTTGTATTTTTGTTTAATTGATTAGCAAGACCTATGATTAGCTAGAATATGTTGTATGCCCTAAGTGATGCAAGGTCTTGAGACAGTGAAACTTCTCCAGCATGAAGTGATCTGCTCATCCAGTGTGCTGGGTGGAGCTTCTGGGTAAAACCAGCTCAGTCTGAAAGTGGGCAAGAAAATTATACCAGTCTTAATGGTCTATTACACGTGACAAAAATACATGTAGTTAAAATGGTTTTTAGAGATTCTTATTCCTGATCTGCCATAGTTCTTAGAAAAAACATGTTCCTTATATTTCCTGGTTTTACTTTAAGTGTTAATATGAGTAGCTGAACTACATTGTGACTTAGCTTTTCCTATTCATACAGTCATTTTTGTTTATGACATTTTTCTTGCCTAATAAGGTATTTCACAGAAGACTTTGGAGTGTGACATCTGTTAACAGGTCAGTGCTTGTGGCAGGCTCCGAGTGGAGCTATTGGACCAAGGCACTTAATGCTTATAATCCATTTGTGCATGCAGTGAGTGGGGACATCTGCCCACAACTGCTCATACCTGCTGCTGGTACCAGCTCAGCAGAAAGCTGTGCTGTTTCACCTGCTTTCAGCAACAAGTATTACAGTATTTAATGGAGGTGATTTTATATGTTCTGATGAAATCCCTGTGCACTCTCTCTTTGCCTCACTGTTCTTGCTGGCACACAGCCCTGACAAGCTGGTATAGAGCCCACACTCTACATCAGCTGGTACAAATACTGATTCTGTGAAACATGTGTTACCTGTTCCTTCAGGTGACTTTTTCCTGTTGGTTTGTAAGGTCTCCTTTGTGAGAAGACTCTAGTGTTTCAGCTTGTCTTGACCTTCCAATAATTGTAAATGGTTCTGCTCATAATGAAGGTTACAGGTCAAAGCAGTGAGTACTGGATATCGAAAGTGATGTTTTTCATGTACAGGGATATCTTTAATGCTGTTTGGATGAGGGATCTGACACATTTGGGCATTTGGTTGAAATTACTATGGAAAATGGCGTTCCATGTTGTACTCAATTATCCTTAGGGGGGATAAGGACTTTATTTGAGGTATTCTGTGTTTAAGATGTGTAAGTTATGTAAGTTGTTTACTTTGCAGATGGGGGCCCCATTGTGCCATAATAGGAGAATATTACTTAGTATGTGTTACCTCCTGTTAACAGTGGTGGAGAGCTTGAACCTAATACAATTCCTAAGATGCTGCTCTGAAAATTTATCCCTGGACAGCCATCCCAGCATAATTTCACTAAGGACTGCCTGCTGACTGAGGTTGAAATGGTACTAGGAGGAGCTGTAATTTCTAAAACTGAAAAAGAGCTCTTGGAGGAAAGGGGTGGTCTATCCATCCCATGTGTCAGCAGACCAGAGGGGAGGGAATGAGCTGTGTCTTCCAACACAGCCCCAGAAATGTTTTGAGGGTTGCAGGGCTTGTTTTTGGTAACCAGTGTTACTGAAAATATGCACAGCTAAAATTCCCCACCTGCCCTCTCAAGGTAGTAAAGTTGTAATAAAGGCATTGAGTGCTCATCACAGAGATTTTCCGACTTTTCTCTGCCGCATCTTTGGACAGGACTCTTTCTGTGCCTGCTGTGGCTTAGCACCAGCAGCCTGGCATGCTGCAGCCACTGGGTGGGAGTGGGGTGTTTCCTCTGTATTTCTTCCCTGGGATGCTATGGGAAAAGGGCCCAGAGCAGGAACTGGGTATGCACCCCACAAACTGAGGTTACTCTTCTGTCCACACCCCCCTTTGTCTTCAGCCAAGAAACCTGGCTGGGGAGCTCACCTGCCTCACGCATGCAACTTCCTAGCTCTTTACTAACCTTTTCTTTTAAGTCTTGATTTTTCTCTGCAGAACAGTGAGATTAGTATATGTGATAAGTACAAAAACTCTGTGTGGTATCAAATACCCAAGAGATTAAAAAAAACCTAAAGCTGTTATCAAATGCCTCAGTTAATTAAGGGGATCTGTGATGTTGGATTTTGGGATAATCCCTCCTCAGTCTCACTTTGGAAATGAGCTGCTCAGGTGTTTACAGTGAAAAATTCATGTTTAACCTAGTCCAATAAGAAGAAGCATTAGTCTGTCAGAAGTATGGTAGCAGTTTTAATCCCATGTTTGTTGTTAATTTTTTCTTTAGGGTACCATCTTTCTGCCTGGCAACAGAGTAATTGAGCATCCCTGCAATGAAGAAAGTCCAGGAAAGTTCCTTTTTGAAGTTGTTCCAGGTAGGATATTCTACTCTGTCTGAAAAGCCTTTGCAGTTTGTCCTCAGTGACAAATGGCCACATCTGTTCTGCCAGAACGGAAGCTGAAGGTGATTAATGATTCAATTTAAGGGAAAAAAAAGTTTAATTTGTTAATATGTTGGTTCATAATTTTTTCATTCACCCCCAGGCAGCATAGGAAAAGGATGTGTGTTTTATTTGTCAGTGTAAAGCAGAATTCTTCAGGGCAAGGGAAGTGCCAGGTGCTGCTCTTGGATCACAGCAGCCACATGCAGCCCTGTGGATTGGGGTCAGAATGGCTGGAAAACTTCGCGGCAGAAAAGGATCTGGGGGTGCTCAACAGCAGCTGAGCATGAGCCAGCTGTGCCCAGGTGGCCAAGAAGGCCAATGGCATCCTGGCCTGGATCAGTAACACCATGGCCAGCAGGACCACAGCAGGGATTGTCCCCTATACTGAGCCCTGGTGAGACTGCACCTTGAGTGCTGTGTCCTGTTCTGGGCCTCTCACTGAAGAAAGTCACAGAGGTGCTGGAGTGAGCCCAAAGAGCAGTGGAGCTGGGGAAGGGGCTGGAGCACAGGTCTGAGGGAGCTGGGGGTGGTTTAGCATGGAGAAAAGGAAGCTGGGTGGGGACCTTATTGCAGGAAATGGCCTCAAGTTGCACCAGTGGAGATTCAGATATTGGGAAAAACTGCTTCAGTGAAAGGGTTGTCATTGAGCATGGGGACAGCCTTGTGGAAGGGAAGTAGGGAAGCCAACCATACCTGGAGTTACTTCAATGATATATAGACACAGTGCTTAAGGACATGGTTCAGTGGTGGATGTTGCAGTGTTGGGTTAACAACTGGAGTTGATTTTAAGCATCTTTTCCAAACTAAACAATTCTGTTTCCACATCCAGCCAGCCCAATGTATTTATTCAATATGTTCTCTTAATCCCCGTATTACTTTTCAAATTACCTCCTAATATGGCTATTTGGAAGGGCAAATAGATTATAATGCCTATTGTTCTTGGTTTTAAACCATCTTAGTATCTGGATACAAATATAGTTGTGTTCACTGATGTGCCAAGTTTTAATATATTGTAAAAGTGTGAGAAATAAAAAGTAGACTTCAAAGCTTGATTATGAAAGCCATGGGCAGTAAGGGATTATTATGACAAGACAGCCAATGTGGTATCTCTGAGGTTTAACACTCACCCTAATTTTGAATCAATCAGATTTGAAAAGTTTCCCACTGTCTCTTCTCAAAGTCTCTTTTTTATATGTTCAAAATATTGGAAGAAACATATTTATTAGCATTGCAAGTCTGGAGTTGACTAAAATCTTGTTTCCATTGGAAATCAAGGGAATTCTCCATATGTCCTGATTCATATGACACCTTAATTTGTCTGATAGTGCTGACCCTGGGAATGCTTATCCTTCATGCCCAAGTTAAGAGCACAGTCGCTCTTGTCATTTCCCAAAATGTTTGTTATGCCACCTTTCTATGGAGTCAAGTTAAAAATGAACTTGTAGTTATTTTTGAGCTGCATTCAGTATTTGTCTGGAGCCTCCCTGAGAATCAAGCAGGCTGTTTTGTTCTGCTTCCTTTTGCTTGTTTTTAGTTCTGAGTGGGGTTTTGAATGTGTTTTAAGATAGCACCAGTCTATTTATTTTTCCCCCCTTGCTAATCAGCATGTGGCTGTAGAGACTTCCTACCAGACATATTATGCCAACAATTCATGACCAAAACCCAATTTTTTTTGAAAATCAGGACATGGCACTGGTCTTTGGGGGATGAAATTAAAATGAAGCCTCAAGTGACTGTGGTGGAGGCATCACAGTGCAGATGTGTAGTAGTGAAGTAGAAGGGCCAACAGTATTTTATGCAAAGATGAAGTGAACGTTGCCACTGTCGTGTCACTGCTGCTTCTTAAGGCAAGAATTTGTCAGCCTTCTGTAATAGAGCTGTTTGTCATCTGTATCCTCTTAATGACTCAGTATAAAAGTCAATTTTATAGGCTGGCAGCAACAAAACTGAGCTCATTGAGCGTAACACAGAAAAATGTATTGTAGCTAAGGTTCTGTGTAGCCTTTGTTAGCTTTCATACGGGAGATCAGCTGTGTAGCAACAGGATCTATTTGCACATTTTAAAAAATTTTGTCATCTTAACTGAGCATTGTGTTAAATGTACGGTGCTGAAGCTCATGCTGCACTTGCATTCTGTTTTCCCTCTATTAAAAGTGGAAGCAATTTTGGTTACAATCCCAGAAGCAAAAGTGACAAGTCCTCTTTGTGTCTCTCGTGTCTGTGGGCGGCCTGAAAACTTGTGTGCGTGTGTTTGTTTATTGGTAATACATGCAAATTATTTTGGGAATGTACGTGGGAGTCGGTTTATACTCTGAAACTAATACTCTGTATGCAGCCATCTCTGAAGATGAATGAAAAAAATGTGTGTGGAGACAAGTATCTTGCAGTTTTGGTGCTGTAATTAAAATATAGATGCCTTCAATTTGCATTTTGAAAACATTCTGTTCATTCCCTAAGTCATTACATGATTTAACACTTAAAATCTTTCCTTTTTTTTTTTTTTTTTAATTTGGTGTGCTGACAAAGTTAATTTACAGGAGAGAAACTCTTCTGTATAGCACAAGGCCCACGCCACACTTCTGTGTGGGAGTTGTCTGTGCTGGAGTCAGTGACCACCAAATGATCAGTGATGCCTGTGCTTATTAAGAGCTTCTCTTGCACTCAGAGGAATGTTTCATAGTCAACAAAAATGACAAGAGGTTTTAAATTAATACCTTTTAATGGGAAATGTGCACATACAGCCAAGTTGAGTGATTAGTTTTGAGTGATTGCGTTGTACCTGCTAGTTGTTCTGAGCATTACATAGCAGACAAACCCTCATTCTGTGCATTGACTGTGTTCTAAAGGAAACCTGAGGTTTTCCTCTTGCTGTGCAGGTGTACTGGAGGAAGGCATCTGTGCTCCCACAGAGCTGAAGCAGGTGACCTTGCTGTGTCTCCGTGGGTTACGTGTCACCCATAGGTGCAGGACAGGGGCACAGCTGTGGTTTGTGTGTGTGGTGCTTTGCAGACAGGATTCCTGCACCTCATTGGCACCAGGAGGAGCCAAGCACAGAGATGTGCAAAGCTCAGGCTCATCCCCTATTTCTCACAAAAGTTTCAAGAGGCTTTTTTAGAGTCTCCGGGACTCTCCAAGGGTTGCTGTCTGAAGGCATTTTGAGCGAGTGCAGCATGAAGAGCCTTGCAGCAGGGGCCTGTGGCTTTCCCAGGCATGTCTGGATGCTTGTAGGAGCTCCAAAGACTTGAATCCTCATTTCCTGATGCTCTCAGGAAACACCACCTGCTCAGAATAATCTGGGACTATGTAGGCAACTGGTCTAGAAGAGATGGTGGTTATTGAATGGACAAAGGAATGTGCTTCATCATAGACTGGACTTTTTGATCCTGGAAACTAAGCTGCTGAATCTGCTACCCCACCAACTGCAGTTACTTGGGATCCCTGTGTGCTGGCTGATGTCCTTCTCTGAGTCTGATAAATCATTTTGCAGCTTGGCCTGAGGTAAGAAGCCAGATCATCACTTTAGGGATACCTCACCATTTGGATGTTACCAAATCATGTCTTTCTTTGTCCCTGTCCTGTATTAATGCAGGTTTCACAAAAAACTAGCACATAGGACAAGGTTACCTTCAGGACCATGTTCACTAGCAGGTGATGTGTTTGCGTGCTCTGATCTAAATCATGAGTTCCCTTAGAGACACAAGTATCTTAAAGATTTCTCTGATGAGTTTTGCAGTTGCATGAGTTTTAATATTTATTCAGTACTGTTTAAACGAAAACATAAATTTCCAAATATTGATCTTCAGTATTCCTTGTGGGATCTTTTGCTTGTAAACTTTGTGCATCTGTGTTGTGTTTTTTACCACTGACAGAGTATCATAGTCCAGCATGTGCATGTGTGTGGACGAATTTGCTCTTTGGTCATACTGAGGTACCAAGGTCAGTTCATCCCACTGAAAGCATTCTCTGTGCAGCCCCAAGTTGTGTGTCTGCAGCTTAAGTCAAAGTTTCACGCTTAGGGGTTATTCAGACTGTTAGGAAAGAGCTGTAATAATTCAGCAAAGTCACTTGGAGTCTCTGCTGATGCTTGTTTCTTCATTTGTGTGTCTGCTGATTTCCTGTGCCTGTGGATCCTGGGCTGTCTCCCCTCCTGTCAGGGAACAGGAGATCTTCCCTTGAGTCTGGATGGTGGAGACTGCAGAAGGCAAGAATTACCTTCAGCACTGTCCACTTTTGGTAAAGGTCAGTTTGTCAGGCTCTTAATTAAAACCTCTGTAAGGGAGTGAAATACTAAATTCCCAGATATTTGAAGTAATTATCTTTTTTTTTTCTTTAGTCAGAGAAAAAGTGGCATCCAAAGGCCTTTTTCTTTGTTTCTTCATGTATTTAACTGCATGCTGTATGGAAACTTACATTTCTTGCAGGTTAGCTGTTCTGGTAGGGAGTGTGAGATGGCTTTGAGGGTTGGGTTTTTTAAAGCTTCCTTTACTTGAAAGGTTGGGTAATAAACAATTTTGATTCTTCTACTGCAGTAGCAAGATCTCCCTGTCAGCAAACAGCCCCTTTAGCCTCCACAAAGGTGTTGTGAGGTTTGAGAAGATAAATGGCTGCCAGTTTGTTGTGAAGTTACCAAAACCTCTTCAGTTCCCTGTTGCTGTACAGCGTTTAGCACATTAAGCCCTTGGAGACTTCTGCCACAAGTTCTCAAACATCTGAAAGGGGAAGGCCACACCAGGTACTAATTTTTGCCACCTACTGATTCACAGTGGTTTTAATTAAGGGTCCACGAAGGCCTGGAAAATGTGGATTTGTTAAGTTCACTTGCATTTTTTCCCTAAGGGACAGAAGTAAGACAAAACAGGAATTACAAATAACATCTTTCTTGGTGAAAAAAGCAATTTTCTTCATAGTGCTCCTGTGTATCTTAGCAGGTTGGATTCCAGGTGCTTACTGTAGCTTCTACTTCAATATCCTTCTCCTCTAATATCCGTACTTTTTAGTGCTGTAATCCTTACTGACAGCCAGACTTCTGTATGATGGGAAAGGCTGGACTACAGTGAAGGCACCAAGCAGGGCAGATGATGAGCTGACATGTTTGACTGTGGCTGATACGATGCAGCATCATGTCTCAGGAATAGAAATGGTTTAGAAGGTTTTGAGCCTGTTGTTTTGAAATAGAGCTGTGTTTTTTTCTGTAAGGATGTAGTCTTGTAAGGAATAAGGGGCAAGAGTTCCCTGCCTTGTCTTCTCAGGAGTAATTGCCATCTTCTTGGTGAGGATACACTCACATGTACAGCAAGTAGCTTTCCTTAAAGGCTTAGCAGAGTGTTAGCAACACATTGCAATAAGCAAATTCTCTTCTGTTGGCTTCAGGAGCAAATTGTTTTGTGTATGAAGAGGTTTCCTATCCTGATGCAAAAAAAAAAACAACAAACCTTTCCACCACGCACGCGTGCACACACCCGAGCACTGAGGGTGCTCTCTCGCCTTTGCTGTCAGGCAGATTCTCTGTATTCCCTATGCCATCTGCATAGCTAGCACGATTTATTCCCTTTTCTCCACAGCATAAAACCCAAAAACGAAGTGTTCAACCATTCAGCTGCTCTGACTCGCTCCTGGTGCTGAATTCCTGACTCCTGGTATGATGCGGGCGGATTTAATTGGTGCTGCCAGGAAGATGAATGCCTCCCCCTGTACGTGCTGACAGCCAGCAGTGCCTCTTCATTAGTCGTCAGGAGCACAGCACCTCAAGGGCATTGCTGATACCGCCGGCTGAGCTAATTGTACCTCTGATATCTTGTGGAGGGAGCAGACAGGCTGTTTAATCAAATGGGCACCAGCCTTGCTGCACGGGTATCTCCGTGTAATCGTGTACTGCGCTAAAGCGGCTTTGAGCGCTGCTCATTCCTCCTCAAAGATCTCCGGAAAGCCTTGCCGTCCTTATTAAGAGTGATACATTTCTCAAAAACGTATCTGGTAGAGAGCCCTCTCTGCACTTGAACACATTGGCATGCACTGCCTCATTCTCATCCTTCAAAAGGTGATTCAAAACTGATTTTTTTTTTTTTTTAAGTGAGTCTTGGAGGTGCATGGAGTCAGCGAGGCAGGGAAATGAAGCTGGCTGAAGCCTTGCTGCATGCTTCTCACAAGGTTAATGGGGAGGGCTCACTGGGAATGAATGCTGTTCCATCTTGAGCAGCAGCTCTTGTGATGCAAGATTAGCTGATGTGCCCATAACAGTTTTGTCTCCTGAATAGTTTTCAGAAAAGCAAAACCGAAACCATCCTCAATCCTGCATCCCCGTGAAATGAGATGGTGTGTCTTGCCACTGAGCTGTTGTGCTGCCATCATAAAATCTGCTAATTTCAAGCTCATTTCTGTACAAGTCAATGCATGTAATATCCCTTTTTACCTCTGTTTTCACTCCTTTCTTGTTGTGGTACTGAGCAACAGCTGGGGGAGGGCACCAAGTTTAAGAAACCTTCTTTTTGTTCCAGTGCCTCCTGTGACATTGGACCAAGTCCTACCTTTCTGTGCCTTTGCATCCACACATATTTGAGATGATACCATCAGTACAAGCCTTGCATATTAATGGTGTCAGTCTGAATTAATGATAACATATAGGTATATGATAACCTATATACGAGGGATTTGGGGGAGAGGGGCAAGACTAAGATTGTGACTCATATTCCATGACATGAAATATGACATGAGTAGTTTTGCCCCCTCTCCGCTCATGATACTGCATCTGGTTAAAGAATGAGATTGGTCTCACTCATATTTGGGCTACTAAAGAACTACCAGAATATGTCCTGTTTATCATGCAAGGGGAGATCAGGCACCTCTTCCCATTCAGAACATGAGGTCACTTTTGTGGTAGAACTCAAGCACTGGTATCTAGCAAGAAGAGCCTGCAATAACTGATTTAAACATAATTTCTTTAAATACAGAAACAATCCTTCATTGATTTTTTTGTTTTCAGTCTAAGATTAATCTGATAGTAGAGGTTTAGGCCATCTGCTTTCAAAGTGAAAGAATTAAATCTGGATGCAAGAGCTATTTAAAAGAGAAATACAAGAGCCCTCTCTGAATATCTTCTTTGAGGTATGCACCATGTGCAGAATAAACACACTTCTCACTCAGATGGCTTGGGTGTGTAACTTTGTATTTAGTGGAATATCACAAATATTCATCTATAGACCCCATTATTTTGAATCCCATCTATCTTGGTGAATGAGTGCAGACTGTAAGTTGAAATTGTGTGTGTTTATATTAGGAGTAATATTGCCTGCTTTCTGAATGCTATTTCCTAGTTACAGTCTATTTTGAAAACAAGTGAGAGAGGTGAATCACTTCTGAAAAGTACTGAACAATTGTATATTTCACTCTCATTCATCTAAAGTAATTCTGCTTAATCATCTGTTTCAGTGACATTCATTTCATGTGGCAGAAGACTGCATGGACTATAAAAATTCACCCATACTCCATAAAAATGTACCATTACTCAAGCGTGGTGTATGAAGCTGAAGTTAAAACGTTATTTTTCACTTGTGTGTTTTAATTTAGAAGTGGATTGCTTTTATTGATCCTGCTTAGCCCATGGTGCATGTGATCTGAGGTGTGTTAAGTTAGCAATATCGATCATTTGTGACCCACTGCTGTCATCCTGGAGGTCATCTGGTACACAGAAGAATTTGGAACGTAATGGCAGTGGCATCTTTAAAGACTTAGGTGGCAGAAAAGCTAACTTAGTGGTCAAGTTTGTGATAAACTTTTTCCACTACTGTTTTGTGTGTACACCAGATTGGCTCTTAGTGAGGATGTGGCTCATCATGAAAATTACATTGAGGGATATGGCTTATTCCCACCCTATTTTAATACTACCAGTTGTAATCATAGCAACAATGAGATTTTTTTTTTCTCTGCCTCAGCACTGCAACCAGCACTGGATTTTGATGATCATTAATAATGTTGGAAAATGGTTTATGTAGTGTCAGAAATGTAGAGAGAGTTCCCAGAAAGCCAGATGATCTGTGGGAAGTGAGAAAAGTATCTGGCATTAGAGCCTGTTGCTTGGACCATTTCTGATAGTGATTTGGGGACCAAATTATGTGTGTGGGGAAGCACAATATTGGCTTTTTCCATTGTTCTGTTAAAAGGTGTGAGAAAAATCCCTGAACTTCAATTGTGCAGATTCTTTGAGGCTGAAGATAAATTGCACCCCAAAGGTATGGCTGGAATGGTTTGTGAAACTACAGCAGGTCATCAGTAAGATCTGTGTCCATTAACTTTGTGTCCATGGCCGTTTCATATGCCAGTACAAACTCCTGTGTGTTGATATTTCTGGCATTCTCTGGGCTGCAAGTACAGACTTTCCCTCAAAAGAAGCAAAATGTCTTTTCTCTTCCTAAATACAGCAGCTGCCTGAAGGGCATCTGTGGCAGCTAATGAGGGTGGTTTTGCTTGGTTGGTTGTTAATTTTTTTTTTTTTTTACTTCATGTAGGTCCCTCTAGTGGCGACATCAAAAAATCCAATCAAGTAATAGATGTTCTTGTGTCCGGGATACCCTGTTCAGGGCTTCAGTTTTTAGCTTCATTATTGCTTTTAGAAATATTCTTGACATACCATGAAGCACAGTTTGAAACTTAGATTCCCAAAAAAATTCTGTGAAGTGAAAAGAAAGTACTGGGAAAAAAGGAAGAGTCAGAGGCAGTGGTAGTTCAATCTTCTGTTGAGAAAAGATGTTCCTAAATGCCCATACTGATATTATTTGGATGGATTGTGATAATGATTATTTCGCTCACAGAACTGAAGCTCCATCAGCTTTAGTCAACATGCAAGGTTTTGTAAGACAATGTTTTTATTACAGTTGTCTGTGTGCACTTTCTGTATTTCAGTTGTTAAAAGACACTGTATGTGATTGAGTAATGAAAATATCATTGTAGGAAGAAGTGAGACAGAGATGTGACAGGGAAGCTCCAAAGCATAGACATTCAAGATGTCATTATTTGGTGGGGCATTTTCTTGTACAGATGTTTGCCAGTCTTCTGTAGTAGTAGAAAATTGTAATAATAATAAAAACCAACATAAAATTCCCACGCTCGTTACCATTTTCAGCCAGAACATCTGCAGCTGCAAAATGTAACTCAGTTAAGATGCATGTATACCTCTTCTGTGACGTAGCTGGTGGGATTCCACTGCATATGGCAGGAAAGACAGAGAGGAGATGATTTGCCTGAAGCTGTCTGGAAGGCTGGTTGCTGAGTCTGAAGGCAGATCTCGCCTCCTTTGGTGCACCAGAGAGCTGTGCCCCTGGTGTGGGAGGAAAAGGACATAAACTTGTGGAGCCCTCTCGTCTCTGAAAGTAGTGGGAAAGTCCAAGTTCCACTTGGATTAGATGATGGTTTAGCAAAGCATCCTCAAAATATGTTACTTCCTAGTGCCTAGGTAATCTGAATACAAACTGGATTATTTTCCAGAGGTGTTCAGATCTCATGGCAGACAGCTCACATTTTCTCCAGTGCTTGGGTGTTGCTGTCTGACCTAACCCTCCTGTGGCTGTGGAGTAAGAGGCTCACAAGTCCCACCCTTCTGCAGCCTCTTTCATCTTCCCTTTTCCATTACTGGTGCCTGGGGAAAACTGATGCTTTATTTAAAAGAACGCGTCATCTTTCTTCTTTTCCAGCCTTGTATTAAAAGGGTGGGAAAAAATTTTCAAACCTGTGGTGACTGCAAGGACCTCATTTGTCTTTGTTTCTTCACCATGGGTGTCAAATTTAAGGCTGAAAAGGCAGAATATCAGCCAGTTTCAGTGTTACATCATGTACTAGTACATGGTGCTGATTTGTTATTCAGCATGTTAAAGGTGAGGTTAGGCTGATTCCTTCCCTTTGACAGAAATGGAAAATGTTTCTGTGGGATGTGAATGTCTTTTCCTAGGCTGACATTGTCTCATCTCTCCTCGTGGAATCATAGCTTGTACTGCTACCTCTGGAGATGAAAATCTCTGCTAATTAAACTCTCTCTCTTATAAATCTGACGGGTATAAATTGTGAAATCGTGATGTTCTGTGCTGTATTTCAGATCCCTGCTATATCCATAAATTCAGTGAGCACTTAAGTTTTATTTTCTGGAAAGTAGCAAGGAGGAACGTGTGATTGATGTGTGTTCATGAAGAGAGAGTGTCAAACTGCAAGCCCATGGCTGACTGTCAGGTTTTAATGGAGCAAGTGTGCAAGTTAGGTGATGATTAATGAAAGCATGGAGTCAAGGAGCATTGTTTGGTGGTATTATGTTGATTCCTGCTGCAGACCGAACATTCTCTGCCGCGGGAGGAGCAGGACTGCTTGTTCTGGGTTGGAGCGAGCCATTCCCAGCAGCCAGCATTCCCACTCCATGGTGTGCCTTGCGGGCAGCACGTGTTGGGAGCAGCCTGCCCTTTGTCCACGCGCTGCCGGATCCGCTCCGCAAAGGGCTCCTTTCAGGGTGACAGTGGAAAATGTGACAGCCGTGTCAGCCCCTCGCTGCAGGCCAGCCTGGAGGGGGAGAACACCCAGGGAAGGGTGGTTTTTGCAGCTTGCCAAGTGCAGCGCTGCAGCCACGGGGCCTGGGGGAAAGGTGCCATATGCCACCATTTGGCACGGTGGCTGCAGGGGCACAGAGCACATCATTGTCCTCGACCTTGGCAGGAGGAGCTGGCAGCATGCCTGCTGGGGTGCTGCCTTTGGCAAGAGATAGGAGCGGGAGGGATGTGGTGGTGGAAAGGCAAACACGTCTTTGCCTTGCATGCCACAGTGCTGCAAGTGCTGGGGGAAAGGGACAGGGTGCCTCAGGCACCACGGGGCTCTTTCATTGTGCCATGGAAGGACAGGCTGCACCAGCAGCGAGAGGGGCCAGCATGGGGCTCCCAAACCATGGTTATGGAATAATGTGCCTGTCAGGAACCGTAACACCATTCAAGCTCTTAATGGTAGAGTGGTAATAACAGGAGGCTTATGCCAGCTGATGAGAAAACGAGCTACTTCTGTGGAGACCTTGCTGAACTTGGATGAACGTCCCCAAATTAGATTAGGTACACCAGGGGCTGGTTTCCTTTGGAAGGACGTGACACCTGCAGCTTTGTGCCTTTCACTTTGTGTTCTGACTTACTAGGTGTGCACCCCATTTTCTAGGGACAGAGGAGAAAGCAGGGGCTTAAGGAAAAACTTCAAATAAGCTGCCTAAACCACTCGATACATCTTTGCTCAGAGAACAAAATACTAACATCTCAGCCATGAGAAGAAAATGGCACTGAGGTAGGAGGGTGTACTTTTAGCAGCAGGCAAGCCAAACAGTATAATCAAGGTACGGGATACAATAATGGCTGGAGCTAAGGAGAACAAATAATGGAATTAAGCAGTGGGCTACTAAAAAGGTATATAAAGAGGTAGCGTTTATATCAGGAACATGAAATAATTTGTGCCATACGCTTTTAACTTCCTTATCAATTGAGAGTCAAGTGGTAAAGGCTAAAGAACAGTCCCAGTATAAAATCTGTTCCTGCAAGGCACACGTGCATGCCCGTGCTGTCAATGTTTGCAATATTGCAGAGGAGCAGCTCTGGAGCAGCAAGAAAGGATTCTGGCAGGGAGGGCAGCCTGCAGTTCATTATGGGCCTGAGATGGATAAAAGCACGTTTAGCTTCCATCTGTTCTGGTTTGGATGATGCTGATAGAAGGGTCATAGTTTTGTCAGTGATGGATATCTGAAGTCATTGCCATTTTTAACTAGTCCAAAATTTTCCCCCTTCTGTTTATTGGACATCTGTTTTTCTTTTTGACATGTATTGCCAGATACACTGCAGGTGGTGATGAGCTACAGGTGTTAGATAAAGTGAATCTCTCCTTGCTGTCTCTCCCTCTTGCACTGCTGCACATGGTACAGAATGGTGGGGAATGCGAATAGTTAGGGATATGTTTTGGCACCATTCAGATAACTGTAATTTTGCTTTCCTGGAATCATATGCATAATTACCTTACAGTTTTTGAGCTATTCTTAAAGTGTGAATGTAGCTTGAAAGTAATAAAGAACGTAGATGTTCAACTATAATGCAATTCAATAAATGTATTACCTGTCAAATACTTTATTTTCTGGATACTGAGATGTAAACATTTCTCATCTGTTTTTTTATCTGTGCTGCCTTGTGATTTAAAAAAGGACATCGAAGTATGTCTTAAATAATTTTCCTTTGTTTAAAAATAAAAATCTATGTAGAATATGGAAAATGGTGCACCATACACTGAATACCCAATTATATCTGTCAGTAGTTCTTCTGGGAAAGTGGCAGGAGCCCAGCATTCTACTTTGGAAAGCTGTCATTATGACAGGAGCTGGGCCCATGGACAAGCATGTGTTTCCTTCAGAGAGGTCTGTCCTTTCTGTGTATCTCTAGAGGCAGTTTCTGTGGACTGAAGAGTAGTGTTTTGCCACAAATGATTGCGAATTCATTTATTGCGGTTCCATATTATTAATCTTTGTGAACTTCTGTGATACCCAACCTGCCTGTATTGAAAATGCTGTAATTTGTGTCTTGACTCGAAGTGCATATTTGTGATTCTCATTTAAAAGCCTTGTCAAAGGTGAGTTAGACTCCAGTGTGCTGGAACCTATTTAAAGAATCCCCAAAGGCTTTTTGTGTGGCAGACTTTTTAAAGGCACATAGATTTGCAGAGAAGTGGGCTCTCTTAAAGAAGGTGCTGTAATAGGTGTATGCATATATATTATTTTGTTTGGAGTACAGCTTTGTCCACATGTGCAGATGATGGGAGAAGAAAAACGTGAGAGTCATATCCCACTTGAAAGAGCTTTTGATCTCCTGGGACTCCTGCACACTTCAGTGATGAAACCACAGTCCAGATAGGTTTGGCAGTGTCAACACCAGAGCTGGGATAACTGAGGTTTATATTCTCAGAGTACCATTAAGTACTGTTGGATCTGCAGCTGCTTTTTAATGCATCAACTCTCTTTTAATTCCATGGCATGTGTGACACCCCCTCAAACCACATTAGCCCACGACTGAGTCCTCATGTCTGAAATACAGGCAGTAATGCATAATGCTTTTCCTAAGGTGTTCTGTGTTTTTTTTCTCTATGAGTGAATTTGAGATAAGTGTAATGCTTCTGAGTTATGTGAACTTTACCTTAAAATTGTAATTGGCCACCGTACCTATTCCTTGATTTTTTTTTATTATTCTTTTTTTTAATATCAGCATTGTTATTATATTCTAAAGCAGATGATTCATACAATTCAGAGTTAGCCCTACTGATCAGCAGAACTTGTGATCTAACAGTAATGTGAAAATGTCTTTGAAGTGATGGGGAGATCAGTATAATGTGAAGTGTGTGGCAGTTCTTTAAGTGATTACTTCACTAATTTATGTACTGAGGTGATTAATCTTGGCCAGCTCTCACACAAAATGGAGTTTAAATCTAAGCTGGATTTTTTCTGCATCTGAGGCAGTGATGCAGTCTCTGTGCTCCACAGCAGCGTTTTGTTCTGCAGTGTGGCAGAGAACCCCTCTCCTGCTAAATAGACCTACTGAATAGTTTCTCTGTGCTTAAAATTAATCTCAGTACTCACAGATCAGCTTCTCTAAATTCATTTAGTATTTCTGCTGCGGTGGGTGATGAAGTAGTACATAAAGAGCTCTCAAATGTAAGGGCCTTGTAAACAGACTGCAGTGTGCCCTGATGCGGTGCCAGCCGATGAGCTGAGAGCACCCTTGTTTGCTGCTGCTTCCAATTTCATTCAGATTTTGTATCCTGTGGCAGCAAGCAGTGGGTATTGTTGCAAGGCCTTTGGCTGTTCCTGTACTTCTTCCAGTTCTCTCTTTGTCTTACTAAGGGAAAGAATTGCAATTCCCTCTTCATCCCTGATGAGTCTTTGCTTCCCCTCTCCTACATCTTCCGGCCTTCAAGCTAGCTGAGTTTTTGCTCTCTCTCTGTTCCCCGAGAGTTGTCAATGCCAGTCCTGTCCTGGTTACTCCCTGCCCCAACTACCCTTTGCAAACCACCCTGGTCTGAGTGACCAAAGCCTTCACATAGCCCCACAAGAAATGCTGCTCCTCAAGTCTCATAATGAGGCTTTACGGGCAGGACTGAAAGCAGTGTTGTCCCAGCTTTCATCATGAAGGGCCAGTTATGGTTCAGTCAGCATGAACAAAGTCTGATACCATTAAAAGTCCACTGGTTTTCAGGGAGACCTTAAAATCAGGGCAATTTTATGATCCATGCAGCCATGAAGTTAATAAAGTTAATGTTTCAATTTTATTGCCCGTGCTGCAGTGGGATGGGTAATGCAGGCCAAGTGCATGGCAGTGCTGCCCTCTGCAGCCTCCTGTTCTGTGGCCACAGCCGTCGTGGGGACCTGTTTCAGGGCAGCTCTACCCAGGTAAGGCTGAAAAGCTCCCCATCCTCAGCAAGGGCTTCTTAGGGCTCGCTCCTGTCATCACCCTGCTGCTGTGCTTTTCCAGGACAGGCTGCTGTACACTCCAGTCAGCCTTTCCTGGTGCTGCTAAGCAAGCTGGACTTGTCAGGTTTCCACAGGATGCTCTAAGCCTTAGCCCATGTTAATGATGCTCATCCCAATTATCAGTGCAGATGTCTGGTGGGTGTGGTGGGTAGGTATCCTCACACATGGTCACAGCTGTGTCTTGCTCCCTGTTCTTCTTGTCTGAAAGTCTGCACTTTTTGTGCCTGTCACCAGTTCTGGCAACCCATGGCAAGAAGACTTACTGCTTTATAGATGGCATATTTTTGTGGAGTACACTTCTTAACTTGAAAATAGGAAAACACTTTGGGAAAATGGATACGATGTCTTTAGCATGGTTTGTTCATTTTTCTGGACTGTGCACTAGGATGATGTTTTGAAGAAGAAGTAGCATTTCTCTGTATTTTTCACAGCAGTAATCCTGAGTGTGCTGAAGATGAGTAGGTGAATCTGTTGAGTTAGCTTTGAAAGAGCCGAACATTTTCCTGCTCTATTTTGTTTCTGTACTGGATAATCAAGTCTATTTAATTCATTCAGTGTCTCATGTGAGCAAAGAATGTGGTGTTCTGTCACCAGATACACTTGGTCACCTCATCTGTATTTGCTGGTGTACGTAGTAACAGTGATCACTTAATGTGCCTCATTCAGCTTCAAATGCCCTTATTAAATGTGAAAGTTTTGTGTTTAGTCTTAGTTACAATGTCTACGTGAAGTGAAGTCATCCTTCATTTTCTTCATTGTGAGTAAGAAGAGAGTTTGGCTTTGTTGTAACTAAATGAAACTTATCCCAGCAACATAGTCAACTTCCTAATAAATTGTGTGAAGTCCCACAGTTGTCTGTATGATGACTTGGAAGAATTGAGCCAAGCCTTGACTTTCAGGCTGGGGAATTCAGTTTAAATCCATCCATCATGTCCTCACTGCATGTTTCTCAGCAGAAAAGCATTCAGTGTATCTTGACTTTATTATTGTTGTTTTTTCTTGTGTGACTATTTTATGTCCAGAATTGAAACATGAGCAAGGGATAATCTTTTCGGGAAGCCAGTAGGGAAGCTCCAGAGATTTATTAAATTTAGTAAATTGAAACGATAACTCACAAAGCTTGCAGAACCAGAGTAGAATGCTGACTACAATTTTGGTATTGACTTTATTGTTCTGTACTCTCTCCATTGTGAGTACAGCTGACAGAGAAAAACATGTATTTTGGTAGCTAAAATAATACCACGATGCTGTGTGCTGGTAAGACAGGAAGGATTGATGCCATATATATTATGAGCTGTGTCAAACTAGTGTGTCTCAGCTGTGCCAGCAGTTTACCAAAGTGAATCATCCCATTCAAAAGTCTCCAGTGAGTATGAAGCAGCCCAAAAAATTGGAGAGTTTTTCCTTAAAATGTTGTATCAAGTCCTGTAAGTGAAACTAGCAGGAAAGAAAAGGCAGTGAATGCTAATAGAATTTTTCACTAGTATAATCTCAAAGCTGGCAAGATGTAAAAGATAGCAGGTGATTGCATAGTTGAGGATAGACTATTTTCCTTCTCTCTTGACTGGCATAAATATCCGTCTTTAATTAATATATGTATTACAAGAAGAGAAAATAAATATGTAAACAGTTTCTTCAATTTGCATTGAAGTTACAAATTATTTTGAAATTTGAAGACCCACTGATTTATGCAAGCAATAAGTTTTCATATATAAATACTTTTGTTTCAGTGGGCTGCTCACTTTCTCCTCACTTGATTTATATAAAATGCTTTCCGATTGCATTTCTGGTAGGCACTTGTACTCCAAAATCCTCTCTATGCTACTTTTAAACTAAAAATAGTAGCTTAGTGATTCAGTGCTAATGACACTGTAGGTGTCTTGTTGTCCCAGGTTACTTGAAAATTGGAGAGTATTTGAGGAAGTACAGGAGCTGCTGTAACCATTTGGTGAGATGAACAACTAGGGTTTAAAAAAAGCTCAGTTTGGCTGCTAGGCTGAATTTCAAGAGGGATGGGCAGACAACAGTTATAAAGACCAAATCATCCCTGTGCACAAGAAAAAAATAAATCAAGGTAATCAGAAAGAGCCCACCTTCTGGAAGGTGCTGGCAGTTCAGCCACATAGCAAATGGAAGTAGTAATGGAATATAAGTACAAGGATTAAGAAGCGTACTAAGAACAAAATTACAGAATCAGATGGTATTAAAGTGGATTCCTTAAAATCATGCACATAGATGCCATAAGTTGCTCAATTAATTAAAATTACTTTTCTATATTTGTGCATGTGTTTACGTGCTGAAGATATTTTGCATTGTGAACAGTAGTCAAATGGAAAATTATGCTTGGTCTTTGCATTATGTTTTTATAAATTTTGATCATCCTTTGCACCCTGTTTGGATGAACTGAGATAGGCTGTATCTCCTTTCTAAGGAACAGTTCTCTGGCCCTTGATGGCTCCCAGTGATTTGAAGAAGACAATTAGAGTTGTGGTGTTAGAAAAACTCACCTGAGGTAAAATACACACTTCAGGTTTTCTTTCCATCTGCAAGATGTCCTGAGCAGCAGTGTTTTCTTTGTGAGCCAGTCCTCCTTCTGTTGCTGCTCAACAGATTGGCTTCTGAAATTGCTCTCAGCCTCAATGGGCAGCTCTCCCCATTCTCTGCTTTTGGAATGTCTGCAGGAGAGCACAGAAGCTTCCAGACTGTAACATAAATACTGCTTCAGAATTGCCATGGAACATTGGGCCAATGACCAGCAACAGCAATGGAATCTACACTGGCTCATGCTGAAACAGAGTGCCAAAAACGACCGTACCTTTACTTTTCACATCTCTGTCTTACAGGATTTTCTACCTCTGAGTCTCTGTAGGAGAATCCTGGAGGATATGCTTCCTCAGCTCCCAGCCATGTCAAAGCAGCCAATTCTGCTAAGTATCTCCAGAAGCAAGATCCCAGGCAAATGCCAAGTTTTTTAAGCTCATGGTCCTCTGCCCAGCTCTAACACATCTTAATTCTGGAGCTGGCAGTGGCCTCCTCACTTGAGTGAGTCCTGGCCTGGTGCAGGCTAGCAAGCCAAGATGCAGTGGTGTCACAGCAATCACATGCAGCGTAAAGGGTAAATCTGAAATGGTATTTTTGATTGGATAAGGAGTGCCATTCTCAGTCCTGAGACATGGTTTGTATTGCCATATGCTTTCTGTTAGTGCTAGGAAGAAGTTAGTATCTTGCACAGAATTGTGCATGCACACTGCAGTCACAGGATTCCTGTCAATGACTGCACCCATGTGGATATAGATTCTTTACCTAGGATATACCTGGGACCTGCAGTTATTTTAGAAAAGCCTTTCTTGAATATCTGTATATTAAATTTTGAATAATAAATAAAAATTATTCTACCTTGTATAAATGTATTGCAAAATTATATTTCAAAAGTAGCCTATGTTGAAGAGGGTGATTCACTCTTCTTTTCAAAGGGAAGTTCACCCTCACAGTTACTGAAGGTTGCTGAATGTTAAGTGTTTGTTGTGACACTTGACCTTAATGTCTGTGCAGCTCTGTGAATACTCAGAAGTCTGGTCGCAAATGGCCCCTAGGCACCTTGGAAGTTGTTTTCATTTTTGTTCTTTTCCCATTCCTCTATTAAACAGTTAAATATTCAATGATCAGTGTAAATGTTTCAGGTGCTGTGCTGTGATAACAAGTCTTTAATCTGTGTGATGTAAAGAAAAGAAACAATTTCTAAACTCAGGAATTTAATAATCTCTTGGAAACATTTTACAGGAGACTTCTTGTAAATTTTGGTTTTATTATAATGTTTTAACATTCTGGTTAATGATGCCGCCTCAGGAAAACTGGAGAACGCTGCAGTCAGGCCTGTCTCTGACTGACCCCATTGCACAGACAAGGAACAAAATCCAAAGCAGGAACTTGGAGTGGGAGAGTTTTCCTTCAGATACCCAGTCTGGGGAGCAAGGAGAGCATGCAGCTTCATGGGTGCAGGTGTAGACTTGCCAGAGGAACTGGGGCTGCCGCTCCCCTGTGCAGGAGGGACAGTCATGGATCTGCCTTTGGCAGGGTGGATGGGATTGAAATCTACTTCAAACATTCTACAAAAGATTAATTACGAATCAGCAGAGTGGATGGTAGAGCTAGAGGGAAAATGACAGTTCTTGGGGGGTGCTGGGATCAGGTTTCAGCCTTCTGTGCCCTAGCTCAGCTGGACTTACTCTCTGATGCATTTGCAATATAAATAAAGCTATGTGTTTAAAAAAACCTGTGTACCATAATGCCCAGGACTGTTTAAATTTTAAGAGCACATTTACAGAGGAAACTCAAATAGTTCTTCTTGCCTCTTCTTCTGTGGTGTCTCAGATCTTCTTGAGAAATTTTTACATTGAAACACACCACATTAAAAAGTAATCCCAAGTGTAATTCAAGTGTAATTGGAGTCTGTCCCGGTTTACAAGGTTGGAATATTCAGCAAACTGGTTAAGTTATGCCAAATTCTCTCAAAGACAGGCTTGAGTTTCTTAGCAAACTAGGTTAACTGTAAATATAGGCACTTTTTTTTTTGGCTCTTTAGAGGTTTAAGTTGAATTTGAGGAAAAGGCTCTTCCCCCAGAGGGTGGTTGGGCACTGGAACAGGCTCCCCAGGGAAGTGGTCACAGAACCTGACAGAGCTCAAGGGCAATTTGGACAAGGCTCTCAGGCACATGGTGTGACTCCTGTGCAGGGCCAGGAGCTGGACTTGATGATTCTTGTGGGTCCCTTCCAACTCAGAATATTCTGTGATTTCATGAGCTGAAACTGGCTGCCTCCTGCTTCAGGTTGCAGAGGGATGGGAACAGAACGTGAATGAACGCAAGGGCCGTGCTGTGAACATTTCTGGCCTTTGAACCACTTCTCTTTATATGTAGTTTTGTACTAAGTGGACAGATTTATCAGGGCTTGTTCTGTAAAGTCAGTGTTTATGATCTGAGAAGCTGCAGCTGTGTTGGTCTGTACTACTACACCTCATCTATCAAATACATCAAAATGTTTGGCAAAACTGACTTCTCAGTGGAGATGAGTCTACATTTTTATCAGTACTGCAAAGCTGATGATGATGATGATGATTATTGTTATTATCATCATCATCATCATTACTATTCCCCAGACGGGAGAAATGGTGACAAATCAGAATCCTGTCACAAAGTTGTTTTGTGGTTTAGCATCTTGCAAGAGAGTATTTGGCCTGCTTGTTCTTATGTTTAGCTGCCAGTATTTCAATATTTACATAAGAGACAATATTACAAATAAAACATGTAGTCTCATTAATGTAGAGGGATAATGTAACCAAATGCTTTTGTGTCGATCCTACTTGTGACTGACTCACTGATTTCAGTAGTAATTTGCCCAAATACTCTAAAAATCTTACAGTCTATTTTTTTGGATCGACTGGAAATGACCTCTGTCTGGAAAACCACCACTTAGAATTTTGCAGCATTACATGTGACTCCTGATCCCAGTGGCAAAGTTCCCAGCAACTTAATATAAACAAGAAGCAGCCCAATTATGACAGGATATTATGGAAAATACTATAATACATTGAAATGGGAAAGAGGATTTTAGGTTGAAAACTACTAAGTATCAAATCTTAATTTAGCTGTAACAGCTATGTTTAAACATCCTCTCTCCCCCATTTCCCCACGTGAATGTTCTTGGGGGGTAAAGTCATTGCAAGGACTTGAGTAACTGCATGTGGTCAGGAAGTCTGTTCCATATTTCCAGATTGCATTCAAAAGCCTTATATGTAATAAAATACACCATGGCTCTGAGAGTATGTTCTTAAGTGGAAAATCAAACAATTACATTGGAAACTAATCTGTTATTCTTTGTGTAGCTTATTGCATTATAGAACTCCGTGAAAGAAGAAACCCACATAACCATGCCCTAAGATGTCTCTCACCTATAATTTATGATAATAAAAAAAGGAGGAGTTTGTGGTTGAGTTACCTGTGAAATGTGTTGACCTTTAAATTAGAACAGTGTCTAGGATTTCACTTTTGCTGGCTAGAAACTTCCTCTTGAATTGACTTAGAACAAGGTTTGCAAAGTTCAAGTCCTGTTTCAGTGATAAGGAACACAATTTTAATGATGAAAGCATCTATGGGGTATGTTTGTATTCAGCAGAAGGGATGTGTGTGTATGAATAGAAGGATGTATACTTGCTATTGTTTATTTATATATGTAATGATATGTTTAAAAATACTTTATCCTTTTTGAGGTCAGAATTCATGCCTACTATTGATAAGATTCATCTACAGGGTGATTGTATTCAGAAACTTTTTAAAAAAAGTGCAATATTATGACTCTTCTACTCCTTTCCCTGTCTTCCATGCAGGCATCCTCTTGGAAGGTCTTTTGCCTTTAATGAATACACACGTAACAATTCAGTATTGTACATAGCGTAAGATGTTTATTCTGTACAAACGATTTTTTTCCCTAAAGAGCTTTTGCATACTTGTTATTATATAGAAAAACATATTTTAAAATGAGCGGGTTTGGGATCATCTTTTAAAGCTTTTGCTAGTTACAGAATTGCCACTTCAAAGACAACATGTAGCTGTTCTTTACCTTTTTTGCTTGTACCTAGAATTCAACAAGCTTGTGGCATTGGAAGAATGTTATTTTGGGGGTTTGAGTGGTGGTGAGGAGGGTAGTTGCATATTTTCCCCGATATTGCTGACTTTTTGGGGGGGCTAATAAGGAAATACAGATATTTTTATCCTATCCTGTACCTAACCAGCCAGCATATTTGACAGTGTTCTGCATGTTATGAAATCATATCAGTATGTCCCATGAGGCTCAGCCAAAGATGAACTTTGTGTTCCTTTAATGGCAGGAAGCAGAAGAAAAAGGAAAAGGGCATTCATGTACTAATGCTTCCCACTCTGAGCTGACTCGGGTTTTGTTTTTTTCCCTCCCAGATGATTTAGTGGAGTAGCCACTTAATGACCTTAAATAGCACTAAAATAAACAGCTGCTTTCAGTGCTTTCTTGCTAATGCAGCCTATCAGCTCAACGAGTCATGGCAGAGCGATTAGATTCACTTCATTACTGATGGAGTAACTGGGAAACTGCAGGCAAAGGTGTTTCCAAGAATGGCAGGCAGTTTAACATCAACCTGATGTCTCAAAAGTCCTGGATGCTTTTCCGTGGATTTGTTTTGGGAATCAGAGGGGAGAAAATCTGGGAGTATTCCTAGCTTCTGAGAAGCATTGGCAGTAAATTATGATACCACTCTGAGTTTGTACAGTTCTCTTTAGATCTTGGTTATCTTTGGAAGCTGCTTTCTAGAGAGGCCAAGTGAAGAAGACACAGTGAAGAAACTCTGACAGAGACACAGTTTCAGCTGGGGAAGTGTCCAGATGAATAAGGTTTAGCAGTTAAAGGGAAGGCTTCAAGATCTTCCTCCTTCTCAATCTTCCCTGCCTGGGAAGCAAGAATGCACAAGATTTCGGAAAAAAAAAAGTGGTAATGAAATCTCTAGCAGATGTATATGCTTTTGTTCTCAGAACTCACGAATGCTGGAGCCAGCACTTGTTTGGTGAAATATGGGTCCTGGAAGCATGCCTTTGGACCTTTTAATGATTGCTGTTGGATACTAAATGAATAAAACATGCAGTTCAATACAATGGTTGCTCTCTGCAGTCCCACAAACAGGGAGGCTGTGCTCTTGCTGACATCCAGCAGGAGCTGAGGACACTGCCACTCATGGTGCTGCCTTTGAGTGCTATCTATCAGTGTCCCCTGCTCCCAGGGGCCATCTCTTTGTCTTGGACCTGCTTCCTCTTGCTCTTAGTTTTTGCTGGGAACACCAGTGCAGCCAAACCATCACCACTGGTGACTGGGGTGCTCAGCTCTTCTCATGTAGTATGTGGGATTGCTGGGAATCTGATTTAAATTGTCTTTGTGCTGTTGCTGAAACTTACTGTCAAGCAGCTACCCACTTGTGCAGCCCTTGTGGATCTTCTTGTGTTCTTAGTCTTTCCTGGCTTTCCTGCTTTGGAGACTGTCCAGCTCCCCTTAGCTCACTTGTGTTGGTCAAGCACTGCTGCCTTGTGATGCTGAGTGGCCCTTCTGCAGCTGTGTTGGGAGCACATGTCCCATTTCACATTGCACAGGCTGATAGAAAGCAAAAGCCAAGCATGTTTCTCCTTCAGGAATGGATGTTTGCTGGAGTGAAACAGTGTTGGCCAGATAAATGTAGGAAAAACCGCTACTCCTTTTTTTTTCCCTCCTCCTACTTCATGTGGTCATCCTATTCCCAGTAGTGCTTGGACCTTGTGATTCCTTGTTAGTGATTGTGGATGTAGTGTAACACCTTTATCTTGGGGGTTAGAACATGCTTGGGAGCCATGACAGTGTCATTTATTACTTTTAAGTCTCTCAAATGAAAGAAAAAAGTGGTGAATTAAAAAGAAATTCTAAACCCAGGAAGTAAAAATGGTGCTGGTTTGAGTTCCAGTTCCTTGAGTTTATAAACAGAGGGACAGTGCTGTTTCTGCTGACATGTAAAGAGTGAGTCTGAAGTCTGCGTCTGACCTGGATGGTTATTCACTTGCTGCACTGTAGGAAATGGCTTAACTGTCTAAATAATTATTAGACCAGTTATTTAGACCTGCAAAGATGTATGACAGCTGCTGATAAAACCTCCACTTCCAATATATTCTTTATAGCATAATAATTATTAGGCCAATAACTGATTTTTGGGTCTTTTCAACTGTGTCTGGCTGTTATTTCTGCCAAGGAGACTTTTTTTTTCTGGGAGTAGGAATGTAGCCTAAAGATCCAGCATGGGAGAATATAGTTTTCTTCAGTGCCCCATAAATGTTAGCTTGATCTCTTCCAAGGCAAATGTTTCTTGACAAATGGATGTAGTAATGCTCTAGAACAGGGGGTTTTCCTAAGGGAGTTTAGGTTTATGAAAAGATATTTTTATTTCTAGGAGAGAAATTTTCTATCTGCAAACTCTGGTGCCAGATGGACACTTGGGTTCCCCAAAGCTGGTATTTTTCAAGGCCATTTGAAGGTTTCACATTAACTCAGAAAGTAAATAGAAGAGAAATTCAACTAGCATAACTAGCTGGAAAGTTAATTCCTTATAGGTTTTATTGTCTCTTGACTGTGAGCCAAGTTGCATTCATGGGATACTTGATATACCTACAAATAACAGTTTCGTGCTACAGCCAGAAACTTGAATATTAGCATGACTGGTATTGCAGACACATGAACAAAACAAGGCTTAGCCTATCAATTTTTTATTGATAAAGTAAAAGTATACCAGTAAAAAGCTTTTATACAGTATAGAGTTTATGCTGCATTATTAAGACAATAAATGTGAGTGGGATTTTATCATTTGATTTATTAATATATTTTTTCTTTTGAGAACTAAAATTTCTGAGGGATTTTATCATACCATGTTTATTAATTCTGTTCAGTGAAAGATTCAGACTCATTTTAGAGGGAAAATAAGGCACATGTCCTGCAGCTGCCTTTCCTAACTGTCTGGAATTGATCCTTGGAAACCATTAAGACTTGTCTATGAACATATATCCACTTCTAAAGATTATTTCATGGAGTATTGCACCTCCCATGAAGTGTGTTATCAAAACCACTGAAATACTTGCTGGAGCCATGTGATATTTGTCACACATGAAGGAACAGGCACTCCCAGAATGTGAAATTGTGAGTTCTCAGTGCAGCTTTGGCAGGGAGGCTGCTGTGTGCCCACACTTGGAGAAAGGAGCTGTGCCTTCTCTGTTAGTACTTAAAAACTCAGTTCTATTAAACTCGGAGGTCACTCGGTGTCACCAGACTGAAGCAGGGATAAATTGGTAAATAAAAGCCCTTTTTCTGTCTGTGGCTCAAACCTTTTTTCGCTGCCTTACTGCAGTGGTATATGCAGTGGCCAGCTAAGCCTGCTGTAAGCCTGGAATTAAATGGTATGATCCCTAAGTACTTCCCTTGCTAGTAGCACGCATGGAACAAGCCCTTCCTTTCTGGCACAGTACTTTCCTTCAGCCTGGCTGCGTGTGAAGCATGAACTGTGCCCCAGGATATTGGGATGTGAGCACTGTGTGGAAGTCCTTAAGACTTGTGTACCCTGCACAGGGAAGCCCTAGCACCGGGTACCCTGAACAATAAAGGATTTGCCATAAGGTGTGGAAGAGAGGAAAACATGATGTAAGCTGGGATTTTCCAGTCTGCTGAGCCTTGTTCCTCCAGACTTACTCATTAAGAGATTTATAATAAAAGAGCTAAAAGTATTTATTGAGGGTTTATGAAAGACTTACTAAATAAGAGAGAAATAGCCTTCAGGGACACTTACTGCCTTTTCCCCTTCTGTGCTGACTTTAAGGCACTGTTGTAAATAGCCGAGTGCACAACCAAGCAGTGGCTTGAAGAGGCTCAAAACTGTAAGCACAGGCAATTTTAAGCCTACTACATTTATGAAATGTAGTAGGTTTCTGCAGACAGCAGGAAGCTTTGGGCTCTGGGTGCAACTATTTGGACTCTGGGTGCTATTTCTCAGTCCTAAGGCATCTTAGATATTGGTAGACCGCATACAACACAGGAGGCTGAAATCATCCTTCTGGGAGCACATCCCAGGGTAAGCTGTGTTCTTGGGAATGCTTCAGGGTTGTGATCTTTATGCTTGAGTTTTTATGGATCTGTGTTAGGGATATGTAGATGTGGTGTTTGTGTGCCTAATTCTTTCCTACACTGGAAGTCTGTTAGACAAGAAACCCCTGAGCAGACACACAATACTCCAGGCACCAACTGGAGACTGAAAGACAATTGGAACAGAGTTAATAAATCTGGTGGAAAAATCTGTTTGAGGAGGGTCAGCATGGAATGGGCACTTCTTCCCAGAAGCAGCAAGGAAATTGCAAACGCCAGAAAAAGCCCACTCTTGTAATTGGAACCCCAGGACCTGAAACTTGGGAAGCAATGTAGCTTCCTGGAGAACTCAGAGTCAACACAGAGCAAGCCAAGCTGGGAGATTGAATTATCTATAAAACTGCCTGTGTGAAATTATTTGCTTTCCCCTTCCAAAAATGTAATAAACATGTTTAAAACACAATTTTTCTTCTATTCTTGAAGCATCAGTGACTGAAGCAGTATCAGTTAAATTCTCAGTAATGCGGAGACAATACTGTCACGGGTCTGCTATTTCAATTAGCTGAACTTACTCTGTTTAAGAAAACAGTGAAGCCAGGAAGCTTGGGAAATAAATGGTAAGCGAGACTCCCCTTAGTTCCTGTTTAGAGAAATGATTGGTCTTTTAGGCTATTAAAATGTCTCCAGAGCATCAGCTGTGCATTTAGTGTCTGAAGAGATTGGCAGTTAATAACTTGACTTTAAGAGAGGCAGAGATAAAACTGTCCATCTGTGTTGGTAGTGTTATGTCTTCTGATTTGTGTTCACAGCCCATATTTCCTGTGGTGCACGAGGACAGAAGTAGTTCACAAACATTTCCAAATACATCGAAATATGCACACCCCAGAATGCAAAAGATGATTAAAATACCACGATTTGCTACTTACTATAACTGATCAGCCTGGTCCACTGCAGTTCTGAATCCCTCACTGATGGAGTCCTTCTAATAAGGTTTTAGTGAAAATGCTGAGATTATGAGTAAAAAATATTTCACCTCTGTACGTTTTGTAAAGTCAAGTCATGGTCACCAAAAAATGAAATACTGCATTTCTCTGAAAGACTGACAGAGATTTAAAAAAAATATATTTTCATAATGTTTGTCACCCTTCTGCTACCCCTTCTCAGTGGAGAAGGAAAGGATTTGAAACTGTTGTTCTATTTGTCTTCTATTACTTTGCCCTCTTAACCTAAGAGGTTCTGCTGGTCTGCATTTCCTGGATGTGCAGTTAAGAAAAATATAGTGCCTTATCTGTTTTTGAAAAATCTGGATGAGAAAATACTGATTTATACATCTTGGTGCCTGTGCTTGAGAGAGTGTGGAAGTTAAAGGGCAAGGTAGTTTGCATTGTCAAGTTACAGACTAGTTTTAGTTGCCATTTGCCATTAATTTCTTTTTTTTTTCCCCCCCAATTTTTTACCACTCTCTTACTTTCCATTCAGGGTGGCCAAATACTAGCAACCTGCAGTTGCTTAACATTTGAAGATGCCAGTGGTCTGAGACTTGATCCTCTTCCCTCTATTGAAACTGTGAAGGATGTGGAAAAGGCTTGGAAACAGTGCTGACATTCACTGGCATTAATTTTGAAAACTTTAAATTTTCAATTTAAATTTCAATTTTCAATTTCATACAATTATGTCACCTGGTGCAAGGCAGACATGAAGAGATGCAATTCAATGAACTGGTTCTGTGAAAAGGTCACAAGATCAGTGCACTCTTTACATCCTGGAGTAGCAGGAAAACCTGGAGTGCTGCTAAATAGTAATAAATTCTAAAAATAGGTAGTATTTTTAGGAATCAGGAATGGAATAGCATGGTATTATACAGCAAAAAGTAGCAGGAATATGGATAATTTAGTGTGTCAATACATTTTTTAAGGTCAGACAACCTCTCTGAATTCTTTTGCATTAATTCCTCAGTGTGCAGTGCACTGAGTGTTTTCCCATTGCTTTTTGAAGTCAGATTAATACCACTGAAGGCAGTGCTGTTGTCCACCCAGGCTGCTCACAGGAACTGTACACCAAAGTTCAGATGGAAATTCCTGCCTTTCCTCTGGTGCTAAGGGATTTCAGCTAGTCATTGTAGCTTTAAAAATATTTATTCAATATTGCACAACATAAAAAACCTCCTAGAGACTTTCTAGTGGGAATGTACAACCAGCCTGGCTGGTGCTGGCTGGGTGAGCACAGTTTGGAGTCTGCATGGGCATCACTCGTTCTGCTGGAGTTTCTGTGGGGCTCTGCATTTCTCACTTGACTTGGCAGCTGTTGTCTGCATGAACAAATCCATCTCCCCTTTCCCAGACCACATCCTACTGGCATCCTGACCACAGGAAGCTAACAAAAGGAAACATACAGAATACCTCTTTTTCAGGGTGCTCTGAGAGCTAGGGATTTTACACATACTCCAGATTTATATCTAGAATTCTTCTTGAAGTAGAGAAGCTTATGCCCAGATTTCTGTCAAGGAATGCTGGCCTGGTGGACAGGGTGGGCAAGCAGCCCAGCAGGCATCAGCTGGACATTTGGGGGCCAGCGAGGCCAACTGTGCTATCAGCAGGTGAGAGAAGGGTGCCTGGTCCAGTTTGGGCTCCCCAGTAAAAGGAAGACCCTGGTGTGCTAAGTTTTCAGGTAGATGACTGGAGCAGTGACAGAAGAGGAGAAGCTGAGATATCTCAGCCCTGAGAAGATGAAGGGGACTTTATATTGCTGTCTATGGTTATATGATGGAGATAGGGCACAGAGAAGGGAAGAGATACAGAAATAAACTTCCCCACCCCATTCCTAGGTGGGCATTTGTATATTGTTGACTGCTTTTACAACAGATTTTTGATACCATAGGTAAAATAAGTTTTGCCACACAGGGGTAAGGCAAAGGAGATCCACACACTGTTTTTTTGCACCGGTGTAATTGCTTCATGTTTATTTTGCTCCCGTCAAAGCGGCCTGAATCCCACAGCATCAGAGCAGCTCAGTACCTTCCTCCTTTCTCCTCTGACTTACCCTTTCTCGAAAGAGAGCTAATTCCCATTTGCATTCAGGGGGACAGCCTGCCCACTCAGCTTCAGTGGGATCCTTCTGGGTTTGTGCCGTGCCCCAGCTGGGGCTAGCTAGTAACAGGCATCCATATGGGAGGAATTTATATTGTCTGAGGGACCCGAACACTGAAGTTCTGTAAATGGTGTTTTCACACACTGCAGCTAATTCCCACAGTTTCCATTGCTTTAGGCTGTTGCTTCTGATGAAAAACAAACAGCACAGTCTGGGAGCTGAGGAATGCAGTCTGCAGCGCAGTCAGCACGCGGCCTCCGCTGGGCTGGACAAATGGAGCTGGAAAGGATCTGTGTAATGCCTGCACAGAACAGGGGTGTCCAAGCACAGCTCTCCTCACTGTCAGGGCCGCAGTTCCTAGAGACTCTTGGAGCCTCATGGACTCACCAGGGTAATTCACTTCAGTGGCTGGATGCTTTATCCTGCCAGCAGATGGAGGGGATTCCTTGAAGGCACTGCAACTTCCAACTGTACAGTCAGTAGGGCAGTTTTCCAGTCAGGAGTGAGTAAATGGAAATCCTCACTAGTGCAGAGTGTCCTGAATTTCTTAATGATGGTAGGGGACAGGCAGTTTTTGGGGGTACACTGAACAAGCACAGTAAACGTGGCTTATTACGTTAGGATGACCATGGATGTCATAATGATGCAGCTTCTCCTTTGTCCTATTGCCTGCATTTTGCTCAACCTCTCTCAAGCCTTGGTCTTTCCTACTGTTGCTTGACTCCCCCTTGCAATTTATGAAGTGAAATGTGCGATAAAAAATGATTCTAGTTTGGACACTACTTAATAATTCTTCTAGTGTGCATGAGACATGGTTCCAAATGCTGATATTGGTGATTAGCACACGTTTATCACAGCAATAAATAACTCTCTACTTCTTGCACGGGACAAACTCAGCCTTTTTTGAGGCTGCCCTTGCACAGTGAAATATCTTGCTGTGTCCAGCATCTAGGAATTTTTCCTTGGCTAATCCTGGAAGATCTGTGGAATTGCCCTCTATATACTGCATTCTGTCTAACCACTGTACTGTAGTTTAACATGAAAACTGATTGGATCATTTTTTCCATAAGCTGCTGGTGGACATCAACCAAGTCATTCTCACAGTATCCAGCCACCTGTTGGGGCAGAATTAACACTGGGTTTTGGGGTTTTTTTGAGGAAATCCTTTCATATTTTACTTAGATGCAAAAATAACTTTGTGCACAAAGAGCTTGTTGCCAGTGCTACAAGGAACTTTCCATTCTTCCCTGTGAAAAAGGAGAGATAATCAAGTGAAACTTTTAAAGAGCAAATTGTGTTGTCAGTGGAACTTCAGACAGCACACATCTGCCTTTGAGTGCAGGGAGATGCAGGTAAATCTGTGTTATATAGAATGTCACACAAGGACCAGGCTTTGTTGTGAGTGAGTCATCAAGGCGCAGCTGCGTGTTCATGACCAGAATTAGCTGGTACCTGGTCATCAAATGGCTTTTTGAGACCCGCAGATACCCAAAGACCTGCAGGATCTTCCTGACAAACTTTAATGTGTTTGCAGTCCTGCAGAAGGCTCCTTGTAGGTGAATGCTCTTGTGTAGTTCACCCAGCCTAAGCTGAAATGTGTGAGTCAGCCCAGGAAACCAGTTTGTGGGGAATAATGCGATGAATGTCTCTGAGCTGTCTGGGAATGCCACAGCCAGCACTCGCTCTCCTTTCACTCTCCCCGGGAAATGCTGGAGCTGCATGCATGCATGTCTGCCTTAGAGGGCAGGGGAAAGGAGTGTGTGCAGTTTGGACTGGTTCTCCTCCTCTTTTACTGCATTTTGGGAAGAGGGGATATTTTTGTCACACTGACTGGATCAGACGTTACAGCTTAGTATTACCAGCAGTGCCAAGGCTCTGACCTTGTGAATGCGACGTGAGTTCCCAGCAGGACAGCACAGGCTTTTAAGGCAAAGAATCCCTGGGGACAGAGTATTCAGTGCTTAATATGTTTAGGAGTATTTCCTCTGTGACCTGTAGCACTTATTATTTTGGCCATGGTACTTGGAAATTTCATTTGAGGCCACAAAGGCTCCTGAGCATTGTCTCCTTGGGATGGCTGAATTGTTTCAGGGTCCAAATGCTGCTGAACAGTCTCTGTGTAGGTCTGGCCTCCTGTCCTTTTGTAGGTAAAACCAACAAAACCAAAAATGCATTTCTGTGAGATGGTAAGAGTTTGTGCTTTATAATGCTGCCTCTGTATACGCATCTATAAAATCTCACTTTAATGAAGATATGAACATAAAAGGGAGTTTTGAAGAGGGCTAAATGCCTTGCACGTGTCCAGGAGGTTGAGTTGGTAATAACTGCAGTTATGGAGTTGCCATGCTAAGTTCCCTCTTCAAAAAGATGATCCTGGTTTCCAAGTCAGTGCTTCTTTTTCCCATCACAGCCATTGGCTGGCCACCCTTGACCCACCTGGCTGCAAACTTAGCACATATACAGGGAAATTGGGGTGGGGTAGGGGGATATGTTATCTGGAAATCTCTGCTGAAAAGTAGCTGGTTGTACCAGTGTAGTTGCAAAGTGCATAAATCTCTATTTGTGGTGGCATTACAGAGCATGAGGCTGAAAGACAGTCACCAAAAGCCTGGGTACCTCTTCTTGCATGTAATAAATGTAGTATTTTTCCCAAGTTAATGAAGATGAAGAGCAGATCAGGGACAGTGCTATGCTCTCCCCTCTGGCCTGTCAGTTCCTAGAACAGCTTCAGCTCTGCAGTTGTCACAGATGCAGCCATGGCAGACCATACTAAACTGGTCCAAAAAAGGGGGAAGTTGTCCACTTGGAGACACATTTTTTTCCCATAAGCCTTCAACCTTTAATCCTACTAACTGTAAACAAACCGTGACCTGGAAAGATCTTTTTTTCCCCCCCAAGTGTGGGAAGAGAAGTCCCACTCCTTAACCTTTGCACAACCACATATTAATCTAATTTCCTACTCATCATGACCTAGTCATTTTGAAATTGCAACTACACTTAATTTGATTTTTCTTTCTGTATTTTTATATTATGTTTTTGTTGTTTCCCTGACTCTTGTTTTTTGGTTCAGCACTGGTTCATTAAACTTCAGTCACAAATACCAGCTGGAGGGCTCACAGCTTGTTGTCATTTCAGCTAATCAGAAATTTGTAGATCACAAGGGGTTATTGCATATGCATGTGAAAACTAGGGCTCTCTCCCATTGTTCCTTCCCTTTCTTGGGAGACATTGGCTGATCACTGCTTTTCTCTATGTTGGCCCACCAGGATACACTTTTTGGAGAGCTTAGCATAACAATTCTTTTTTTTTCTAGCTGATTCAAGAAGCTGTGCCATCCTCTGCTCCCTGCTGCTACTGTTGTCCTTGTGCAGTATTTTGGAAGTTAGCACAGGCATTTTAGGATGTTAAAATGCACCTTATGTTTTGCTCTACTTTCTGTCAGCAGGTAAAGTCCAACTGTTGTATGGCATCACTTAATTGAATAATAATAATAATAAAAAATAGAATTAAATTGGCCTCAGAAGAAAACTACTACTTTGTATTGCTGTAAGAAAAAACCATAAGTTGCAGTTAAGCTGTAATGGCAGTAGTTTTGAGTGATCAGTAGCTGCCACTAGGTTTGATTTAAACCACTAGAAGCAAATGCTCAAATCTCAAGAGATGTTGTAACCTTCCTGTAGCATAAATGTCATGGGAAAATCAGAAACTTACGCTGTTTTGAATTAAAAAGAAATAATAAACAAACTGAGTTATGGATTATGATGGGCAGTTGACACAGGTATTTTTTAGGGACATACACCTCTCCAAAGAGGGAAGGAGGTGACTTTTTTCCTCATATATCTTCCATTTGCTGAAGGCTTCACAAAGATTTTCATTTTAAGCCTAATGCTGGCAAGACTTTGATTAGCGCCATACCTCTAACTCCCTGATACTGCATAGCATAACATCTTTTCCCATGCCTGTGCTTAATTGCTGCAAATACAGCACTTCCCACGACTTGCTACAAAATTCTTTCCACTAAAATTGCTGAATCTTGGAATTCAAGCCATCAAAAATTGCATCTGTGAAAGTAATGAATCTTACATCAAATCCTGAGTGATTTGACATCACTTCCTTAACTATTTTCCATCTTCTCCCTCCCATTGCAAGTTTTCTATTTTTTTTTTTTTTAACTTTTTTTTTAATAGATTTTTGCTCTCCCATCTGGGAGCAATATTCTTTTTTTTTTTTTTTTGAAGGCTTTATTGCTCAGATTGGAAGAACAGTGTCATCTCAAACACAGTTGCTGTTTTGTTACTTCAACTGTAGTAGAACAACACATTCAAAACTTTGCATGAGTAAAAAATACCTCTATAGGCCTTTCAAAAGTCCCACAGTTATGGAATTCCTGTGACCAGCAGGTACAACCCAAGCATGCTGTAAGGGAGCAGGCTGCCTCAGCTAAGCTTCAGTGGCTAAATTGGAAGAAAAGCAAGTTTAAGTGACAGTAGAAATTGTGAACAGCTAGGTTACATTGCAGTGGGGTTTTTTTAATCATACTAGACATTATTTTTAATAGAAACAGTAGCTTTGCTGGGAGCTATTTTAATAACGCAGGAGATAGCAATTGAGATTATCTCTGCGCGTTCACATTGCAGCACACACACAGACACATATATATATATATACACTGAAAATTCAGTAGCCTGCTGGCTCCCTAAGGAGTTGACTGCATAATCAGATCACTGCACAGCTGAGCAGTCTCTAAACCCCAGAGTTCAGCAGATGTCTTGCTCCTCCACAGCATATGTACCAGAGAAAGGAAGAATGTAAGAAAAGTGGCCTGACTTCTTTCAGTGGTGTGGGGATGTGCCTCTTTGTTCTGAGAAGTAAAACAAGATGTCCCTGAGAGGTTACTCTGTCCTGTATTGACTTTTCTTCTTTTTTTTTTTCTTTTCTTCCTTAAAGTAAATGAGGTCAACTTGAGCTTTCTAAAACCCTTATTGGAAATCTTTTTCCCAGTAAAAGAAAGTGTTTCAATGCATTTCCAATTAAGAAAAAAGTCCCTTAGTAATATAAATTAGTTAACACCCACTGAAGTAGTAAAAAACAACCCCCAAACAAATGAACATCAAGCCTTTGAATGTATTCTATTTCCTTCCCTTGTCCAGCATAAAGCAGGTGATAGCTTGGATTCTTGGTAACTACAGGCCTGGCCTAGGAATGTTTTGAGGGAATATACCAGTGGCTTTTATAGCAATAGGCTGTGTTAGAACCCTTCTACAAGGTATTTGCATATTGCATACAAGATCCAAACATCGCAGGGATAATTCCAGTTTGTTTTACTTACAGCTACATTTGAGGAGAGCTGTATATGCTGTTACATATGCCTCCCTACACTCACATCTTCCTCTATTATCCCCAGTTATTATACATTATCCAAAGAAATTGATTGCTGCTCAGCTATTTCCCTGCAAGGGTAATTTCTCTGTTAACAGACTTTGATTCAGATCGTCATACCTAGATAAAAGCTGAGACAACAGGGTGCACATCTACTTGGAATTATCTTTATAATTAAATTAGCAAACAAATAATAACTTTAGAATATTTTTGAAACAACAGACTGAGCAGGGAGCAAAGCTGGATTCTTGTTACCCAGTACCCATGGTACTCACCATGCCACTACACAAATGAATGGTTTCAGGTGATCCATCTGCCCTTAGTGCAAATAGATGCCACATTAAAATGGAGGAAGATTACATTTGTAATTGCTCACCATTTATCTTTTTCTTGAAACATTTATGGTTCATGAAACATTTATACCCATTTATGCTAAGAAGCAAGTAGAAAATAAGTGATTGCACAAGGTCTTCGTTTTCTGAGGCAGAAGTACACAGATCCATTCAGTAAACTTGAAAATGAAGGAATAATTTACCCACTGTCTTAGGGAGATGTGGACATTTTAGCATTACCTCCTGTTCTTCTGAAGAGAGGGACTTCATCTTCTCTAAGAGCTGAGCACAGTGGGATTTTGTCATAAAGTAGCTAAGAATAAGTGCTTAATAAAGAAGGAGTAAGTGCTGGTGAAATTATGCACAAACAGCCAGTCCCTAATTCACCAGGGAACTCACTCCATGTTCATTCCCTTTATGTTGGTTCTTAGGGCATTACCTTTGAGCAGAAAAAAAAATTTACTGTGCATATGGGGCACAACTGGAGCACCCATGACGGCAGAGTAACTTGTGATGTGTGGATCCCCAGCACGGAATTGCTCCCTAAGGGTGGCAGAGCAGGGCTGGGCCAGCCTTTTAGACCTGCTCTTTTAAATTTTAATCCACCTGCCTGTGCACTGCTCATCTCCAGGCTCCCTCAAGGTGAAACACTTCCCTGGGCTGAAAAGAAATCACTTCTAGCTCCTAAACACATCCATGGTGTGTTTCTGTGTATGAACTGATAGGGTCATAGCCTCTTTGCTTGTGTTGTGGGCATGGCAAACTCCACCTGCTGAAGGGAAGGGAGGCTCGGGCCAAGCCAAGGCAGCTCTGATGACAAGCAGTGTCTTGAAACCCAGGTCTGAGAGAACCTTCAAAAGGAAACTGCTCATTTGGTCATTCTGAATAAGTCATGCTTAAATAATGTCAAATGATTTGACATTTGACCGTTTCCAGCTACGTATGGTCCCAGGAGGGTGTAAAAGGAACAAGAAAAGTTGCGCAGTAATATTACAAATGAGTTTTGCATCAGTTATGTTGAAAGATGCTGAAGTTTTTCTGAGGTTTTGATCCTCTTCTTTTTGCACCTTCCCTAGTGCCATGAAGCATAACTTTGTATTTACAGCTTGTGAATCACCTTAGCATGGACTCAGGTTGTTTTTCAACCTCTCATTATCTTTTAATATGCACTTGATCAAGTGAGCCACTTACTGACTAATTGCTCTAATTTGCATATTGATAAACTGAAGTGATGGTAACTGAGCTTGAAAAGCTCTCTGAGCAATTCTTGTGGAAGACAGGGAATATCTCTGTTAATATTGCTCTCATAAATGATAGCTGTTCTCATTATCTTGGAGTATCTCTGATTCAAAGGGCTTTTGTATAGAATCACAAAAATGAGAAAACTTGCTTACTCAGTCTGGAGTGGTTTTTGTCAGGTCTCTGGTAAGAGAGGACTGTACTCCTGCATGGTGCCTCCTTTGACAGTGCCTGCTGTTCTTTTGAAAGCCCTTTGCCCTTCTCCATTGTGTGGCTGACCCTGCAGCATTCCTGTGTGCCCCTGGCTCTTTGAGCAGTATTTTGAGATCAAACTGTTGACTGTGATACATTGCATATTTTAGCCTTTGGAAGTGCAACTTCCCTAACTGGAAAAGAAATCATTACCCCATCAAAATGTACTATTTTCTTACCTAATTCAGATGACCTGCTCCATAAACGGAGTGTAGGGTCACATTTGCTTTAAACAGCTGTGTCCCTTTGACATTGCAGGCAATTACTTTGCCTCCCCTGCTAACTGGATTGTTTTTTGTAATGCAAGCATTTCAAAGTGTTTCATTAATGTGGTTCAGTGCCTGGGGCAAAGGCTTGCTGGCTCCTCTGCCCTCCCTTGTCCAGATGTGCTCTGCAACACAGGTTGATCACACATGGGCTGTGCCTTTAGTTGGATGCCAGAATGCACCATGAGACTCTTCTGTGCACCTGAAAGTTTAACTTTGCCCTGAACACTCTTGACGTCACCAAAATTTGGATTATGATACAGGCCTTCCCTTGTACAGGACTTCCCTTGAGTGGCCAAGTCATTCTCCAAGTACCTTTTTCCTGTCTTAACTCACAACTGCAGTTTTTCAAGGGAATCCTGAACAGATAAGACAAAAGAAGATACAGAGAAAGGCCTATTAAAAATTAAGGCATGCTTCCCATCATTAAAGGTCTTCCCTCTGGAATCTTAAAAAAGGCTGCCTATGATCATATGGTATTTTCTCAAAGCAAATGACTTTCACCAAGAAACTTGGCTTATGCCTTCCTGTAGAGCAGCCAAAGGAGAGGCAATATTTACCAGATTTGACATGAGAGATCAGGAGGAATGTAAATAGAGTAGTCCTCCAAAAGAACTAAAGCCAGAGCAATCATCCTGCAGCTTTGACAAATCTGCTAACATCTGTTCTGTCATGCCATTTCTGCTGCAGAGACCTGCCATTAACCATGGAGATGAAAAGGCTATAATTAAATGAGCAGATTGACATGTTAAACTTTGATAACATCGTGCCATCTGGGTGGGTTATAGTTGTAAGGCTCTCCACAGCTTCTTAGATTTAGGGTCTGTTTCAGCACTGCCCTGGTTATTTTTGGGAAGATACACCGACCCTAGAGCTCTGGGGTTCCTAAGGCAAGGTGTCAGCCTCTAAGTATGTGTAACAAGATGCATATTGCAGCATCTCACTTCTGAGCTGCATAATTCTTCTTTTACAATTTTGGTTTTGCAGTTAGGTCTGGTTTTACTAACATGTTGCTACCTAGTCCTGGCAACAACTGCTACTGTAGATTTCAGGTAATACAAGGAGCATAAAAATTACATATTTATCATAACTAAACGTCAGTCAATAGATAGTCAGGATGGGCTGCCGATTAAGAAACCTTTAGGATGTGTCTCAAAACCCCCACACTGTTCATATATTCATTCCCTGCTGGCAGCGTGTTGCTGGGTTCGTACAAAGTAGTCAGTTCAAGAGAAGATTGCTCTTAATTAAGGTGGAAATTGATAAGTAAAATTTTGCAGTGCTTTAGATGCCTAATGTGCTGAGTGTATTCAGCTTACACTGTAGTATTTGTCATCCCTTCAACTTGTAATAGATTGGAGAAGGGTGTTTAATGTGATTAGATGCTGTTATAAATAAAAGGCTTTTATAGCTTCAGAGAAAATCTTTATACAGCTTAATTGTGTAGACAGGTTCAATTCCCAGGAAGGCCAAGAGGGAAATCAGTTGATAATTTTAATCCAGAATCAATTTTCTTTAAGCTTTTGAAACGTGCTCATCCAAGTTTTTCATGCAGCAGTTGGTTTCTGCTGAAGTAGCAGGTGGAGTGTGGCTGGTGGGTTACTTCAATTGGGCTTCTCTTTATACAAACCTGAGTATCTGGTGAACAGATGAACCTGTTTGAGTTCAGGTAAATACTTACTTGTCTGCTAGTACTTTCATCTCTGGATGAGATAACCTTTCTGCTTGCAACATATGAGCTGATGCTGAAAGTACTTTTGCTAAACGCTGCCCGTTTCCTGCCTTTTCAGCTGCAAGATGGTGTCTCCAATGTTTCAGAAACCTAAAGGAAATGGTTTGTCAGGACTTGAAGAAGTTTAAATGTCTGAACAACTGCATGGGAGGCTAGGGATAAAATCAAGTAGTCTGGGTAGAGTGCAGAAAAACAGCTTCAGACTCTCATCCCTGATAATGACACTTGGAAAAATTAATAACTTGTACTTTAGTTTTTATGTATCTGGTTTCTTCAGAGTACAAGAAGTAAGGTTGTCCTTGACCAGTTAGGCCACCTTTTATCCAAGAGGCATCAAGCTTCCTGACAAACACCCATGACTTGCACTGTTTTTCATCTCTGTTTTTGTGTAATCACTGTTTGAAGGAAAGATGTCAGCTGCAACAGGTGTTTGTAAATCCTGATGATGTCAGATTGTAGCTCATTTAGTGTGGGGAAGGACATGGGGGGTTTGTAAGTGCTGTTAGTCTAGCTGTAATACCGTGCCTGTGGACACATTTTGTCTGGATAGGCTTTCAAGAAAAATCAATACAGGCATCAAACGAAGGAATCATGCTACCAGATGTAGGTATAAGGCCAAGGAACTGGAAGAGGGATACACAAAATATGGGATATTTATGTGTCTTGATAGTGAATACACATCTGCAGTTTGGAACATGTTGCATTTGCAGTATTAACAAGAAATTCCTGTATGCTTTTGAAGTCCTCTTATTCCACTTGAAGTTATGTAAAGGATTTTTGCAGGACATCACATATCTGAAGGTTTCCACTCTACAACTGTACTGGTTGGAAATATTCTGATTATTTATCCTTCAGTAGACAGTACAAATGTTACTGAACAGTTGTGACTCCTGGTGTGGTAGTGTGTAGCATACAGATGCATATAGAATACCTGAGCCAAGGCTTGTGGATTGTCTGTGTGCATGTGTCTAACTTGGGGAGAATGGCCCTGCTTTAGAGAGCTGGGGTTAATATGGCTTAGTTCCTCAAAGTTGTCAACATGTGGTGTTTAATTTCCAAGTGCTCCCTAAGGTTGACATGTTTGTAAAGGGAAAACCAATTGTGTTTTATCTCCTTTGAAAAGTGTGCAATTGAAGGAAGTATAGGAAAAGGTCACCCTAAACAGTGTAAGACCATGGTATTGGATTGGTTTAGGGGTGGTGATTACAGTCTAAAAAGTCATGTTCTTCTTTTCCAGAGGAGGAGGCAAAACTGCATCTTGTGTTTCTGTCCACAGGCATCAGGGTTGCAGTGAACCTGCTGCACGGGTCAGGGGAGCATGGCATGGGGGAAGGCTTTAATGAGCCCTGTCAAAGTAAAAAGCTCATAAATATCACTGGAGCAGTAATCTATCCCCAAGCCTCTGTTTGGGTGTAAAATAGATCCTTCATGAAGTGCTGGCAGCAAGCCTAGATGTTTTCTGACAGGGCTCTGCTCTCAGCACGTTTTGATCCTGCCCTTTGGAAGATACTCATTACTTGTTTCTTCTCAAGACTGGACTGACCAAGAAATTAAGGGTTTTTTAGTAGCTGCCAAAAGTTGTGCAGGGAGTGTGACAGCTCAGCTCCAACAGCCAGCAAAAATGGGCTGCTCTGGTAGGAGGCTCTCTGGAGTGGTAGATTCCAGGATTCCTCAGGGATGCCCACTCCATACTGCAGCTGAGCAAGCCAAATTGGAAATAAGCTCATGGCTATACCTTGTTCTCACTTCAGAATGGGGGGCATCTGCAGAGGTCACCTCTACCCTGGGCAAAGCAAATATGTAATTTCTTTTCAGCCTTGTCAGTGATGGAGTGAGTAGTGGCAACAAACAGGGAACAAATATGCTCCACTGCTGTTCCTGGAGCCGCCTCTCTCAGGTCTGTTTCAGATATTTCACTGTTGCCCTATTACACACTCAGCTCTTTGGTCCCCAGCACAGGAGCAAGTCTGGAGGAGGGACACCACTCTGAGCTACCTGGTCTAGTGAAAAGTGTCTCTGCCTGTGGCAGGGGAACTGGAACTAAATAATGCTTAAGGTCCCTTCCAAACCATTCTGTGATTCTATGATACACTCATTTTGCTATTTGTGAAAGGGATAGAGATACTTACTTGCTTACTGCAGCCTAGAGGAATAATCTGTTTATGAAACTACTTTATCAAATATATTTTATTAGCATTAGCCATAGGAAAAATTAGCCTCTTGCCTTGTTCCCTGGAAGACAACAGTTACATCTAGTAGACATTTGTTACTTTAGGACATACCTATGTGGGATATGGAAAATGAGTTGTCACTACTCTTGTCTCAGCTTATGAACTGCACAAAAACCTCTGTGGATAGAAGCGAGATTTCTGCCTTCTTCCTGTGTTTTGCCTTGACCCTTTCTCAAAGTTAGAGCAATGCAAAGCACAGAGACTTACCTTTACCTTCCAGTTTGCTGTTGAGTCTGTGGTTTTGGAATAATATACTGATTCTAGCTGCTAAGTTGTAGCTGTTGTGCCTCTCTGTGTGTAAGTTGTGAAATGGTGGTGCACAGCTAATTCTTGCCCTGTCCTCGCTATCCTCTCCCAGGACCTCTGGAATAAACATAAGCGTGTAATAGGAACGGAACAGTGATCTCCTGACAGAGCCCAGGTTACAGAGGATGAGACAGGTCTCTCACGGAATCGATGCTGGAACTCAGGAAAACTACCAGAGTCCATATGTGTGATTTGTGTATTATTAATATTTTATCAATTAGCTGTCAGTCAGTTTTTTGCAGGCTCTTTGAAGGTCCCTCAGATGAGCTATAAAGACAAAGCCTCTTTTATTGAGCTGGATATCAGAGGTGCTACTGATTACAGTCATTTTTATCATGACTCCAGCAGCAATGGGAGTGAAGCCAGAGTCTCATTTCATTGGAGCTGATTTACAGGTGTCAGGCTATGGCAAGTTTCAATCATCTCAGACTAGGGTTGTGTTTGAACTGATGACCCAGGAGGGAACAGCTTTAAAGTGCTGGATTCATAACTGTGGTATTGCAGATGAACTGTACCACCCTGGTGTACGTGTCACTGAGCTGCTGGAAAAATTGCTGGGAAACAAACCCAGAGGATGTTTCACAAAGGCTAAGAGTTTGAGAAGTTTTGTTTGCCATGTAAGAGCAAATAGTGTGCTTTTCTGACTCACCTAGAAGGTCGTTTCCATGGTCATATCTCAAAACCATGTTCATCTTCAGAACCTCTGCTTATTTTCTGACTTCCTCTCTGGATTTGAAACCAAGACATTGCTGCCACCAGCATTTCACTGTGATCCAGAGGGAGGCACAGGTCCCATGTGCTCTCCTTGACTCAAAGTTGACATGATTGTGTAATAGGTTTTGAATCCACATCTTAGCTTTCTGAATTCCGTGTTTAATTAATAAATTTTTATTTACTCCTTCTTTTCATAAACCAAGGAAATAACAGCTGGTGTTTGCTTATGACAAGTAGACAGATGCATCACATAAACACCATACTTTCCCAGCATCAAAACTGAAAGGGAGTTATTATCTGAAGGGCAATTTGTGGATGCATCTGTGTTTATGAACCTGTTCATTTCAGATGTAACAACCAGATACAAGGGGAAGATAGAAAAGATCCTTATGGATTACAATTGCACAATAATTTTTTTCTGATGTTTTCTTCTAGACCTGCTATAATATTTCTCCTATCTCCCATTCCCCTTAGGAGTAAGTTCTTTGAAAAATAGCATATTTTGGCAATTTCTTCCTGTGACCTAGCTCTTGGAGAGGGTTTCTCTAAGCTGCAAGGCAGAACAGCAGCCAAAAATGTAATTGGGCAAGTTAAATAGTGTGCAGCTGAGAGCCCTTTGCATGGTACAGCTGACAGAAGCTTCCATGAGAAGATCTCAGCATGATATTCAGAGTTATTTGGGCATCCCTGAGGGCTGCATGAATATAACCAATTCAAAGCCCAAATGCACAAACATATGGAGAAAGACTAATTTCTTACATATCAGCTGAACTGGATTTGGACTGCAGTGAAGTTGGAAGGAAATGGAGGAAAGCACTCTGGAAGATTTATTCTTGTGCTGGAATATGCAAAACCAGATGCTGCATTTGTATCATAGAGGAAATAATTTTTTTGATTGTAACATCCTCTTTGCTGTTACAGTTGTGTATGTGACTGACTTTTCACCTGTCCATGAAATGTGTACAGCAATTTTATCCAGCAGAGTAACTGAAGGACCAGTTCAGCTTCTCCTAGGAATGTCTAGTAATGCCTATCATGTAATGCTGCCTTTAGTAATGTTGAGGGACAAGCTGACAGCTTTGCTTTCAGCAGAGATTATTTTATTGACAGCAAGAGACTTGCTGATAAAATGGAGGGCAGATCGAAATCTGGACATCCTCACATTTTCTATGAGCTTTTAACAAAGACCCCCAAGTGTTCTTGTCACACTGAATTTGCTGAGCTGTTGGGGATATATGGGTGCTTTAAAGAGTCCCCTCGTAGTGTTCTGCGAGTACCTACACTGCATAGCTGTCTTCCTCCATGCCTCCTTCTTTAATATATTTATGGTATAATGTTAAACATATGTCATAAAACACAAGGGATATGCTCAACAGCTAAATTTACATTCGTATATGATCCTTAATTTTTGGACGTTATTCCCATTTTGCATGGGTGTAGCCCAGCTGGCATGTCTGAAAACGTTCCTGCCATAAAGTACTAAAAGTGAAAGAAAGAGGTTCAAATCTCATTTAAGCATGCACTGTGAAGAATAAGATTTTGTTCTGAAGTCATATGAAGTATTAAAAATCACCCCAGTGTGCAAAGTTACAGTCTCTTCAGGAATAAGGAAGAATCTTTTCAGTGGGATGTGAAGCAGATACTTGAGGTGGCAGATCCCAAACTTTAGAGGCAGAGCAGAAAACACTAAGCATTCAGTTTCATCAGTTAAGAAATTTAATTTGTTGCTGGTGATGGTACTAGAGAAGAAAGCTAAATGTCTGGCAAAACAGTTTCTCTCACCTCAGCCAGCCGGCACAAAAGGAAAACTTGTTGAACAGTCTGGATGCAGGGAGCTGCAGTCAGGACCATGATGTTCGCAGGCAGCAAAGTTGCTGTGTTTCCCTCCCCTTGTTCCCTGCCCACCTACACACACAGCTGCTCCCTGCCCAGGCAGCCCTGGTGTCCACCAGCGTCCAAAAATTTGAGGAACGCAGCCCCATGGTGCTGTGACCAGTGCTGCGCCAGCCACTGGAACACGTGCTGTTTACAAAATACTGCTCTAAATATCCCATGGTGTCACTGAGAACAGAAGTGTGAGGCAACAAAGGCAGCAGAAAGAGATTGGATTGCCTTTTTTATGAACTGCAGGAAAGGTAGGAGGCTACTTCTAGCATAATTTTTACCAGGAGCAGTGACTTATCTAAGCAGTGATCACTTGCATTCAGAGTCTGTTCCTCTGAGCCCTGGCAGAGCAAGTGGACGCAGGGACTCTGCAGGCTTGTGGCACAACTTTTCCCTGGGTTTCTTCAGTGCACTCCCAAGCCCAGCTGATTTGCTTAGGTACAGTAACAGAGAGGATTAAGGCTAAACCTGATTTGTAATAAGGAATCCTACAGCAAAAAGCCTTGGAATTTTGCCTCAAACAGTTAAAAAACAACTGCTGTTTTCCAGGGCATCGTTCTTGCTCATGTGCTTTTGACCAAAATACACAATAGTCTTACAGGCTGGCTTCCAACCAAATTCATCTCGTAGTCTCTCCCACCACTACGTGGGACCACTATACTCTGATTTAGGTGAATGTTCAGAAGGAATTTTCTCAGGAGGACAGAGGGGTTTAACTTCAGCAATTCAAATGAAAAATGGTGCATACTTGCTGTGATGTGGTTCAGCTGTCTGCAGGGCCTTGGCAGTAGCAATCTCCTTGCGAGTTCAGTAGTGAACTCTAACTCTTGGCAGCTGTGGTCCAATATTTCCACTCGTCTTTCCATGCATGGTGTCAGCCAACATCTGACTCTTTGGAGAGTGGCTGACTGTTGAATACTTATATCACTAGCTCGCTGCTAAACAGAAGAGGTGAATTAGTCACTGACAACACTGAAAAGTACTCAACACTCTTTTATCACCAACACTGCTGGGCCCCAGGCTTTGGGAACAACAATCCAGGTTGGTGCAAACATAAACCCACTGCTGTCGGGGGAGGAAGAATTGATATGTGAACTGCTTCAGGAGCTTGACTCCACAGATCACTGGGCCTTGACAATATCCATTTGAGGGTATTGAGAGAGCTGGATGGTTTTATTGTGAGTCTGCTCTCCCTACTCTTTGAGAAGTCTTGGAGGTCAGGGGACATCAGAGAAGGCTACAAGAAGGCTGAAGTCATCTGCATCTACAAGAAGGGTTTAAGGGAGGATCCAGGAGATTACAGGCCCATCAACAATATTTCAGCTCCTGGAAGAGTTATGAGAGGAATCCTCCTGGGAGCTATCACAAGATAAATGAAGCAGGTGATTGGGAAAAGCCAGCATGGATTCACCAAGGGCAAATCGTGCTTGACAGAGCTGATCACCTTCTGTGGCAAAGGTGCCATAGGTCCAACTGCTCAGTCCAAGTGGGGTGAGCGATGGATATTCTTTACTTGGATTCTCCAGGGCTTTCCACATGGTTTCCCACAGCCTCCTCCTCGGGAAAAGGACACATTATGGTCTAGACAAGTGGTCCATGCAGTAGGTGAGGAACTGGCTGGCAGGAGGCACCCAGGGGGTGCTGGTAAACAGCTCCTCTTGGGCTGGTGACCTGTCACAGGCAGGGTCCAACAGGGATTGGTATTGGACCCAACACTGTTTGATATCCTCACAAGTGATCTGGGTGATGGGAGCAAGTGCACCCTGATGAGGTTTGCCAATGATTCGAAAGCAAGTGGGGAAGGGGACACTTCAGAAGGGACACCCCACCCTGCAGGAAGATCTGGATAGGCTGGAAGAGTGGGCTACCTGACCCTTATGAAGCTCAACAAGGACAAGTGTAAGGTCTTGCCCTTGGAAAAAACATAATCCAGGGGTGCAGCACAGGCTGTGTGTGATCTGCCTGGTGGGAAGCAGCTCTGTGGAAAGGGCTCTGGGGGTCCTGGTGGACAACAAGCTCAGTATGAGCAAACAGTGCTGTGGCAGAGATCCAACAGGATGGTGGGATGCACCAGCAAGGGCACCACCAGCAGAGATAAAGAATCATTATCTGGTTCTACTCATTGCTTGTCAGGCCACACCTGGAATACTGTGTTCAGTTTTCGTCCCTGCTATACAAAAATATGTAGACAAGCTGGAGGGCATCCAGAGAAGGGCCACAAAGATGATCAAAGAACTGGGAAGGGTGCCATATGAAGCAAAGCTGAGAGAGCTGAGTTTGTTCAGCACAGAGGAAAGAGGCTTAGGGAAGGCCTTACATCATCATGTTCCAGTATTTAAAGGGTGCCTACAAAGATGGAGACTCCCTTTTTACAAGGAGCTGGATGGAAAAGGTGAGGGGTAATGGTCACAAGTTACTCCTGGGGAGATTCCAATTTCTGTGATCATTCCATCAACTCACTGGAGGAGAAGCAGCTGCAGAAAGCAGGCTGCTCAGACCTGGGGGATGGATGATGTCTGTAGCTCTCTCATTGCCCTTCTAACTGGGGACTGTGAATTATTCAGAAAAACAATGTTGAGTGTGATACTTGCTCAACATGACTGCAAGAAGCTGTGACCTAGGGCTGTGTTCATATTAACAGCAGTGTTCCCATGGATTTTGGTAGGGAAGGAACTGCTTTGTAGCATTGAATATGATGTATTAGGAGGGGAATATTTCTCTCCTATAGTGACTTCACTGGGTGCAGCTGGTCCTCAAATGTGTTTTGAAGTAGTTTCTCATTAGGATCAACTCATGGGAAGTAACAGATGGTGAAGTGAGACTAAATTAGTGAGAACGTTGTGCTCCGTTAATGCTCTTTCTCTCTATAAATAATAGCTGGGGAGTGGAGCAGGAATGAAGACGCTGTTTTGTTTGTGGCTACCTCTCCTGCTACGTAGATGTTATATGATGCCTTCCAGCACGTTTGGTCAGCAATAGAAAGGAGTAGAAGGAATTTGCCAGCCCTTTCACAAGGGCAAAAATATTGCAATTCTACTGCAGAACAAATAAAATCGAAGGAATGCTCAAAGGTTTAGGAGGGGAAACAGGTGTGGGAGACAATTTTACATTAACAGACAGTCTTTTCAACTTCTTTGTATGAAAGACAGTGAAACAAAACCCAGCGTCTCTCCTCTGATATTCCCAGTAAGTCTCCAACTTTTTAGTATTTACCTCTATCCTAAAATCTTCCTTTAAAATATATGTATCTTGATAAGACTTGACTTGCTGTGGTTCAGGCATCCTGGCTTGTTGTCAGGCACACTTCACAGCTGGAGCAACTACCAGGAGAATCACTGTGGCTTTACCAACCTTTTAGAATGTCACAAGTGGCTGCTGCCAGCCGTCACCTGCCCCTTCCCATTTCTTTGTGTGCCACAGTGTGAACGTGTGTGAGTCAGGCATCCACAGACTGGAAGTTTTACATTCAAATCTGCACCTGGCATCCCAGCTTGGATATTGGGAGCACCTCTGCCATCTTTGTCTTGAATGACGTCTTCTGCAACTTTTGTCTTCAGTGATTGTTTTCAAGACACAGCAATGAAAAGCTTTGCAAAAAATAATTCCTCTTGAGATTTTTTTTCCTGGACTTGTCAGCCTGTGCCATAAACTTTCCTTGTGGGTCATTTTGTAGACTTTTTTGCACACCTCTTTCACTTGCCCTGCAGGACTTACACTTCTGTTAGCAATCCTCTTGAGATGTTAGGATAAAATCCTGCTCTGTTTCCCATGTTAGTACTAAATCCACAGTGGAAGCAGGTGCTTGTACTATTACAAACAAACAACATAAAGCTGAAAAACCCAACAGTATGAAACTTTGATTTGCAGGGGGACATATGGATCTCTGAATAGCTCAGAGACTAAGGAGATATACTTCCTCTAGGGATCTTTTATCATAAAAGCAGCTTAAGTGACTCACTCTTTCCCGAGGATATTCTTAAAACAACCCCACTCAGTTTGTCTTTTAGTGGTGAGAAAGATTTATTTTGTGCTGTCTTTCAAAAAAAAAAAAAAGAAAAGAAAG
>VZTZ01018449.1:699198-789088 GCA_013400955.1 Drymodes brunneopygia
CAGGGAAAGTTGTGCGTGTGTTAAGTGCCGTGGCGAGCGGGGCAGTGCTTTGCTGTCTCGATTTGCACCCTTTTGTTTCAACTCGGTTGTGCAGCGCTTGCGAATTCCTTGCTTCAGAGTCAGGCTTAGGAGTGAGCCTTGATGCAGTTTAGCTGCATTGCTGTGTTTTAAAATAACTACATGTGTTTCACCCTTAATGATACCATTATCTTAAAATAGCACGATGTGCTGCGTCCCTTGAGTTACTTGGTAGAAAAAACAAGGAAGGGGAACTGCTGAATTCCCATGAACTCTGTGTTTAGAGATCCTGCTAGGCTTTCAGCATGCTGAGTTGCTGTAGCAGCCCTCTGTCTACTAGAAACGTGTATTATGCTCTCTGCTGCTGTGGTCGCACTGTCTGCCCTAGCTGTGCTTGAGGTACCTTTGAAATGACAGGTGAAGTGGCACTTCCATGACGGGGTTTTCAGTGTACTGCTAGATCTGTGCATTTGTACATTAAGAGTGCAGATGGTGCAAGCAGAGTAGTTAGAGCATTTGTTGGCTTAGTTTTGCTTTAACTGAGTTCATATAATCATCTAATAATAAGTCATGCTCATGTGAGATGAAATAGTTTATGTTTTAAAGCTTGTCCAAAAAAAAAAAATTCAAAGATTGAAATTTAAATTTAAATACCCTGTTTTGTTCTCATTGGTTCTGGCCAATCCAGCTTTTTTTCCTCCAGAAATAGTCTTCATCACTGGTTGCTAGTTTCAGCCTTAGTTACTAAAACAAAGGCAAGTAGAATGAAAAGTCAGTTACTCCATGGCCTGATTTCAGTAAACTGAGTCTGCATGGTCTAGAACTTGTTATACTTTTGGACTAATTAAGATGAATTAGTTGAGTTTTCTTCTGGCAAAAAGTAGAGGTGGATAAGATTTTATGAAAACTTCAGTCAGAAATGTTTTAGTGTTCGGGCACTTCTCTGGGACGTGCTATACGTGTCAGTGTAGATGAAAGCTCTGTATCTGCTTCTGGTGATTAAATGCACAAATTTTACTGAACTGCTGGAAAGGTTGACTGGATATTTCTTAATCAGTGTTGTGTCTTCCCATCTAATCTTCCTGATATCCTGAGTGTTTCAAGGGCAAGTACCACACCAACACCAACCATTTCTAGAAATACTAGCTGGCATGTCATAGTGTTTTGTATTTGTGTTTGCACAGAGGGTACTTGTGCACAGTACAGTCCTGATACCTTTTTGGTGAGCGGTGCAGTTCATGTGTGGCACGTACTGGAATCAGCCTGGCACAGGGGACACTCTGTGTGACTAACTGCATTGTCTAATTTTGATACTCTTGTACATCTCTATATCAGGAAGACAAGTGGCCCTCAAAAGACAAGCTTCATCACCTCAGAGCAGCTGCAGTTCTTTTCAGGTACCTACAGATGCTGTCCACTGCCCGGTGTGAGGACAGCTCAGAGTAGCAGCAGTTGAGTTGGTTTTTGGTAGTGCAAATATGAGAGGTAAGGGGAAGGGAGTTGTACCGCTTCTGAGAACTGTTACGAAGTGAGCATGTGTTTACACAACATTTGGGTATAAAACCCTTCTTTTCTCTCCCCCCATACCCTTAAGCCTTTTAATTAGGTCAGTGGGTGAGATGCTGTGCTGCTGGTCATATGTCATGCTCTGAGCGCAGGAGAAGGTGGCCCTGCAGGGTGTGTTGTAGCACCCTGGTTCTGGAACTGCTCATGGATGTTGTAGAACTCCCTTCCTCTGCTCTGCAGGATGACCTGCTGCTGCCTCTGGCCTTGTCTTTCCTAAATGGGCTTACATTTGTACTTCAGTGTCTGTGCAGGTTCTGAGATAGGGCAGAAATCTCACTTGAAGGAGATGAAGTATCTTTCTGGCTTTATTGTCCCAGTTGGGAAGTGATGGATTGCACATAAGCTCTGCGCCTGATATCTCTTGCAGGCCATAAATCCAAGCAATGCAGCTCAAAAGCAAACTGTAAAGTCCAGACTGACATTGTCATTTAAATGTCCATTCAGAGAAATACTGGTTTCTGAGCTATGGCTAAAGATGAGCAGTTGTCAGATTCATTCTCATGTCCTCTAAATGCAGCGCAATAAATCACGGTTATCTCATCTGTTTTAAAACAGGTTTCTGGGGTTTTTTGATATTTTTTTTCTCCTGATCTTTGTTAGCCAATTCAAGTAGAAGTGGCTTATAAATTAAACATCATTTTCTAATGAATCCAGCTCATCCTTCTTAAGCCAAGTCTGATACAAAACCAACCTAATTTTAATCATTAAATGAAGTCACTGACTTCTCTGTCTGTGAATGTCAGATGGTAGCAGATTACTGAAGTACTTAACATTATCCCTCTTCTTCCAAAATACAGTGAAGTGAGCTAACACCATGCATGTAAAAAGTTGCAACTTCTCAGCGTTCATTCCTGCTGGCAGAGGAGCAATTACAACCAACTCTTGGTGAGAAATTTTGTGAATCATGTGGATTTTTATATTTAATGATGGAAGTAAGTGTCAGACTTTCAAAATGACAAGGAATGTGTTGGGGGTCATTCAAGTTGTCACAAGAGCTGCTCTGTGATGCCTCTGAAACCTTCTGCTTTTCTAGGTGTGCAGATAAATACTGGACCAGTGAACTTTTCATCCCATCTGGCAGCAGGGTAAAGAGGGAGCCTTGTACACAACACTAAAAAAGCCCAGTTTCTGTGGATGGAAAGGTGTCAGAGAATACATGAACTGACATTTTACACTTAGCCATAAATAAAAATGGGGCAGCTAGAAGCAGCAAAGAATGGTTGTGAAAGATAAGTGTCATGTGTTTAGAGATGGGATGGGCTAGAATAGAATAGAAATAGAATAGAATTTTTCATTTGAAAGGGACCTGTAAAGGCACATCCAGTCCAAGTGCCTGACCACTTCACTTGACCAAAAGTTAAAGCGTATTATTGGGGGCATTGTCAAAATGCATCAGTCTCGGGGCGTCAACCACATGTCTGCAAAGCCTCTTCTAGTGTTTAACCACCCTCTCACTGAAGAAATGCTTCCTATGTCCAGTCTAAATGTCCCCTAATGCAGCTTTGAACCATTCTCATGCTGGAAAATACAGGTAATACTCATCTCTCTATGTGCTAAGTGTGTTTCCTGAAAATGTGTGGAAGAGCTAACAATATCCAGCAGTTGTTTCAGCTTCCTTGTTTGCAGTCTGCTTCAGGTTTCATTTGGTTTCCTTTATTCTCCCCCTGGGATATCTCCATTGCAAATGAGTTGGATTTGTAATGAGGAAGCACTAGGTTTCCAATATTAAGTGAACAAACCCCCAGAATGTTTCCTCTAACAGTAAAAATTCACTTGTCTGTGGATTTTAAACTTCAGCCAGTTAGGGAGCCAATTGATGGTGTTGTGTTACTAGAGGAAAGAGATAGTGTATTTTGGCACCATTTGTTCATGTCCTCCCATGGCCTGCCATTGAGGTCTTTGTTTCAGTATAAAAGAAAAGGAGGCTTAGTGGCTTTGGACATCTCTGTTACTGCATGCTATTAACATGAAAATGAATAAAATGATAGGTTGGGGGTGTAAAATATAGGCCCAGAGTGACTTACAATGTGGAAGAGGTGACTGTGCAATTGGAGCTTGCAATAAATGGTTGAAGATAAAATGGAAAAATCTATCCTTATTAAAAGTGGTATGTGCAATATATTTATTTAGGCACTCAGAATCAGGGGAGTTGGGGCTGCTTCAAATGAGAAATGTGTTCTAAAGAAATACTTTTTCATTCAAACTTAATTTGAAGATGTTTGAAAGTAGAATTCATTCTTGTGGAATTAGATTATGCCCTGGTTGTTATATTTCCCTCTTCTACATCATCTTGTCTTTCTCAGTTCCACAAATAGCTTTTTCATCTTGGTTGCCAGTGGCAAAAGCCTGTAAGTAGGGTTTTTGGACACATACGAGTGAATCAGAAATGCTGTGGTTGGAAGTTTTGCGGTCATTAGAAGGAGGCGCTGGAGCCATAGAAGGTCAATTGGCCAGATTTAAGCAAACTCAAAGTTTGGGTTTTTTGTTTTTTTGTTTTGTTTTGTTTTTTTTTCAGAAACAGCATGATAATGGTAAGGAGATAGTGCCAGCAAGCTCAGTGCTGAATCACAGTATCATCTGCCTTTCAGCAGCCTATGGAAGCTGTTCCCACATGCTCTTCCTTCAGAAATTGGGATGCACACATTATCCAGATCACACTGTGATTACACAGTGGCCATTACTGGCAGGAATGAGTCTTGAGCCACAACCAATGCATTTAAGTACTGACATCCTGAGGGGAACAAATGAACATAGGCTTTATCTTTGTCTTTTTTCTGCCTCCAAAAGATAGGAGGATAGACTGGGAAATGCAGATCTCATTTTGCCTTTCCCCTGGGGTATCCTGATACATGGCAGAGCCTGTGTCTTTGTGGCTGGGAGAGGTGAGGGGTAGGATGCTGCCTAAGAGCAGAAGCTCATCGAAGCAGTGGAGCAATAGAAAGAAGATGCTGAGATCCTTCACCAAAGAAGTTCTTACCTTAGCAGTCACTGTCTGGTCCTAAAAGGATGTGAGGCAACTGGTGGGATCTGTCTGCTTTATAAAGGGCTCTGAATACCCTGAACAGTGTGATGTTCATCAGGCAAAATAGGAAGGGCACCTATTCAAGAGCATCAGCCTTGCTCCTGTATTTCTTCCCAGCCTTACAAAACCTGACCTAATACCCTGAAGTTCACACGTGGTATAGACAGAACTCTTAGGGGAAAGAAAAAATTGCTGTGGGGATTTGGGGCAGAGAAGATGACAAATTGCATAAACCTTTGGTAACCTTATGGACACCGAAGTGAATTATCAAAAACATTCTGTGGGCCACGTTTTCTAGCAGGAGTACAGCTGTGCAGTGCCCAGGCTCTCCTGGGAGGGTCATCCTCACCTGCCGGCTCTCCCTCTCCCAAAGTGGTCAAGTTGTGGTCCCGACTGCATTTGAATCCTTCTGCTTAGCAAAAGGATCCCAAGGCGGCAATGGGTACTTGTAAAATGGTGCAGTCACTGCTGTGTAATTATTACATCAAGGCCTCTGAAGTATCTGCTCTGATCCGTGACTTGACTTGTGATGCTGGCTGGTCCGGCTGGCAGCTGGCAAGTTGTTAAGTCGGGGCGTGGTGTGAAATCCCCGGGGGGCAAAATCTACAGCTAACCCAGCAGATTGCTGTAGTAGAAGCAGCAGCCTGTCCCCTGCCCTGGCACGCACCTCCTGCCCCTGTCTGCCTGTTGTTTGCTCCCCTGCAGCGCTGGAGATCCTGTCCTTCAGCCCTGCAAGAACCCAGGCACCGGCAGCTTTCAGCTTCTGTACTGAAAGGAGCTGATTTCTGCTTTTAACGCTAAAACCGAAAGGAGGCTTTTACTTCAAGATAGCAATAAGTAGTAGGGAGAGACATCTCTGCTTCTGCTTATGTGGGGCCTCACTCTGTGTTTTTAAAGCAGATAATACACCAACTTTTATAGTCAGTAGTTTCTAACAGGTATCACTGATTGCAAATAATTTTATTTATCTATTTAGATTCCTTCCTGTTCACCGAGTAGCATGTGGAATGACTATTTTCTGATGAATGTCCTGTAAAATCTCAGTTAAGGTATGGTGGGAAAGCATGTTGTAGTTATTTAAATTACAACTTTTTTTCTTTAAACAGGATATTTATTTGACACACCTCACTTCAGATATGACCTTCCTGTCTCTGCTGGTCCATTTTCTGAGTTTATGACCCACTTCACATTCCTATAAACCCTTTCACTGGGTGTTCTTAGACTCTTTACAGGCTTTAATTAACTGAAATACTATGTCTCCCCTGTGAGGTCAGAAAATATTCTTAATTGCTTTGTGCAGAAAGAGGAAAATATGGCAGAGAAATTTTAAAGGAATTCACCAATGCTGAGTGAAAAGCTACTGAAGAGGCAGGAGCAGAGGCTGATTCCTGAACCCTCTCTGGTGTGCACCATTTCTCTTTCTTACATAAGTGTGCATAGGAACGATGTAACCCAGCAGAGTGAGGCCAGATGTAGGTCAGGTTTCTTCTGTCAGTACATCTTCTGCTTTTTGACCTGTAAGTTGCTGAAAGCAACAGAAGCATATGGATGAGGGAATCTTTTCAGACCTGGTTAAAAAAGCAACAAGCAAGCCCTGAAAGCCTCAATCCTCTCTAAAGAGCTATTTTTAGGAAGCTAAATCAAAGAAGAGTCCCCTGGGGGGTCTGTACACAAAGTTTCTGTCTGGCTGCCTTTGGATAGCTTAAAGTTTTAATGCACTTGTCAGGCTGTCGTGTTTTGTGCCTGGTGAAAACAGAGACCAGACTGAGCGGGATATCAGGGGGACAGACCCTTCCTCAAGGCTGCTGGTGCCAGGCCCAGTCACTCGATGTCATGGGAAGAGAGAATGTACAGGGTTAAGATGACTTTCAGTCCCATTTTGATCAAAAGATGATGTTCACTCTGTCATGAGTTAAAGGGGAAATAGATTTCCACTGTGGTGTTGTTGGCTACTTTATCAGAAAAATGGCAGCACACAGAGCCTTGAGCAGAACTTACCATATGTACTGGTAACAATATAAATGTGATGCCTAGTTTTAAGGACCACCAAGGAAGGAAGCTGAACAGGGCATCATTGTCCTTTCACAGCTGTGTGAAAAAGTTCTGTCTGTCCCTTGAACCGTGCACCACACCACGTGAAAGTTCTTTTTTACCCTTGAGTACCTGGTGGTTTACTTTTTCTGAAAGTAGAATGGCTATAATGACAAGGTTGGAAGGACTTTGAGGCTTTATTCTGCTTTTGAACATCTTGAATGCAGGGACAAGAGGGGACAGCACAAGCTGCTCTGTTGTTGAGAAAAAAGGGAATAAGGCACTGGATCCAGTGTCAGAGTCGCAGTGCAGAAGTGCCATGGGAAGTCAGTCCTTGCTGCTGGCGCTCTGAAACACTCCACTGGGAGCTGAAGCACTGCTGCCTTCATACAAAGCAGGCTCTTGACTGTGAAAGTTGCAAAGAAGCCAGGAGCAGCTGGGACAAGGAAGGCAAAACCTTCATTTCCTGAAGCCCTTGGCAGTGGTTGCACCACTTTCTTTTACCCAGCACGTGTTAAATAGATATAATAGTAAGTGCAGTTGTGCAACAACAAATTGGATGAGCCGATTTAGCTGAAATGAGAATCAGTGAGGAGTTAGCTCTAGATTATTACTGCTTTGATGTTTGCAGCTCTCATATTTTTTTTCCTGGAAAATAAATCACCTTTTTTTTTTCTACAGGGATACTAGAAAGAAGGCTTAGACACAATTAGTTTTTATTTCAGCTCAACAGATCAGGAATAAAAGCATGTCTTGAGAGCAGAGCTGCTTCTCCCCAAGAAAGCCTCCTTAAAGCAGGGAAGGCTGGAGACTCTAGAGATTCCTGTGGCCTTGAACTGTGCTGGCACAGGGTGGTTATTGAAACAGCAGTTATCACTTAGAATTGTTTGGAATTCTTGAATAGAGACTTTAATTGGGGAGTTGATACAGAATTACTAACTGATAATCCTGGGTGATAGTGAAGAACTGCAATAGGTCAGGTGATGACTTAAAACAATATAAACTCTAACAAGAACAGGTGCTGGTAACACTCATTTAAACCCAAGACAGAAGTAGCGACAAAATGAAGAGGGGCAGGCCCTCCGTCAGGTATGTAAATACTGGGAAGCACTTTATTAGCAAACAAACCATCCCAGTCAGCCAGCTGAACTGAAGGAGGCTGGAGTGATGAGTGTGTCACCAATGGCATGGGAAGAGACTGCAAGGTGAAGCTTCCAGCCTGTTGATTCACAGGACATAGGTTTGGTAGGTGTTGTTCTGTATAAGAAATTGGTGTGGTGGTTTTGCATTAAGGACACTCTGCCTTATCTCCTGTGGTTATTACTGTTAAATTCGGAATGTGAGAGTGATTGAGTTGGTTAAATGGATCTTGTACAGCTGAAGTGGCTTGTTTCTTGCTGTAAGACTGCATCCATCTGATGATGCAACACACCCAAACGAGGCCCTGCTGCAACCAGGCATTGGGAGCTGGGGCCTCCCAGCTGGCCATTCTTCCACTGGGTGTCAAACCTATAGGAAATAACTCATTGCTAGCAAGCTAAATGCCTAGGTGCTTGTCAGCCAATTCCAGTTGCTGAATATTTTGAAAGTACCAAAAAGTTTGAAATTTCCTTTATTGTGACAGCAAGAAATTGCTAATATGGGCTGGGGAGATCAGAGTGAGAACTCTTCCAGCTTGGAAAAGCATGCTTTCTTTGGGGTGGGGAAAGCCTCACAAACCCTCTTGCTGCTTATCCCTTTTTTCTGTCCTCTGCCTGTGTTGTGTCTGCTGTGTTGCAGATGGAACCAATATTTCTCTTGCATCTTAGTACAAACTGGTGCGAATGTGTTGACTTAAACAGCCAGGAACCAGGGTCAGGACACAATGGACCTGATGTGTATTTTTGATGGCCTGTCTTCAGAGTTCATGGTAGTGTTCTCAGTGGTGGGGATACTCCAGTGGTGGAATACCTACATAAGGATAAGAATATTTCCTTTTTTCCTTTTTCTGTAACTAATGTGACTAAAGGCCTCATTTAACAGTCAAAGACAGTCCAGATCAGGAAGGGCTTCTTGGCTGTAAGCAGGCAAGATGCAGGACTGCATAGCTGATTGGATCTGGAAGAGGAAATGCTGAGATATCCCTGGTTAAAATTTTCTTTGGTGCTTTGTTCACTTCCAGTTCAGGGAGAACTGACAGGCTTGAGGATAAAAATGTAGCTTTAGTCTAGAAAATGTAATTTACTGAATAACATCCTGTTGGTGGTAGGTACCTGAGCATTTTCAGCACTGAGATCCAAGCACTGCAAAACCGGATGACAGGTTTGTTCTTTTTCTGTAATCTGTAGGAATGACCTCAGTGTTATGATAAGAAAATCACTGCAGTGCTATCCGTCCTTTTTGTTACATGCCCCTTTGGGTTTTCTAGCTATTTGATCTACTTCTGCACCTCCTAGCTCATTGAAGTATTGGATCAGTATTTTGGCTAATTCTGAGTGCATTGTATGTATACAGAGCACTCAAAATAGTCTCCTAGAGCAGCTGAAACCACACTGTGATCTGAATTGCATGACTAAAGTAAAAGAATTCCCTTAGATTCATTGCTTGGCACTTAATATCCAGAGAACATGGTGGTTGCGTACTCATATACCATAAAAGAAGTAAGTATATCTAAACCTGTATAACACTGTGGAATTAAGTAGCTTGCCATCCCCTCTTGCAGGCCACTTTTACATCTGAAAAATCAAAGCTGCCTTTTCTAAAGTGGGGTTTAAAAAAGCCTCAAGCAGCAGCCCCAAAGGAAAGGCTGCTCTCCTGTGGCTGGCAGCCAGCTGCCTGGGAGGCAGCCCCATCCTGCTCCCCCTGCCCACTTCCAGAGTGGCTGTGTGGAGCAGCTTCACGCTGCTGCAGACATGAGAGGCATTAACAAGAAATGGCTCTTCCGCGTAGAAACCGCTGTGGCAGCGTAATCTTTGTCCAGGGCTGTTTAGGCAGCAGTCTGAGCTGCCCTGGTGGGAATAAAACATACATTGGAGCGGTGCTGGAGAGCTGCACGGATATGGTCTGTGGGTAGCTGATGGTGGGGCTGAGCCGGGACAAACCAGTGTATCCACGCTATCCTGGAAAACTGGAAAAGAGGTTGGGACTGGAAAGGAGCAGCAGCTGTAAGGAGCAGAGGTACTCCATGTGCTCTATGGTTTTGTACTGGGCAAGTAAAAGCAGCAGTAGCAGCAGTTGAAGGGATGTTGTGTTCGTGGTGAGGTGGAAAAGTTCCTTTTTCAAAAATTATATTGGAAGTTACAAGTTCTGCCAGCATAAATATCACCAGATGAAGTTTGTCGTATTTCTGGCTGAATGGGTTTGCCATCACTGTGTTCTGTGGTCTTATAAAGATGTTTACATCCCTGCAGCCTATGCTGGAATCTGTTTCCAGAAGCTTGGATCTGCCGAAACTTACCTATAATGTGGAAATTTCAACTTTGGTCAGTGCCTCGGAATGGGCATGTGGGACCTGTGGCTATAATACACCTCCAGCTGAAGGGCAGAGCAGTGCTTCCTGATGAGAAATTTCCACTGTGTCCATACTGAAAAAGCCTGTGTATATGTCATCATGTGCTATGAATTAATTCCCAGTGCTCCTGACAGAAGGGAAGCCTTGTTCTGGAGTTTCAATTTTTTAGATAGCAGAAATAGAAATTATTTTTCTTTCTTGGAGAGAATTGTTTCAGTAAGTCCTACAGCAAGGCAGGATTATTTATGGATTTATATATTTGGGGGTTTTAGCCCATCAAAAAGGAATCACAGGGTTAAGGAAAAAGCCTCTCAACTTCCCAAAACGAGATCAGAATTAGAACAAATCAAGAATGTGTTAAATTTGTTCTCTAGCCATGCTCTAGCTGTTACAGATCACAGTGGCATAGAATTGTGGTAGTTTGGAAAGTTGTCAGCAAACAGGAATATTAATGTAACTCTCGTACTTCAGATGAAATACCAGCCTTTTTTGTCAGAGACGTCACAAAAATCAGTGCTTTTTTTAACATAAGCCTGCTATGAGACAGATTTTAATGCAGCAGAAGTAGATATGCTCAGATTTAGAAATGGATGAAGTGAAAAAGAATTACAGAGTAAATGGTTGTTCTTGCAAATAGACAGTAAGTAACATACTGAAGTATGGTAGTGTTCCAGGGTATTCTGATACACAGCTCTGAGGAAAAAGCTGGTAAAGTAACTCAAGAAAGAAATTGGGATTTATTGTGATTGTCTCTCAGAGACAATTTTCAGATGACCTGAAGGTTTATTTGTGGCACCTTTTCTTTCCTGTGCTATAGTTCAGCTGTTGACCTTTTTATATGAATAGAGTGGTTGGTGAGATGGGAGCTGTTAGAGAGGAGGCATGGGAGAGTACTCTGGAAAGAATGGCTGCATCTGTGTCAGCTCTTTATCTGGCTATACCAAAGGTCGGGACAGTTGCCCAAAAGCAGTGCTCCAGAGGTTTGGGAAGAGGTGAAAGTGGCAGGGTAATTTGTAGGGATGGTATTTTGTATAATTTCCACAAAATTTACAAGTCTCTTGCCAGATGGAATTAGGGCTGTAGTACTAATTCAGTGTTCGGTGGTAACTTGTTAGATCTGGATGGAAAATATTCCTTGCTCTGATAATTAAGTTCTCCATTTTTTCCATCCCAATTTTCAGTCTTCCTTCTGCTGGCTTTGGTGTTGCACTGCATGTAAGCTTTTTTCCATTCCCATTGCTACCACCGACTTGGAAGGAAGTGACCCCTCCAGTTTGTTCAGCCAGCTGTGCTAATAAAGTACTTTGCTTCTGGCCCAGATGCTGAGGAAGGCAGTTCTGTTCAGGGGTCAGCTCCCTCAGCACAGTAGTCTGTGGGGTGGCTTGTCCTTGGTAACTCCTTTGGCATCTCATGCTTGAGTTGCCTCATTTTCAGGGGCTTGCCTGTACAATGTGTGCAGAGAGAGGGCAGTGGCATCTCACACCTGCCCTCTCCTTAGCGCTCCTGCTGCATCTGCATTGAGGTTACACAGTGGGAACTCTAAAATGGGGTCTGGATCAACTGAGGCCAGTCCCTCTGGAGAAAGCAGGATCCCAAGGCGTGTAAAAGTCATGCAAGCACCAATAATCTTAATGCCTGTCTTGTGTTGTTCTGCTCTTCGTTGTATAGTGTGGTGGAGTTCAGTTGCGAGATTTAACTCACCGGTTCTACTGGGAGCTAGAGGAATTTCTCTAGGATAATCGTGTCTTAGGCTGTCTAAAGGATGGGATCTAAAAAATGTTCTATTTTGAGGCTCAACTTAAATGCTTGTGGTATTAGAGGCAACAAATATCCTGCTTTACTCTAGTGTTCACAAAAATGTGTTTCTCTTTGTATTTATCATGCCTTTCAAGCCTTAGTGTTCTATAAACCACGTGTCTACCAAATCCAATTGTTCATGGCTCATTTTTTTTCATAGCTTGATAGCACAATACAGGGAACATATGGGAGGCCTGGGACAAACGAGGTTCCTTACAGCACCTGCACATTGTACTTTCCTGCTCCTTTCCTAGTACCTGCAGCTTTATATTCCTTAGTTTGTGCTTATTTCGCTGTGTATAGAGGCTCATATTCAGGAGCTTGCTGTTCAGCATGGCTTTCCAGGAGAAATGTGAACGTGATGAGTGTCCCTGACCTTTTTGTCCTTGGCCATAAAAATCTTTCCATTGTATGCAGCTGCATGTACAGCAGGTTGGTGTTTGCCTTCTTGAAACACATTAGGGATTAACCTTTTGCAAAAGCAAATTGCAGATGGCAAAACCTGCCCACCAGTACAGGCTCTCACCTCTCTCCTTCCTGGGGCAGACGTTTGCCCCTGGCTTAGGGCTCCGTTTCTTTTTTGGCAAATAAAAACATCTGTCTTGCCCCAGTTCTTGGAGACTTTCTGCACTCTCCCTTGAAATGTAAATTTACCCAGGGATGGAGATTATTTTGGAAGAGCAGGAGCAAGAGAGTGACGCCTTTGTCACAAAGACAGAGAAAGCAGCCTGGTGGCTATGTTAAAATGCCTATGCCTTTAATTAATATTGACTGAGTCTGCTCAGAAGAGAATGCTTATATTGTGTGCTGTGGCTGAAGGGATGTTGAAATATAGGCAGGAATTATCAGGCAGGTTTCTGTCAGGGCTGTCGTCACTGTTGTGTTTCTCTTTGGCTTTTAAATCCCTTCCCTGTTTGTTAAAAGAGCAATTCACAGAACACCTTTCCTGGTGGAAGCTTGTTTTACAGTCTTGGGATCTAGCTTTCCATTCCCAGCTGAAGAACTTTGGAAAAATGCTAGAGATGGATGACTGCAAGAATAACAAAGTGTCAATTAGTTGAAAATAAACATTTTGCAGTATGTTAAATACCATCTGTAGGCTACGACACAGTCTCGTTGTGGTGGAGAGTGATGGAAGCATTCCTGAGAAAAACAGCACTGGGTTCCTGTGGGGGAATGGGTGGAAGAGAGGGAGAGGAGAAATGAGACCAGTAGAAACTGTTAACTGTCTAAAGGTGCCGTGGGCAGGCAAGTGCAGATAATGGGGCAGAGCAGAGGGAAAGGGGCCATGCTGCAGATCTTCATTAGGTCTGGAGGTGGGATCCAAATGCCAGAATTGAAGGCCCAGCTGCTGCAATTTTAGCTCCTGTGGCTGCAGGTGACCTCCAGAGAAATGCCCCCTGAACAAACAGCATGGTAGTGCTGGCCCCTGGAGCTCAGCGAGCAAAAGGAACCAGTTTGGGATATTAAACACTGTTTGCAATTTCCACCTCAGTGATTATGGCTTTGTTTTTAGTTTGGCTGTTGAGTATACATTGAATTCAAAGCTGGGATGGCAGAAACATTTGTTTGCATTATGAACAGAAAGATCATTTGCAAACATTGAGGATTCAGATCAGTTTTCATGCTGGCAGGTAGTTGCTTGACCCAGGTCAAGAAACTGGGCAATGTTTCATGGGCTTCAGCCCAGACTGGCCCAGCTGGCCCAGGGAGTCAGGTTCCATCCCCTTTCTTGCTGCTGGGATCCTTCCGCTAAACCAAACAACACAAACACATCTGTCTGGTTCTGCACAACCACAGACCAAAGAAATTGCTGCTGCTCTTTATGCCTTACATTTAATTCCCCATGTAATGTATTTAATTGCCCATCTTAATGGTTTGTTACTAGAATTAGAAAATGTCATCTTGCTTGTAAAATAAGCAAAATGCCAGAGTTGGCAGCTAGGTCCCAGGTAATGTGTTGGCATGGTATCAAAATGACTTGGTAGTGATCAGGGTGCCCGTGGACAAAGTATCAGTGTGATAATGAATGTTTAAGGGTTTGCACTCGTTTTACTCTGGTCAGTAAAACAGGTGAAGCGGGAGGAGAGCAGAGAGGAAGTGAGGAATGGAACAGGTGGTGGCTGGAGTCAGTGCTTGGGGAGCTGCACTCGGGCTGTGGGTGCTGCCTGCTGCCACAGAGAGGTTTGGGCATTGCCCTGGCCACACAAGACCAGATAAAATATTTGGTGTTACCCAACGCTTGGGTGTTCCAGTAGAAGAGGGCTGGAACACTGGCCTGATATTCTTGGTTAACTAAAGCCATACATGAAGTGCATTTGAATTTGCCAAATGGGTCAGGTAAAAAATATGAGTAGCTTTTGTATGATGTTTTAAACAAATAACAGGCTAGGTGTTTTTTCTTTTGAAAGAAGCTCGTATTGCTTCTAACATTATCAAGATTGCTATTAAAATATGGCATTAAATGAATAAAATACTTTAAATATTGCATTATGGTGTATTTTTACTGCTCTAAAATGAGCGTTTGCAGTTTTGTTTTACTAAGGAAGCCAAAAAGCTTGTCATTTTCAGTCAGTGAAAGGACTGTTCGGCTTTCTTTGGCCAGCAGTCCACAAGCTCACTTATTCACATAGCTATAAATACCTTAATATTTTCCTATCTACACATTTTGATTTATAACAGCAGCAGCTAAAGAAAATAACTGCTTTCTCAGTCTCCAGTAAACTGCTGAAAAATACTCTCACATATGTCTTTTCCTTTCTTAACTGAGTTACATACATGACAGAAAAAAACTGATGATATGAAAATATATGTTGTCTTTGGGCCACAGCCTGTGATGGATATACAAAAAGAAAAGATTTATGTGGGGATCAAAGGTATTTGTTGAGAGAGATTTTCATAACAGCAACAAAGGCCGAGGTCCCTCAGAGTGCCCAGCAACACAGAGCAGACTGAATTCCCTCCCTAGGTGTGGGGTGAGTTAAGGAAATACTGCCTTAGCAATTTCAACCTCTTCGCTAATTAAGAGCAGGTTCAGTTAGAAGCAGATCTGATTTCTGTAGCTGCCTGAACCATGTTTTCCTTCTCCCCTTCCTCTCCTTGCCATGCAAATGTGTGTGTGTGAGGGACACAGAGCCTGAGGACCTCTCCTCAAGTCTCCCCTTACATTGCTTTTCTAGGCAGGGTGTTAGAGGAGTCTCAGTGACTGTGTTTGCCCTTCTACCTGACAGCCTCATTCAGGGAACCTGTTGTTGGCTTGCCCACCAACGCATCTCAGAAGATAAAAACATAATACTCTGGTGTGTCACAGGTCGCATCTTCCTGTGGAGGGTTAATTCACAGATCCTGGGGCAGGCTGTTGATACCAGGCTGGAGAGAGAATGAGAGACAAGGCATGTTCCTGTTGCTAAATATAATCAGTAGAGCAGAGGGCTTTGCTTGGGATGGAGCCATTTGGTTTCTTTCATATTTTTCTTAGGTAAGCAGAGGTTTGTTTCCTGACTCCTCTGAAATAGCAGTCAATAGTTCAATGAAAATGAAGCAGCGGTGTTTCAAGGGCACCAGAGATCTGATGTGTTCTTTTAATCTTTGCAGCCCTAGAGGGGATGAACAGCTACCTGGGTGGGTGTAAGGCTGGCTGGACAGCGTTGTTGCCACGCAAAGGCTTCTGCCATTCCAGCAGAGCTGTGGCTGCTTTTGGTGCATCCCCTCCTGTTGCTCCAAGAGAGCCAGGCCCAGTGGCATCTGCTGAGGCTATTAGTTGGTTAAGCCCTGGCTCTGATTTCATCTTCCTGGGGTCATTAGCAACTTGGCATCTGCTAGCAGCTTGAGTCTTCACCTTCTCATAACTGGGCTTTTGTTATCATTCCAGTTATAAAGGCCCCTTGTAAAGGGGAGCTCCACATGTGCATTACAAAAACTAGCTGTGTGTCAGAGCTATGCGGAGGTAATTGTTGTCACCCTGGGAGCCGGGAGTTAAGCCTCACATTCTCTTCCCTGTGTGATCTCAACACTTGGCTTACAGTGGATGTTGTGTGAAAAGCAGCATGGACTCAGGACACAAAGTCCTGATTCACATCTCAGCCCTTCCACAGTGTTTCCAGGGGAGGAGACTCAGGTGCTGCCTTCTGGTGCAGGGCAATCACTAATGAAAATGCTTCACTTGGGTAGTTTCTGCATTTCTGTCTCTGTGATTCATCTGCCTTGATGCTCTGTTGTTGTCTGGGTTGCTATGGCTGTGCCAGCATGAGGCTGGCTCTCCTGCAAGGAATCATGAAAAAAAGTGGCTGCCTTTCTGCTCTCTTATCAAAATATGCCAGGTCTGCTCAGCAATCTGGAAGGCTTGTGTTTGTGAATAATCCATGTCTGCAGCAGCCAGTTGTTCAGCACCTCTCCGTGCCTTTTCACTGTGTTAGTTGTGGTGGTTGCTAATGCCTTTTGCAGGTGCTGAGGATAGAGTAGAGCTGCTGTTGTTCAGCAGCTCTTTAGAAGCAATCCCTGTGTGAGGCAGCCTTGGCTATTTAGCTTGGTTTTGGGATCTCTGTTTAGGAAGGATGTCTCCAGTGGAACAGCAGTGCTGATGGCAGGCAGCAGGCTGCCTGGTTCACTTGTTGTGACTGCAGTATTTCCTTGGGGTATCACCAAGAGCACCAGGTGCTATTGGAGCTGCTGGGTTTATGGAGAGAATGGAACATCTGCTTCCTACAAAAGCTGTTGCCATAGCAGCTATGTGCCTTAAGAATGGCTTCCTAATATAGTCGAGGTATTTAATGTGTACCATAAGGGTTAAATGCAGTACAAAACAATCACTTTAAGAGCCAGCATAGTTGGGCCTTGTGCTAAACCATGAGCATAACTGGAATCGAGCCTTTAGGGCCAGCAGTCCTTAGCCAAGCATCTCCACACCCATAACATCAGCAGTACGTAGGCATGTCATGTTCAGAATTGCCTTCTGTAAGCTGAACTTAGATGGAAGCAGAAATGGGCACGAGGAAGCCAAGACAGAGACTGGTTTGTACATTTTTCTGCTGCACATATAGGAGAAGATGTACTCAAAGAAATGAGGCTAGTGCTGCAAATGCAAGCCACGGCACGGTTAAATTCCTGACTGAGATTTTTTGGTTTTTAACTCTATGTCATGTATGATTGATCTCTAATTTCTGCCTACTGGGAGAAGGAGTTTCAGTGTCAACTGTGTTTTCATTCTCCTCTTGCCACTTTAGTATGGAAAATGGTAAAATGTCATTTGTTTGTATAAATATTTCACATTCTCATTTTTCATCCATGTTGTCTTAAACAAATCAAAATTGCTTGGGATTGTAATAGCCTCATTTTACTGAGGCACTTTTATGAATCTGTAATGAGAGGCTAAGTGAACAAAGAAGAGGGGAAATAAGAGTTTCTTCTGGCTCTTGCACATAATACAAGTTCAGGACCATAAATCCCAGTGGTGCTTCATTGCATTTGAAGTCCAAGGGCTGTGTGTAGTGCAGGGCTACAATCTGACTAAAATCCTCGTCAAATTAGAAATGTCATCTGTAGCTGCCTAATGGGATGGAGTGCTCCTTCCTTTGTGTGCCAGCTTTGGGCTGAGCACCATGAGCACTGTCTCCTGTTGGCCCTCATTGTCACGAACAAGACCAAACATCACCTTGCACATGCACGTATTTCTGAGCCAGTTGCTTTCTTCACCTGGTTTCTGTGCTGTAGTCAGTAGGTTTTGGAGACCTGTCTGCAGTCTTTATGGCTGCACATATTTATCCAAATGCTTTAAAGCACCTGGTAAGAAATTGCAGCTGTCAGTTCATGTTTGTCTGCAGTATCTTGAATGCAGAAAAACTCCTTCCTCCCTCTACCATTAATTTTAGCTTTGCAGGTAAAATCCATCGCATACAGCCCCTGTGAATAGTGCCAGAAGAAGAGTTGGTGCAGATGGCCTGTGCACTGCCCTGCTCTGGTCAACAGCAGATAAACTGCTTTGCCACTGTGGCCATTGGGTGACCTGGAGCCAGAGGAGTCACCTCGTGCCTCTGTAGCCTGTCCACTCCAGCTTAGTTTGCACAAACCACTTGCAAGTTTGGGCTGGGAGCTGTCAGACAAGGTGCATTATTACATTCCCAGCCCCAGGCTCTCAGTCTTCACTCTCACGTTCTCACAATTTACCAGCTGTGTGTTTTTCTCAGATATGTAAGAGTAAAGCAAATTTGTAATTCCATGTCATTTTTTTCAGCAATGATACCACTGTATGCTCAAGGTTATATGCTACCAAGTTGAATTTCAGACACAGTGTGTTGAGTTGGAAGTATCATTCTCAATAGATACTGCAGTTACTGTGCAGTAATAACATACCTGTCACATCAAGATGTAGGGAACCATAACAGCATGGTTTAATAAAAGCCTTTTTCGTTGTGCTCTTTCTACCAGAATTTAGTGTGACAGTTACATGAATCAAAACTGAGGCAAAGTGTCTAATGATGTAAAGCTGGCATACTATATTCCAGTTTGAAATGCCATCTTGGTGTGTTTTAACATGTGCTTTAAATGAACTGAAGGACTGGAACTGTATCTGAAAGAATGAGTTCTGAATGAGCAGAAGAGGCAAGCTCCTTTTTAATAAATGATAGCCAAAAATCTGCTTTCTTCCTTCAGAGTTTTGGATGTCTGTGCTGTCTTCTTCATAGCTGGATCCCTGCTGCCCTCTAGGAATTTTTAATGAAATATTGTCAGCAGTACCACTATACCTGTGTTGCAAGCGAGGGATTCCTTTATTAGTGTTCAGTAATAATGTTATTGAAAATACTTCAGATTTTTACAGGGACTTCTGAATTATTGTATCTTGTTTTTGTAAGGCCTTCAGGAGTTCTGCAGAGCCTCTCCATTACTGCAGTGTTCCTCAAGGCACTGGCAAAGTAAGTAGAAAGTGACTTTTAAATAAATTAATAGTTAAATCAGATTTTTTTTATTCAGAATAGAGGTTATAGCATTGGGCAACACTCAGTTTCAGACTTCCACTAGAGAGACATAGGAGAGAGTAAGTGGTATGACAGCATTGTGTGGGATCTGGCCCCTGTTATCAAAATAGTGGATTAAGTAATTGTCTGTGGTTAATGAATGCAGCTTGGTTGACTGGGGTTAGTCCAGAGAGAAGTGCAATGAAAATGCCTAACCCTGGGCAACTGAGTATCCTGGAAGGTCCTGTTTAAAGAATCACAAATTTCAGTTTAAATTAAGAAATGTTAGAATACATTTCAGGGATAGATACTCGACTGGTTATTTAAGAAAATATTGTAATTAATATTTAAGAAGTGGAAGAAACCCCACCATGGTTGATGTGAGTTTTAGAGGCACAGAGCATCAAATGTAAGACTGAGTATCCTGAATTCCCTGCACAGAAATGGCACATGAACAGCAGAGCACAGCCTGGCTGTTGGCAAGGCCCATCCTGCCCTTACCTCCGGGCTTGTCGGGGCAGCAGGAGACAGCTGGGGGGGTCACAAGGTGGAGTTTGTGTGGTGCAAAGCTGAGGGATGGATCAGTTGCCTGGTCTCCAGCCTGTTTTCCAGCATTCATGCACTGAAATAAGCTCAGTGGTACACAGGTGCTTCTGAGCAGCAGGAGGGTTTTCTGGTGTGCACGTTGAGTGGAACAAGAGCTGGCTGCAGTCTTGCCTCTGACTGCTGGATTCATTCTCACAGTTAAATTCATTTTTACAGGTGATTAAAAACCAAAAATCTGTTCATCTTTTATGAAGACCAAATGAGGACGACTGCAGTGTTTTCCATAAAATTGAACATGAAACACAGTTTGAGTAATGTTTTTTGTTATAATACATTCAGTTGTGCATTCTTCCATAACATGATTACTATTGATATCAGTAGTTGAATAAACAGGAGTAAGATTTACATTTTTATCTTAAGTTAAAAATCAGCTTGCAAAAGCCTGCTACGAATAAGTTTGGACAAGTTTAACCCTACTGTTCTCGGTGGAAATAATTCCAAACTTGGCACTTCATATTGGGATTAAGATTGGCTGGTTACTTCTTGCATAGTCCCATAATATATCTGTCATCCTGTGCAATACAGAAAAATCTTGAGGCACAAACACATTTCTATTTATATGTTCTAATCAATGAAACAGTGATGTCTGAGGTGATAAGCAGCTTAAAGTCAAGGCTCGTGGAAGCTAATACCAATCCCTGTAGTGAAATTAGGGATTTAATTTGCTATAGACTGATTTACAGGAGGAAAATACTATCACCTACCCAGAGCTGGTAAGACACATAATGAATTTATGCTTATTGCTGTTAATGGATGTCCTGAAGACTGTGTGTCTTGCATCTGGCTCCTGCAGTCTAACACATGAGGTTGTTAGAGAGGGAATTTATTTGTTCAGGAACAGATTAATCCTCAGCACCTCTTTGAGCAGCTGGGACAAATTCTTGGCAAGTCTCAAATCAAAGAGGAGCACCCTGGGCAGCCTCTGAGCATGGTGTGGGGACTGGGTCACAGGGTCACTGCAGCCACTGACCCTCTGGTTGTGGTGAGGTCTGTGCCCCACTGATTATTGCTGTTGTATCTGTGTAATACTTTGGGATTTCTGTCCCCAGTTCCCCACGTTGCAGTGTAGCATCACTGCAGTCTCTGGCTCCTGAGGGTTTGGACAGATTTGGGTGTATGTTTGTCTCTTCATTTTTTTAAACTTGAAATATCCCCAGCACCCATTATTTCACACAGCTCAGTGACTATCAAGCCAGAGGTTCTCTGTGCCTAGTTTTCCGTTCACAAACTTTATATGCATCACTTGGGACCTACCCTTCCTCTGCCTTCGAGGCTGTGGATGGTGCTGCCACATCTCACACACCTGGTTGGTGATTTTGGAAACCTCAGGTGCCTCCTGTGCCCTCCCACTGCTGTGTTTCAGTCCTGGCTATGCTTTCAAGGGGAGTGCAAGGACATAGATCTGGTTAAGGGCACAGAAACAAGTCTCAGTCCATCACTGCTGGGCAGGTACACCCTGATGGAGTCCTCAAGTCTGTCCTTCAGGAAGCACTGGGGTCTAAATGCCATTTATTCCCGGTGCATAAGGAGCCAGATGCTTATCTCCCTGTGGCACATACCTGAGGCTTTTGTTCTCAGGGAAGAAGTTAATGCTACTCCTGATAAGTGTGGCTCCCTCCTGTTGTGTGGCCCCTGCACCCCACCAGCCAGGGGGGAGTCAGGAGGTATGTTGATTCCCTAGCTCAGCTTTCCTGTTGAAACTGGTTACTGAAGCTAAGAATGGAATGGAGGTTCCCACTAAGCAGCTGAGCTTGAAATGCCTCTGCTGCTACCCACTCAGGGAGACATGGAGAACTGCTGAGTTGGTTCTTTGCATGATTTGCCATTATTTTTAGGAGTCTGTAATTTCATTAATTTCTCTGATGGAGGAGTTAAGTTTTGGGTATACTTGGGATTTCTGTTGTTGTCTGAGACTTTCTGTTTCTGTTTTCATGAATCAAATAATGGTTCACTTTGAATTTCCAGCACAGACTGTTTGTTTATGGTATGTTTACAGTATTTTCAGCAGAGGATTTAGGCCTAGAATAGCTCCATGACCGCATGCGATATGCAGCTCATTCAGAAGGCAGCTTTTTTATATCAATAACCATCATATGTGCCTTGAAAACTGGTGTGTCAGTAAATTTCTGTTCTTGTGGTAGGCCAGTGAAAAGTCTGTGCTTACTTGATAGGGATAAATTCTGCTTGTCTTGCTCTCTGTAACCTCACAGACCACTCACGGAGCTTACTTTGATCAGCAGTTGAAGTAGCTCCTTATTTTAAAAGTCATCAGAAACAATGAAATATTCACAGACAGTTTCATTAAATATCTCTGATTGTCTTGGACCATTTGCAGATCACATGATAGAAAAAGCCTTGAAATTGTGTGCAGTAAAAGCTGTATTGCACATCTGTATAGCAGCCTTTTTCTTCCAATGCACTGAACTTCTGGTAGTGCCATGGGGAAAACTGTACTGCCTACAGCAGTGTGTACATGCAGGGTATGGAAAGGACACTGTATGTCTTGGGTAAATGTCACCACCCAAATGTCATCACCAGCTGGACAGGATGACAGTATGTTTCTTCTGTGTCACATTGTCATCTGTAATTTTATTAAGCTAATTTTCTGTGTTTTGACAAGTCTTTCATATATTTCTAACGGCCTCCACAAATGAACAAGTTAATTATTGTTTCCCAAAACCTGGCTGTGACACTTGTCTGTTTTTCCAGTATCTCTTCCAAAAACAGCTTTCTGAACATTTTTTTTGCTTTATGAAGTCCATGGTCAGGATCAGGAGCTCCTTTATGTTTAAATTAACATTTCAGAGACTAAAGACGGAGGAAGTGGGTTTGGTGTAGAAAATACATTTGCTTATTTTTTGAATAAAGACTCTCTACACTTGCCCAGGTGAGAAAATGCAAAGTTTTCTTCCAGAACTTGAGCATTCTTCCTTCCTTCCTTGAACACAGCCTGGGAACAATTCCAGTGTGGTTTGTCCTCAGAGGGGATTTGCTTTTTTAAGTGTTGGCTCCTGCAAATCCCACAGTCTCCCTCCACTTGCTCCTTTTTACAGTAAGGGTTTTGGCTTACACCAGATACTTTATGCACTGGGATAAGTTCTATGGATAGCATTTCATTCCTTTAAAAAAACACAAATGTACACACACCAACAAAATACCCAGCAAAGCTGTTTTAAAATGACAGCTACATTTCAGTTCCCACATATACACCTTAACCCCAAAATTAAGTTCCTCATTTCACTCAGCTGAAATGCTTCACCTCACCCTCTTACAACGGAGGATCTTATGATGCTAGCACTATAGTTCCTGATGCAAATGACATCAACATGCCAGCTTCTTTCTAGCCCTCTGAATTGGGGTAGGATTAGCAGTTTATCCAAGGTGTAGTCTGCAAGCATAACTCTTCTCTGATGGAACTGCCTGTTGCTAGACCTGTGCTGGAATCAATGTCCACCCACTTTTCCTTCCTCCATGATTCCTGCACTTCTATGCACACACCAGAAACCTCCTTTCACCCTCGAGAAACAGCTTCAGCCATTTCATTCTAGCTTATAATTGTCTGAAGAATAACTATGTTTAGGGCTAAGAGTACCTATAAAAATAATAATGACATTGAATTCTAAGGCTGGAATGGCAAGTGACCGTAGTGCTAGGATGGCATGCAGGCAGCTGATTTGAGGACACAGCCACCACCTTTCGTGAATTAACTCTTGCAAATTTATTTCTTTGAATTTTTGGATTATTTCTTTGAATTTTTGGAATGTTTCTTTGAATTGTTGGATTGTTTTTCTATGTGCAGGCAAGATCTTCTTGTGTGCAGTGAAGGTACTTCTGTCTTGCCATGTTGAGTGTCCTTCCAACTAATCAGATACCCATGCTGGGAATGAGATAAGATGTGATTTTGTTTTGACTGCTTCCAAGGTCAGAGCTGTTGTTTGCCTGGCTTCAAGCAGATTTGGTAGGCTGCTGATATCCATGTCTGTCTTCTTTTGATGATAAGCCTCCTTTGTCTCTTGGAGGGAGGGGAGAAACAGAGAGGCCAGCTGCAAAAAAGCATGTGTTTTGCAAGGCACTACAGGTGAGTTCTGTGGATATCAGAGCAAAAAGCTGTGCAGCTGCCTGGAAGGTTGCTTATGACCTAAGCTTCAGGCAGCACACAGCTGTGTTTCCCTGTTCCCACATGTAAAACAGCCAGGGTCTCTGTGAGAGCTGCACATCTAGATTGGACACAAGCAAGGGCCAAGGGGAGCTGTTTGCAAGGTATGCAGAGCTTCATGTGGTGTTCTGGGGTTGTGGTTAGCTATGATGGTGATGGGAAGCGGTGGGAGCAGCCCGTCTTCTGGACAGAGCCCAGTTCAGCTGGGGACCCTGGCAAGTGCCAACAGGCAATGTGTTCCATGGCTGAGCTAGCACAGGTGGCACATGTCTGTGGCCTCTGCAGTGGTGTGGGTAGCAGTAAAAGGTCTCTCTTGGCACACACCAGTACACATCAACTGAGCTGGGTGAGCACAGCCTGCTCTAGGATGGCTCTGAAGTGCTATGCAGAAACGTTGTGCTGTGACTTCTTTTTCAGTGCCTTTAGAGAGAGGCCACATGCATGAAAGTCAGCTGAGAATTAGCATCTCCTGAAGAAGTGGGACTGGCTCTTCCTGCAGCAGTCTCTGAGGGAAGTATGACTGTCACCAGCCTCTGACACAGCAGGTTTGGTGCCTGGTTGTGGTTTTTGCCCAATTGTGTGCTTAAATACTAATAGAGACTGAAGTGGTTCTGTTGCCATCTCTGAGAACAGACGTGCTGTCTGGGAGGTTCAGTTTTGTTTGGTAGTGTCCCAGAGAAATTCAGTTTGCTTTGTAAACAAACTCTTGTTCAGAAGTTTTACTGAGGCAGCCTGCAGCTGCTTCCATAGGCTTGAAGCCTTATTTTAAAGCTCAGCAAAAGCAAATAAATGGACGTGTTGGTCAGACATGCCAATGTTGCAGCTGTCCCACTCCAGCAGACAGCAAGGTGGAATGTTTCATGCAGGCTTGTATGTATGCTGAATTTGCTGATTGAGTGGAGCTTCATGAGGCTAATATGACCATAGCCCAATGGGATGTGCAGTGGCAGCATGTTGGTGTGTAGGTTATAGCTTTTACAGTGAGATGGCTCGCTATTTTTATATTAATTTCATATATATTTTTATGTATATAACTGGCATAGTTACCTGATGAGCAGATCTCTTCCTGAGCTGGTATGTTTTATGGAGCTGTAAGGGAGGTTTTCTGTGTTGCTGTTGGGAGGGGATTGCTGGAAGGAGATGCTCCTCTCCAGTTTCAGAGTGGTGCCTCTCTCTCCTGGTGCAGCATGAATGGGTTGTGTGGATCTCTTGGTGCTTCTGTGAGACATTGGGTTTTGTCATGTCATGGGAGGATAAATGAAGCTATTCTGCATGTGCTGGAGTTGATTGTTAGATTTCAACATGCTTCTTTCAGCCTGGGGAAAGTAATACAGTAGCAAAGTTAAAGTAAGGGAATATTTGAAATGGTTGGGTTTATAGGGTACCTGAGGTAGACGGAGCAAAGCCAGTTCATTGTTGGCTGGCTGTTCACATATATGTCTGGAGGTTTGATCCAGAGTCATCCTGGAGTGGCTGAAGAATCCCAGGTGCTTTAGGTATCTGGAGCCTAAACAGAAAGTGTCTAAGTCCTGCTGTCACCCACCCCTCCCTTTGCTTTTACAGATGTCCTTATCCAGTAAAGCCTCCTTGGAGCTCAAACTTGCATCCCCATTACCCCATTCCTAGAGGTCAATCCTGAGATCCTATCTTAGCACAAACACAGTCTTTTGTGGCCTCTCTGCACAGGTAATAATAGCCTTGCATTTTATGAGTTACTTCTTCAGATCTATGTGGTCAGGAGAATTAATCACATTAAAAAAAAAAGTGGCTTGTATGGAAACGAGGCCTCTCTTCTAAACATGGAAATATCATTCCCCATTTTAGCTAAGAGTTTAATTTTTTTCTTAGGCTTCAAGAGCATCATGCGCAAGGAGACATTTCCTTATTTATGGCAATCTTTGCTTTGGAAGCCTCCAGTGTTGATGTCCGGATGGGTGTGTCAGGATTTCACCCCACAAATAGGGTTCCATTCCTACCCACACATTGATGTGTAGATAAACACCTTCATTTCATCACTGCATACTGGAGCAGAGCTGTTGGACATGATACCCGAGTCCTGCTGAGAAGCAGTTACTGGAAGAATTAACCTTTCAGTGACCCAGCCTCTGTGGCAACAAATCTGTCTCCCAGACCTAGGAGTGTGGTGTATATTTTAGTACAGTCATGGAAGTTGCCCTGGAAGGTCAAAAGCAGAGCTCTGTGAGCTTAGTTACGTGGCTAAGCAAAATCTATTTTAGGGAGAAAAGCTATTAAACTGCAGAAATCTTATTAGCAGTCCTAAATGGTAGACTTTGCTGTTAGTTTTTTGAATTGCAATCTTGGTATGTTTGAGTTCTTCAGATTTATTTGAGGCGTTCTTCTGAGAATTGTGCCTACATGGTAGGAATGCATAGTGACATTTAGTTTAATAAATTGATTCATTACCTCTAGATTTGTTTACCACTCTAATTGTATCATTATATTTCCACTATCGTTTTGAATTAACTTATACTGTCCCCTCAGTTCATGCTGCCATTTTAATTTTCTCTTCCATGGGATGTTGTCTCCTTTATAATTATTTTATCAGCATTTAAACAGTGTTTCATGCCAGAATAATAAGCAGAGTAAGGCAGAAGCATTTGTCCCCATTTAGAGTATCTGAAGGTCAGGAAAATGACACAACTTCTCGAAGATTCCTGAGTAAGTAGGTAGCAAAGAGCTCTGTGACTGTGGAAAACAGATTTTGCTCTTGTGTTCTGTGCCTGATTATTGAAAAATTCACATTGCAATTCAGGCCTGCACAGCATAACCACTACAGCAACTGAGTACTGGGGAAAAGGACAACCTGGTCACTGGGGCACAGGACTGAATCTGTGAGCCTTTGGGACTGTGTTAATCCATTTGTTGATCTGTCAGTGTCCTGTCAGCTGGAACAGCAGTTATTTCTGTAAGTAGTCCAGGCCCCTAAGAAGGAAGGCTCATGGATTACTGCTACCAGATGCCTTTCACAGCATTGATAGTTAATCCTTCATTAGAGGAGAAATCATCATGTTCTTTTATGTAAATTAGGTTTATTTACTCTGTGCATATCAGTTAGAGAACAGATGAATCTGAATGTCAGAAGGGCCATTTCCCCACTCAGTCTCTATCCAAAGGCTAAAACCTAATTCACTGGGAGTGATTCTGCATGAGAAGTGAGTTTAGTCAGAGACTGTAAAGAGAGAAATCATGGCAGAAAATGCCTTCCCCTGCCACAGCAGATTCAGACAAGAGCTCCATCCTACACCAGGTGAGTGCAGCATTTCTCAGAGGCTGAGTAGCCTGAATACAGGAATGACTTCTCCTGTAGGGTTGTCTCTGAGGTGCCACATGGGTGTACCCAGGTGAGCTTTTGCTTGGCTCACTCAGGTATGGCTTAGCAGCCTGGCCAAAGCCAGCATAACTCTCATTACAGCCTGGTTCTTGTATTATGGGCCCTGCTTCCCAGCTGGGGATTTTTAACCTGGTTTGAGTTACTTCTTCCCTTAGTCATCCTGGGCTTACCTGTGATTTCTCCATCTGTGGGTACTGTAGCAGCTCCAGGTGGAGAAATGTGGCTTTTAATCTTTTTTTAGCATGGTGTCCTTCAGTCATTCAGCTCACTTTTCATGCCGTTCATTTCAAACAAGTCTTTTCTGCTCAAAAAAAAATCCCCAGCTGCTGGGCTGCCAAGCATAAGTTTCTCCCCTTCAGTGCTGTGTAGTCACAGAGTAATTTGCAGTGCTGGACATCGGCTGATGTTGTATTTAATATGTAAGGAACATGATGAGATTAACTGGATGTGACCATCTGTCGTTCTGCAAAAATTAAGTTGTATTAGGTTTTAGTCTCTTTTCGTGTTTAATTAGCCATAATCAACTCGAGTTTTTCTCTTTGTAAGATTTTATTATGGAATAAAAGGTTCTCCTGTGAATTTCTTGCTTTTAACTTCAAAATGTAGCATGGTGTGATGGAAAGTGTATTCCTGCTCAGCTTGTGATCAATAAGTGTTTTTACAGTAGAATAATCATAGGAGGAAACACAGAGAACAGAGTTCCAGGAAATTTGTTTAAATACTTGAACATTCAAAGTGACTTTGTATCCATTTTGCTTTCTTGACAGTTTGGAAAGTGACGGGGGGAAATATGTTTGCAAAAGATCACAGAGATGTTTTGAAGAGGAATTCTTTGAAAGAAAGTGAAACGTGCAATACAGGCACCAACACATGGTTGGGTCTCATCTAAGCATCCTCTTTCAAGTGTTTTCCTTTGCTCTCCTTCATTTTTCATTTTGAAAACCTAAGCAGATGCGGGTACCTAGGAAAGCACTTCTGCATCCCCCAGCACTGGCTGAGCAGCCTTCACAGAAGGGTTTGAAGAGCCTGGTTGCACTCCATGTCTGTGCAGAAACAAGGAGACCCCCAATCCACAGCCTTCCCACAGAATGTTCTAAGGCTGCTGTACGCTGGTTGTTGTTGGCTTTGGGCAGGATAGAATTAGAACTGGAATTTAGCTCTGTGTGAGTGCGTAAAACACCAGCAAACTAAATGTTTCACTTTTGGAGAGAAAACTGCAAGGAGGAAGTGGTTTTGAACTGGGAGCTAATTGTTTTGTGTCTCATAGATTGAAAGTTTGAAGAGGTTCTGTGGCGTGTGGGAGAAGCAACTCCACTTCCAGTATCTATGGGGAGCTTCTCTTTGCCTGGCAGCTGCTGGCTGTACCATAAAATACGTGAAGAAATAACTTGAAGTGCTGTGTCAGGCTTAGCTGGGATTTCTGCTGGGCTCTTGGGAGGGCAGCTGTACCCCTGCTTGGGCTGTGCCACCTAAAAACACCCTCCTCTTGAGGGCAGCCTCCCTCTCTCTCCGTGGTGAGTGCCAGGGTACACTCCAGAGGGACTCTGCAGTTCAGCCTGGATAAGCATCAGAGTCTGTGTCTCTGTCAGAAGACTTAATGTGGGAAACCTTACAAGAGCTGACTCTCTCCCAGACTGATACTTGCCAGTTCTAGCTGTGCCACTGATACTGAGAGTCTTTCTAAGATACCAGAGTCACCTTTCCAAAAAATCAGCATTTGGCAACTTCCATGTCCAACAAGATATGGGATCCTACAGTTCCCTCTGCATTTTGAATAGGTGATGAATCTTGGTGATGCATTTAGTAATCTCATGGGCAAATATTTCTCTCTTACTGAAATCTGTCTTATCATAATTTTTTTTTCTGTTCCTGTTCTTATAAAAATACCTTCTGCCATATATGCTGTAAGGTTTAGGGACTGTTGCTTGCTATGTCCATGTTCAGAGCACTTAAGAAAAAAGTATTCCTTACCCTCCATATGGAAATAACATCCTCAGTGAATGGTAACCTTTCGGTAATAGTAACCTCAGTGAATGAATTACCCTTCTTTTGAATGTATAAACTTAGTCTAAGCACAAGAGTTTTAAAGAATCTGTCAAAAGAACATAACTCGGTATTCAACAATTTTGTAGATTTCAACGTAGCTGAAACAATCTCATTAAACTTCAGTGAAATCTCTTTGTCTAAGTCCCAGCTAACATTGGCTCTTCTGTTGTTCTGTGAGGACATCAGAAAGTTGTAGCAGCTTCTATAGAGTGGTCTCAGGTTACAGTGCACATGGTGGTTATGTACAGTAAATTTGTCAAAGGAACTGATGGCGGTTAAATTCCTGTCTCCTGTTTTGTCAGTAGTAAGTATTTGTACACCGTCATTAGGTCCTTATCCTAAGCTTACAACTTTCTCTGGGTTAAGGCTTTGTGCTTCTTGAGGGGGCAGTGATTACCTGGAGGATAGATGCTGTCTCTTCAGTATTAGCTAATGTCTGCTGAGTGTATGGCTTTGTTGGTTAATGCATTGTTGTTGCCCAGGTTGTCAGTGATGGATTTTTGTTGACTTCCCCATTGTCAGACTTTGAATCCCTTCACTGATATACAGAAATTTGCCAATAATTGTGTGCCAAAATCAGAAATGCCTGCTGGTAACCTCTCAGGTTTGTCATGCACTGTCTTGACTTTACTATAAGAACTCTTTGGTTCTTTCCTACTATAAAAATCAAGTGTCTTGAATAACTTTTTCTGCTTAACTACAGATTATTTAGTAAATTGATTTACTAATATTTCTTAACAAGTAAATGGTTTATAGATATGCACTGTATAATGTCCTTTAAAAAGGAGTACTTCAAAATACACTGGGTTTCTACTTGCAAGCCCTTTCTGTTAGTGTACTCTGCCAGAAATAAGACCCAGGTGATTTTTATGTGAAAAAACCATTCTGTGGTATATGGGCTCCAGCTGTCAAGGCAAAGGTATACACCTATCCAGATAGGAAGTGAATTCACTCTGGGATCATTCTGTGCTCATGGATGAGAGGGGAATTGCAGACCAATTTATGAACATGTCTGTGTCATAAATAACAGAACAAGGCTGAGGTTTATGTTCATCCTGCTCCATTGCAAGGTAGGGAGATGTACAGAACACTAAGCTCTGTTTGTGCTTTGCAGATAACTGGTGTTTGATGGCTCTTTCCACATGAAAGCTGTGCTTGAATTTGACATTTCAGAGACTGAAATGTCTAAAGGACTGGAGAGTTGAGCTGATAATTCCTTAAGCGGCACACTTTTGTTTGAGTCAATATTGAATTGATATCCCAGAATAGTGCTAAGAGGCACAAGGTTCCTGGAGAGGGTTGATTTTAGATGAGCTGTGGAACAAATGTCCTGAACTGATGACTAAAATCTCCTGCTACTTTAGATAAGCAAGGTTGTCTTATGCTGAGACTTAACACTGTATTAGGTAATTGTTTTTGGCATATGTCAATTAGCCTACATGCTTTATTGAATAACTTATTCTTGGTTTATTTACTGAACTGCTAAAACATGAATTTACATTATTAAATAAGTGGTACTTCAATAAAGTTACACATATGCATAATATATATTGGCTCATTTCGGATATTTGTATCCTTTTGGTTTTTTATCTATGTCACAAAGAGCTATTATTTTTATCTGTGATCCAATTTGAAGTCAGATATGAACTGAAAGAACTGGCTGCTCTCTGGAGAAATAAAGTATTTCTATGTTTGGGTCTAACTCAGTGCAGACTGGAAAGTACCATGTGCAGATTAGGGAGGAGCATGGCCAGTTCCTGATGGTGAAAGGAAACTGCTTTTCTTGGAAGCTGTTGGAAAGACATTATCTTTTCTGTCTGTTCACAAAATAATTGCTTGTAAAATTAGAAGGCATGCACTGTTTTCTGTATTTGGGGCAGATCACTCTACTTGTGAGTAGGCAGAGACAGAATTTTCATGACTGTCTCAAGTTATGGCTTAGCCACAATTCACTGTCCTGGGATACTCAATGGTTACCTCCTAATGAAAGTTCTTTTTGGCTGGCATCTCTGAAGAAATACCACATGAATGTAGCTGTTTTGTACTGAGTTAGTTGCCCACCTTGTGTCGTGCACACAAGAGCATGTTCAGACTCATAAAAGAGCATCTCGATTTTTATCTGCTGAAGGCTCAGGACATTCCATATTCATGAGGAACAGAGGGCTTAATGAGTGGATGCTGAGAGCTGGAGAGCTTAATGAGTAGATGCTGAGACCTGAAGTGAGCATGTGCTTTGAATGTTGTTCTTGTTAGTCTCTGAGGAGAGACCTTGCTCTGACATCCTGGCTTTGCATCCTGAAGTTTGTATGCCAATGTATGTATCTGTAAGTCCTGCCAATCCCTGGGTGAATTTACTCTTGAGGACTTCTGTTCAGGTATTGACCCTTCCTTTCTTAAAATCATCAGAAGTTTTAATTTCCTGCTTGATCAAATGCCATACAAATATGTGCTGTGGACCTGACCTTTCAGAAAAATCCATTTCAGGTTGAGTGTTTGCACTTCAGTGCAATTCATGATGAAAGGCTGAAGAGCAAAGAAAGAACTCAGTAGCATAGGGCAGTCATTTCTCTAGCAGGAAAAGCTCCAGAATCTTGTTTTTTCCCAAAACACAGTCCTAACAGTCAAATTCTTTTAAAGCATCTTTCTACATGTTTGGCTATGACTACACCAGCAAATGCATGGGGCTTTTCCCCCTCTCTCCTTTGAAGCAGAGATGGATATATGTTTGCAGAGACTTCCTCTAAAATCAGCTTGGAAATCAGCCAAATTTCAAATAACATGATGGTCATTTTGGTGTCCAACTTGAAATATTTCAAAGAAGGTTCTTATTTTCAAATGACAGTAATTTATCTTCAAGATGTGTCATGCAGGGCAGACAAAATAAATTGCTGTAATAATTTGAATTTACACTTTTCTCTCACAATAAACTAGTTACAACAGGTGTCAGTGAGGTCGTCCACAAATTCTTGCACTACCACTAATGTTTTACATTATATGACCCTCAAACTCCTCCCTTCACAGGTCATTGAAGAACTCATGTTCTTCTTTCTCTGCTGTTTATTCTAGGATGTCCCAAACAAGTTCTGCTGTCTGATAGGAACCAAGCTATTGTTCAGAAAGCAAATCTCTCTTGTCCCTTTCCCCAGGAAACAAGCCCTGACAATTTGGTATCTTTTGTGTGTGCAGGTTTTACCTAAAAAAGCCATAGTAGTTTGTGGCAGTAGGCAAAATTCTGCTTTATTTTTACTTCCTTTAACTCAGAATTTCAGAGGAAAGCTCTTTGTGGTTGAAGTTTTGGAAATAAGACACTCTAATAGCACTGTACATTTATATAGACAAGTGTGGCATGTAATGTTTTTTTTCTCTAACTGAATCAATACTTTATTTGTCTCAAGTCCTAGTACTAATGAAGGATGTGGAGGAGTGGATATCTTAGGGCCAGTCTCTGGGCTTTTGTTTATTTATGCTTTTCCTGTCTTTCTACCAAAAAAAAAAAAANNNNAAAAAAAAAAAAAAGAAAGCCCACATGAAATTTCATTGCAAGGGGTAATGTGTGCTCAGGGGCTGGTAAAGTGTAGAGCTGTGATGGGGTCCACAAAGCTTGATGGACTTCTGTTAAAACCTGTGAACAAAATTTTCTATGTGGTGTGCCCTGAGCAAGAAGAGAGATGAGATTTTTTCAAGTGAGAATGGCACTGGGAAAGGGCAAGATAGAAAGTGAACTGTGCTGACACCAACATCTTAGAGACAGGGAAGGGTAGGACAAACAGACTCTATCAAATAGGTACCACTTGGGATCTGCTGTGGCTGAGGATGAGGTGGAGGACTGTGAAATCTGTTTGAAGCATAGCAGAAGTTCAAATTAGGAATAAAGGAAGGGCAGCAAAAGTAGGGGGGAAGAATAAGACATGTCTGAAAAGATTAAAGTGCTCTGAAAAAGTCAGAGCTCTTACATTGTTTGAGGGATGATTTGAATTCACGTCTGTTTTCTTCATTAATGATCTCTTTCTCACACAATTATAACTACTGATGAGCAAGCATCACAGTTTTTTGCTCAGGTATTTAAGCCATTATTACAGCTATGCAAACACGAAATGCTTAAATATGGCAAAAATGCTTAAATAAGGCACTGCTTTTACACTTCTATTGTGCAAAACACTAAACTTACTCTTACAGACTGCTGGTGCTGCCGTTGTAGCCATGCAGCACAGGAGAGACCTACCTGTACAGAGTGTTCATTGTGTTACACATGAGGAATTCATTTCTTGAGCATGATTTCAGGTAGCTGACAGCAGCTGGTTCAGGGCTTCATGAAAGCAGCTCATTCTGTGGAAGAAGCCCTGCTGTCTTCCAGGCATTCTGCAAATGGGGAAATTGTGCTAGATGCACAATGCCCACCAGGGAATGTACTTGTGTTAGCAATCTTTTGCCATTTAGCACTTAAATTAGGCTGCAGCTTTTATGTTGAAAAGCTAATATGCCCCCTTCAAAAAAGTACACCCATAGTTTAGAACATTGCTGTTGCAGATTATTAATGCAAAAGACTGGCTGGATATGAGCAAGAGAAAATTGTATTTGTACTGAAGTATTTAAAAAGCAGCATCTTCATTACTGACTTGCTGAAAATTACTTGATTCCCTTTCTAGGAAAATGTGTTAATTCTTTGTGAAGAGAGACATTTAATAGTGTACCTGATGTGGTTTGCTAGTAAAACATGGTGATTCTGATAGCTCTGTATTTCAAAGCTGAGAGTTCTCAGTGGTGGTGCCATCAGTCAGTTAAAGCACATAGATGATACAAGTGTTTCTCCAGCCACATCTTTGTCATTTAGATGACTAAGCAACCTTGAGCCAAACAAGAACAGCACATACAACAGGACATTCCTGGGAAATTGTAATTGGAATTGTAGTTTGTCTATCTCCCTCAACCCAATCTATTACCTGTCATCTAGGATTTAGAGGTAATGCAACTGTGTAGTATTCTTCTGATGACATGAGTTTTTGCATGATGGTTAAGAACTTGGTTGTCCAGACTACTTTCTTTTTGTAGTAAAGAAAAAGAGGGCAGTGATTTGTCCTTAGGTTCTGTACTCCTTTCTTCACTCTCAGATGAACTAAGAGGTAAGGCTCTAAATTCTTGGTCAAGTTTTACACAGTCTGGAAGAGCAGGACCGATTACCAGGCATGTGCAGAATAAAGAAGCTTTTAGGAATTATAAATAAACAAACAAAACCACAAAAAAATGTGCCAACACAGAGCAAGTTTCAAGTAGCTTTGTCTCTTTTGGTCTTCAAATCAGTCATGTGAGGTGCAGCACTTGCTCAGCCTTCAACACAGATTGTCACTTGCTATGAAGAAAAGTTCTCAATGAATCCTGGACCCAAACAGACATTTAAATCTCTTCAAAAAACAATTGCATTCTGAAGCTTAGCTCCTTCAATTGGCTTTGCTCAGCCTGTGCTCCGACCAAGCTTTTTGCAGTTAGGTTTTTCCACTGTCCCAGCTTGGATGAATAAAAAACATTTTAGTGTTTAAGCTCATCTGCCAGTTCAATGGCAGTTCGAAGGACAAATTGTCCCCTATCAGCACAATGCAGGAACCCAAATCATCCTTGAATGAAGCCATGTGTGATTTTCATCAGACTCAAGGTGCACAGGGTTCATGAACAGGAGTGGCCAGCAGAATAGTTCTTACATTTCATTAAAGTTGGGCCTGATGGAGTTTCTTGTCTCAGTTGAAGATAAATGGATCCTACAGTTTCCAACTTCGGTATATGGAAGACAGACGTGGATTTGAACTGTAGCACATCAGTGTGTCAAGTCAGACCTGTGCTTAAAGCAGCAATGGTTAATATTGTTTTGTTATCAAGGTTGGGTAACCACAATTTCTGTTTTGTTCTTAAACAAGGAGTTTCATTAGGGAAACAAAAAAAGGAGATTGTTCTCCGAGCTGATATTACATCTCCACATGTTGCAGAAATTATTTCTGCTTCGGATTAAAATGTCTGAATATAAATGCTTTAAAATGAAAATTGATGAAGGAAATCCAGATGGGTTTTTCTACAGACATAGATTAAATATGTCAATTAGTGTGCAGTTCATTTGCAGCAAAGGGGAAAATTTAAGAACGCAAAGTGTAGTGGAAGAGCCATGAATTTTATCATAATTATTGGTGTTTTGCTTGTGAAGAAATACTAACTGGAGTCCTGATCAGGAATAAGTCACACAGTCTTATCATCCACCTGAACAGAAAAGAGCATGCTGGGAGGTGATGAGTAGCCAGAAGTTTCTGTTTGAATACCATATGGAGGTGCATTTAGCATATTTCATCTGAAACATCAGAAGGCCAAAATTTTACTGTTTAGCGTTTTCCTGAGGAAACAAATATAAAGCATCCATGCAGGAAGATGTTTCTAAGAAAACCCAGTGGGTTCTGTTGTAAGGCCAGTCTGCCTTTCATATTCTTTCAGTTCCCAAGCTGAAGAGACTAAGGGTTTCAGAAACTATGGCTACGAGAAATGCACAAGGGAGTAGGAAATGGTTTCACTTTGAAATTGGTCTCAAATTTTATTTTACTTTTTTTTTGTTTAGAATGTGAACGTTCTTGTGAGGTTGCCCATGACATTCTCAGCTCAGAAAAATCGGATTAATCCCAGTTTTTTGATGTCTCTCCTGGGAGAAAATTCTCTCTTAAACAGTCGGTATGAATTTAATCCTTTTGCATTCCATTCTCAAGAATGCTGGAACCACTGTTCGCAAGAAATCCAAGATGCTTTTAAAATGACAGAGGCAATACTTTGTGCAGAGTTCACCCCGGGTACATCCAGGTAAAGGAAAGATGTTGGCTTAGACAGGAAGAGTCTACAAAGTAGTAAAAACACCTTTCAGGACTGAATGCCAGAATGTCTGTGCATTCTTCTTTAATGGATGGGTGATAAGGAGCTGCAGGGCTGTTGAGCCTGGTATTTCAGGATACAATCCCCCTTTAAATGCAGACCCTGCTCCTGGTGCCTCTCTGAGTGAGAGCTGTGGTGCTGCATCACCAGCACAGCCTGGTCCCTCTTTTCCCCTGCAGAGTGGATCCCTGCAGGAATTGGCCTCTCTGTATTTTAATTGTAGTTTTGGATTTTTTTTTTTCTGGGTGCTGACAAGACTTCTTAAAATCCCTTGCTGGTACTGGGGGTACCAGCAGCATCAGCCTGTGGGTCACTGAGCCCCTGAGTGGGCAGGACGGAGCACTGAGCACCCCTGTGAGTGTTATAGATAGATTCCTTCAATAAACAAGAGTTCATTTCTGCTGCTGCCAAGAAAATAAAGAGGATTAGGGTCTGGTTAGGGCTACAGGAGTAACACTATGTGATGGTACATTGTAGTTCTGAGACTCCAAACAGTGTAGATCCAATTACTTTTGGCCATTTCCAGAGGCTGGAATATACTGGATACACACATCAGTTGTGCAAACAGCAGCTTTTCGTCTCAAACATGCCAGAGTCAGCGTCTTTGGTCAGGTGGACTGGGTTCCGCTCCTTCCAGCTCCTGTAACACCTGCAAAGTGACAAAGGGAAAAAGATGGGGAAAAAGGTGGAGTTTATATTCCAGCCCTTTGAGTTGACTGTTCACAACCAGGCCACATCACACAGGCTGAGGCATTTCTTGAACAGTGAATGCAGGCACAGAAATTGGAGAAGGCACAATCTGAAGCTAGAAAACAATACAGGTAAAATAAATCATGGTTTGCACACAGAAAAGAGTATGGATTCACATCTGCAATGTGACTCAGTGCTGAGCACCATTTTCAAGTTGTTGTTCTTAATGCTGGTATCTGTGGTACGAGTAGATGTCTGATTTTTGGTGACTGTGATCTACTCATGCTTCACTGTAATCATAACGAAAGTATTAAAAGGAGAAAAGAGTGGAAGTGGGTATTCTAAACAATCTTCCACAAGTGTCCTGCAGACATACTGAAGATTCAGAAAGGTCCTAATTCTGTTTTTGTTTTTCTGATACTTCTTATCTGAAATGACTTCTTTCCCAGATCATGGTCATTTCTTCTTGTCTCATCTTGTTAATTTTGTATTTAAAATACAGTCTCACTAAAAATTAACATTTGCAGTAAAACACAAATCTAACTGCTATTGTGTCCCAGAAAAATCTTTTAATGAGGCTTTAGTTAATGAATAATACCTACATTAACACACAAGTAGAAGAACACTGCAAGATCCAGTATTGTGATGTGAAAGAAAGGAATTTGAATTACAAAGTAGATCCAAAATTGCTATAAAATGATGATGCTCTTTCTGTTAAGAAAGCTTCACTTTCTTATAAGAAGTTAATGTAACCAAACATTATGCTTTCCTTCTCTGCAAAATCAGGCTGATTGTGTATTGGCTCACTGGGTGTTTACCTGAGCTGAAGTACTGCTCTGGAATTCACTCTGTAAATAAACTAGCTAGACTTCTGAGATTAATCCACTCTGTCTGGAGAACACCCTCCAATTTGTCATAACATGATAACTCAGTAAATACTACATCATCTGCCAAGCAAATATTACATAATCTGTTGAATTTAAATATGCAGGCTATTAAAAGAATGTGGATCAATCTGGCAGCTCCTGAGAGGACCATCACATGTCATCTTTTTTGTTGTCTCTTTAGTGAAAAAACCGGGTCACCACTTTTTTTTTATTCCTGGATCTGATATGTGTTCGGTTTATGCATGTTTTTGGGGCTTTTTTGTGTGGCATCTTGCAGGATCCTAGGCCACTAAAATGAAAAGGAGCTACAGTGTAATATGATAGGATAATTTTTTTTTTCAGATTTTGTAAGCCACAGAAAGGACTCAGTTGTGGTGCATTATTTTTCTCTATACTGTATTTATTACTATTATATTTAATAGCTGTGAGAATATATTGAAGTTTTATGCTTCTGTCCTTATTTTTTGGTCTATTTAGGGTGAGAACTCTAGATGATGCGTATAATGGGCCTGTTTAGTAAACTGAAGATGGTATCATGTCTCCTTTTTGTCCTTGAGTGAGAGATCTGTCCTTGTTCTGGTCAAAATGACTATGTAAAAGGTAAAAATGGGGAGCAAATTTCCAGGACCTGATCTTGTGTATTCTGTGGGGCAGGGTTGATGTGGAGTGCTGTGGTTTGGGATGCTGATGCTTCCCTGTCCCCATACTCGCATTCTTCATTGTAAAAAGGATGGAACATAGCATAGAAGTAAGACCCATGTTTTGTACTGATCTTGTGCTAGTCGCTGAAATGATTTAAAAGAAAAAAAAAAGGCAGTATTGACATTTAAAATAGGTTCATCCTTACTATAACTCAGGAAAAAAAAGCAGTGTTCTTTAGACTTTTAGACTGTGGTACAGTCTAAAATGTAGTACAGATTGCTGCATTTTTTGTTTTGATGCCTTTTTGGGGAACATAGTGTGTATGAATGGCCAAGTTTTGACTACAGAAAAGCAGTGTCTCTGCTTGCCTCTAAGTTCAAATTTAAGTTTTGAGTAACAGTGCAATCCTTAAGAATAAGTTTTCAGTAGAAACTGACAGTGTCTGGCTTTTGCATTCACCAAAGTTTAGTTAATTCCCCTTTACGGTTGTGTGTCTTGAGTTCTGTAAAGTATGGTGTGCAGGAGTAGATTAATTCAGAATACTGGTGCCAGGATTTTCCAGCCCTTAAGAAACTTATCTGTAGAACCCTAGCTGTTTCAATGCCCAGCACTAAGCATGGCACTCTTCCAGGAGCAGTATTCCTGCTGTAATGAACAGAGATATTTACTTTAGATATGACTAGGATAAAAAATGGGAATGTGAGAAGCTGGAAAGATGGGAATACAGGACTGACAGGATTTCTAGGTGCATTGCATTTGTGCATGAAGTACTCGTGTCTGCCCTTGGCTCAGTGAAAGGGTTTCAAAATGCCACTCTTCTTCTGCAAGGGTTTGGCATTCTGCAGTGCTGGAAAGGTGATTTGAATCCCCACATGCCCTTGCACTAACACGGTACCTTTTAGAATGGAGGTGAAACAGTACTGCGAGTCTGAAAACCTGGAGCTGTGGCAAGCCAAGTTCTGGTTTTGACCTTCTTAGTGTGGGCCCATTCTTTAAAGAATGGATAAAAAGGCAGTGTGTTCCCTTTTAATCTAGTCCTCATCAGACCCATCCAAGGCAGCAGGTTGTACCATGTCGTCCGCCTTCTCCTTAGGGAGTCACAGCAACACTTGGGTGTATCAAGTGTTACTGCCATGAATGTGGCACAGTGTGTTCCTGAAAATAAGAATGGAGTCATCCCCACTTGTTCAAAGTGCCCTTATCTGTCTCTGCATTTATTCTCTCCATCGTGGTACAGTAACTGCTGCAAAATTTCCAGAGCGTGTATCAAGTTACAGATTAGTGCAGGCCCCTGTGGTTCTTGGAACAGCATGGGGCTGTTTTTGTTTACTGATGACATTTATCCTCTCATTTCCTTTTGGAAGCATGACAGCTTCTCACTGTCTCATGGGGAATGTACTTACAGGACCTTCTTTTCGTGCCATGTCTGACAGCAAGCTCTGCACTGCATAGTATCCATGTCTGCTTGCTATGGAGCTGCTGCTGGTGCTTCCAGCAGTCAGACTGGCAGGAGCTTGGCTGGGCACAGAAGCAGAAAGGTTTCTAAGTGCAATGATCTTGTCTTGCAGGAGGAGACCGAGAGCGGATGACAGCTAATCATGAGACGTACCTGCTCATGGCGAGCACGCAGAATGACATGGAGGATTGGGTGAAATCCATCCGCAGGGTTATATGGGCACCCTTCGGAGGAGGTGAGTCACTGAGGGAACATGCAGTGCTCACAGATACACAGACACTCACAGGGCCTCTTCTGTTATCTCTCAGTCACAGCCAGAGTTTTGAGGTAAAGAGGAGGATGGTCTAGATGCTTTCCAGAAAAGTGGAGGAAACATGTTTCCATGCAGAGGGCTCAGTTAGAAGGCTTTGAACTGTCTGGAACCACTTCCCTTGATGAGGATAGCACATGATAGTGTGAGGGGAAGTTTTCACAGAAGATTGGTCCTGTATCAAATTGGCTTTCCTGCAGGGAGAGGCAGGGTAATTCCTTTGGTCACCAGCTGAAAAAACCATCCATGGTGTTTCTTAAATGCCTGTTTGAAAAGCTGTCAGCGATTCTCCTGCCAGTGACAGCTAAGACTAGTAATAGTATTATATAAAGCTGTGCCTCAGAATATTAGCACTAGCAGTGTGGGAATTTGATTGGCATCTCCAGTGATTTCAGTAGTACTGGACCAAAATTTATCATTGGGAGGCTAGTTGTCTTTTTTAAAAGCTCTCTTATGTTGAATGGACTGCAAATTATTATAATAATTTCCATCATTACTATTCTGGTGATAATGTCTCTATTATAATACGAGTATGACTGATACACTTGCACAAAATGTCTCTATGTTAACCAGTCTGTTCTGTGGAGCTCTCCAATCTTGAAGTCTGAGGACAGAAATATTTTCCTACAGTGGAAGACCACCTGTATTGCAGCAAATGATTATTCTTGTCTGCAAGCTTCTGGAAAAAACTCAGGAGGGCAGGATTGTGTGTACTGTTTCGTGATCAAGAAGTGCAGTTATCACTGAAAACTGTGATTGCTGACTTCTTTCTCTTAACTGCCAGGTAGACCACAGGAGTGAGGAGGGAGAGACTAATGGAAACTTCAAAGAAAACTTTTCTTTTAAGCCACCCATCTTCCTTTGTGCTTTACTCAGATTACACAGTGTTTAGGAGAGGACTTTGGCCTCACTGGTGGGCTGCACTGGGGGACTTGGTCAGCTAGGGCCTGCCTGGCATCTCTGAAACATGACTGGCTTCTCCTGGGGAAATGTGCCTTGAAAAGATGGTGAAAAGCAGTCATCTTGCTGGCATTTGGCCCTTTATGTTAAATAAGATGGCACAGTCCTCAATCTGGGAATGTAGGTATTAGAATGCTTAAAAAAAAAATCCCAAACATACCAAAACCACCCAAAACTCACAAAGGGAAAGGTTTGCCTTAGAAGGCATGAACTGCTACAGGTATATGGGGTTGGTTTGGAAAAGGGAAGGTATGAGGAGCACAGTCTTCTTTAATTAGGCTGGGGAAGAAACCTGGGGTTTTGTATAGCATGAAGATTACTCTTCCCCAGCTTTCTCTTTGCAGAGCAGGCCTTGTGTTGAGCTCCTCAGAGTTCTCCTACTCCAGTCCAGTAGCAGCATAAGCTGCTGTGGCAGTAATAAATTTGGAGGCTTAGCAAAAGTGGATTTTTCAAAGAGTATCTTTGTGGATTTTTGTGCTTGGCTTCCTGCACCACAGTATCTTTCTGTGGCAGATAATAAGGAAAGGCAGCCTTGCTGTTCTTCTGCAAGTGGAGGTGTCTCTACACATCACAGGCAGGGAGCTGTGATTAGGGGAAACTAAATTGTAGCCCAAGTCCATGAACAGGGCTACAAATAGAAACCAAATCTCTCAAGTCCTGACCCTATGCTTTCTTCACCAGCTCCTCATTTGCTTTTATAGGGCAAGAGCTATTTCTGATTTGCAGCTGGGAATCCTTCCAGCCACCAAGAAGATTCTCAGGACACCATCATTGTTGTAGGAATGTTTAACGCCAGTTACTGAGGGAAGCACCTCGCTGTGGGTTTTGCATAAAACTAGAGGGGTGCAATCCTTGCACTACCTTTCCATTCATTTGCAGTTAAACATTTCAAAGTATGTTCTTTTCTTTTTGGGTTTCTTGAGCAAGTATACTGACTCAGGGTTGTTTGTATTGGGAAGCAAATGGTTAACTCCCTGGAAAATGCAAAAAAAAGATGGAACATAATTTAGGGTGTAGTGTTCATGGAGAAGGTTTGACTGTGATAACAAGGCAAAGGCAGTATGATGGGATGTGTCACCGTTAATAACCAAGTTTCCAACATGTCCCCCATTTTATTAACTACTTGATTGTCAGAGCTATCTCGGCAAATATAAATAAATGCTGTTAACTGTTCTGTGATTATGAATGTCTGGACACACTTGTATTTTTATTATCCTTTGCTACGTAGATGTTGCTACAGCTGCTGCAACAGTCTGACCCTTCTTAAGACAGGCACTTCTGGCTTAAGATGTCTTAAGAGCCTGCCTTTATGAGCTGTAGCTGCTGAAGTTAAAAATGGTTTTATATATTTTAACAGCTGTAAAAAAGATACAGGAAAGTTGCAATCACATGATGATTACTAGCCAGTAGCAAGTAATTACTTGCAGCACAGAATTATTCCAGACAGCTAATTAATCAAAACCCTAGCTTTATATCAGCTTCCTAAATTTCAGTACTTAATGGTAAACCACAATAGCCCGGTGTCACACAAGTCAAGTGCCACTTTGAGTAACGTGAATTTTTTGGTTCTTTTAAGCATTGTAAGTAAGCTGTGTGCATGTGTGTGTGTGTGTGTGTGTGCAGTGGATGTGTACAAGCCTTGCTGTGCCACTAATATTTAAAGTTTGTCTGGCAAGGGGAGAGGACTCCTGGTACCAGAGTGAGGAGCTCTGTAAATGATTAACCTTATCATTAAATTGTTATTTGTTAACCTGTGCTAGAAGGAGAAGGTGGGAGGGGGGCAGGTGGGAATCTGCTAAGCTCATCAGAAACAGGTTGTTTTTTGCACCAAAAGAATAAGGTGACTGTGGAAAGAAAAATCTGAAAGGGAAAAGAAATGCAAATGAGGCAGGGCATGTAATGCCTGTTTGCGCATGAAATTCCCTTCCTGATTAGATTAAAAAGGCAATTTTTTACAGAGCCTGCAACTAAGGGGGGAGGGAGGAGGCGAGAAGAAGGAGCATGAGCATTTTAGCAGGGGTAGTAGTGTAAGGTCTGGCACCTCCTGCAGGAGCCAGGCACAGCCTGCTCGCTCTCCCAGCCGCCGCACATGACAGGCGCCTGAAGTCAACTCAAAGTCACCCGAGGAGACACAAACCTGCTTGGAGAGAGAGACACAAACCTGCGCTGCGGTGCCGCGCCTCGTCCTGCCCGCACCTGCTGCACGCCGGCGGGGACAGCACAGCCCCGCTGCCGGCCCTGCCCTGGGGCCAGCGAGCAGAGCCGCCAGAGCATCCCCCCTGCAGGCACGGATTCCTCAGCAGCTCCCGGGATCCGGACGGCGAGGATGCGCCGCTGCCGCATCTGACGCGCCTCTCCCGGGAGAGCTCCTGGGAGTTGGAAGGCAATAAAACAAGCGAGAAGCCTGTGAGAGCATCACACGAGGAGCTGGCTGTATAAAAGGACTTTTGAGAGGAATCTGGTGTGGACAAAGAGCCTTTCGGGCGAAGGGACTGTTATTTTTGCTTCTCGGTTGCAGAAATAAAGGGTGCCAGCGAGGAGTGTTGTATCCTGAAGGATTCTTCTGTGGCCTTTTTGGTATTGTTCTTCTCTTTCCCCTTGCACAGCGCACAGTGCTGAGCTTTTGCTGTGGAATTAGTCAGTGCCACTCAGCCTCCTGTTCCAGCTGGGAGGAAGAGGTCTTTCTCCCCCTCCATCTGTGCAGGCACTTCTGTTTGAATGGAAGATACATCTTTTTGCTGAAACTCTTTTGTTGTGACATTGCATAATAGGCAGTTGTCTCACCGCAGGAAATAAAAGAAACGAAAGGAAATAGATGGAAGGAAATTGTTCCCCAAAGCAAAACTGAGGCAGGCAAGAGAACATCAAAATCGTTTCAAGATCTCGAAGACCACAAATCTCCTAGCTCCAGAGGAAAATTCACTATTATAGAAACTCCTCAGCAGTCAGTAACGATGAGCAATCGTGGTGTTTCGTCTGGATGGTGCTGGTAAAGGAGAGCTTTGGAGGGACGTGAAGGCTCTGGCCTGTATGATGCCTGAAGACAGAAATGCTGGAGTCCGCAGCCCAGGTGCCTTAGCAGCAGCTCCCTTCATTCCCAAAACTACTTACAGGAGAATTAAGCGGTGCTTTAGTTTCCGCAAAGGTAGGTCTGTGCTGTCGCTGTGTTCTGCTTTGCTGGTGAAGCCGTGGCTTCTGAGAAGTCAAGGGGGCTCTGTGTGGAGGGGCAGATGAGAGCACTGAGACAAAAGGCATTAAACAATGCAGATGCCAACATTCCACCAATGATTTATTTACTCCTTTGTTCATTTGTTTGTAGCTGGCCAGCAGATACTGTCTCCTCTACATAATAGCCCATGAATGCAGGAATGAGGTGGAATGAGACAAGATTATTGCAGTGCCTCTGAGCAGAATTGAGTGAGAACACTCAGGCAATCAGACCTGTGATGCTCTGAGTTGCCTGTTTGGCAGAACATCAGGAGAAGAGTTTATATTTGCATTTTGTCTGTGTGGGAGGAGGGAGGGAGAAGAGAGGGAGCAAAGCAAGGTGATAAATGTTCATCTGTGCAGAAGCCTGAGTCCTTGGTTTCAGAGGTTTCTGATGGATTGAGGTGTAGCTGTACAATGCTCTGTCCTGGTGCAAGTGCTGCATTGCCACTTCATCGTGCTGCCCTGCAGGCTGCATTTGCCTTTTCACCTGCTGCACAGAGAGATTTATAGTCAGTTTTGTTTTGCCTTGCACATACTCCTGTTGAAGCAGAGTGTGCCAATACTCGGGGAAAGAGGGCAGAGAGGAGGCTGGATATCTTAATATGTCAGGTGAAAGCACTGGAAGGGAAACACGTCTGAGACAGAGATATGAGGAGTGATGGTAAGGTGCCACTGCACTTGGGATGGGTGGGGAGAAACTGTTTCCATGACAAGGACAAAAACTTTGTATGGGGGAAGAAGAGGAGCTTAGTGCTGTTTTAAAAGCTCTGCTGAACTGAGAAATCCAAGTGAAAGGGCTAAATTGTCATGCTTTTCTGAAGCGTGAGAAATTATTTTCCACAGGGCTTTTACAAATTCTATCACCTTCTTCTCCTGCTCCTTCCTCAGCTGTTGCTCCCTGCTGCCATTTGCCCTTTTGCAGGACCACGCAGCTCTTTGCTCCCAAGCCTCAGCAGCGATGTGGTGACATCATTGCTTTCGAGGGTTGGCGAGCAGGCAGTCAGGGGCGATGTCTTGGAACAAGGATCACAGCCAGTGAGGGGCTCGCTGCAGAACTGCTGCAGAGATCAGCTATCACCTGCAGCCGAGGTAGCACTGGGAGCTGTTTGCCCCCTGTACCCCCCTCCCCAAGGCCCTTGATTGCTGGAGTTCAGTTCTGCTGGAGGCTGGCCAGGACGATGTGCGTGTATATTGCATTTCAAGGTGTCAGTGTGAATTAGAGCTGCCTGTGCCCCATTTATACCCTTAACTATTTGAGAAATGTTTGGAAGTTGAATAAAGGATTAACTGATAATTTTGCAGACAGCTGCCTTTGTGCCTGGGTACAGCCTTAGCTGCTCCAAGAAGAGCTTCAGCTGTTGATTCTTCCCCCGTATGTTCTGATACAGAAACTCTCCATGTCTGAAACTCCCAGTGAAGCAGCAGCGCTTGGGACAGAGGACAGAGTGATGGAGGTGGTGCTGCTAATTTGCTTTCCTCTGTGTAAAATTTGTTTTGGTTGCTTTCTTATATACATTTTCTGTCCAGGCCCCTAGATCAGAGCTGCAGAATGCTGGGGCGTGTATTTAACTTGTCCACATCCCACTGAAGTCAACATAACTGGGCTCAGTCAAGCCCTTACTATGGTAGCATTGGCACATTAAGCTAACTGTACTTGTCATTAATTGGTTTACTGAATGATTACAACTTCCTTTGCAGATTGTATACCTAAGTATATATAAAAAAAGCAAAACTAGCCTTCTGCAAACCTAATCCATATTTGCATAAAGTAAATCAATTTGTTCTAAGCTGTGCAACATGATTCAGGAAATAAAATCAGCAGGGAAAACCAATTGGCTAGTCATGGGAAGAAGTACAAGAGAATCATGACATCATCTTCACCAATGATACCAGGTATAGAACCCTTCCTGGAAATCCAGATCATAGTTGATTGTGATTAGCACCAAAAAATTAGATGCCACACTTGTTTGGGGATCATGTCATAGGAGAAGCCAAAGCTCCGAGGGCAGCATCTGAACAGAGACAGAGCTTGGAGACAGCTCTAAACTGCAGCTTGGAGAAGATGCTCTCTGTTTAAATACCACCACAGGAACCTCCACAGTGAACATGGAGGGTCAGTGGAAAAAGCAATGGTGAAAACATTCAGTAATGGTGAATTTGTGTGGGCAGAGTTTTGGAGAAGGAGGTGGCATTGGCTGTGGCTGGAGAAATAGTGCAGGCTCTGATGTGATCAACTGTGACCAAAGTTCCTGGTGATGTTTTCAAGATTGTCTCCTTTCCTTTCCTGTATCTAATTCTGCTCTTATATCAGAGTTGGTTTTTTGCAAGCAGGTTATTGGGGTGTGCAAATGTTCTAAACTCCAGGGTGGGAGTTCATCTTGTCTTCTCTACTGCCAGCATCTCACTGACTGTGGGGTTGGGAGAAGGCTTGAAAAGAAGAAAATTATTTAGGCAGGAGCAAAATTCTGCTACCACTGGTTTTGGTGGGGTTTTTCATCTCCTGTAAATTCCAAAATTCTATAGAGAAGAAGAAAATACTCCCTGTCTTTGATCCACTCAAAACAGCACTTACTGCTGGGGAAAATCTGACCAGAAAGCTGATGAGAAATAATAATTAAAAACTCCTTATTAGGTGTTATGTGGCCATGACAGCCACTTCTTTGTGTTATTCCAGGACCTTTGTTACCAGCCCTGCTGTTGAAAGCTGTTCATCTGATCTGTTGTTTTCTGTCAATGAATTACTGGTGAAGAATTCAGAGCTGTTTAAAATTCAGATTCATCCAGATTCTAAGCTGAGGTTAGTTTCTTTGGCCTTAACTGACCCTGTCTGATCAGAACAGCCCATGAACCTAGAACTTGTTTTGTAAGCACCAGGATCCTTTGCTGCACATTGGAAGAACACATGTACGGGGCGGGGGGGCATCTATGAAAATATCAACCCTCAGTGCCTTTTGCTGTCTGAAACCTTCTGGCTCACTGAGTGAATGTGCTGTGATCGGTCTAGAGTGGCAGGTGAGCTTTTTTGAGATCTTCCTTATTTCAAGCCGTTCCTTGTGGAGCAAGGTGGCAGAACGGCCACCTAGGTTTTTCTCCTTTTTTTCCTCCTGAATCAGAAGTTCATAGACTTTATATGTGACTCCTGCCTGTGTTCAGTTAGCTGAGGAAATCATTGACTAATAGCATTCTTAGATTTTAAAGCCATACTCTAACTGTGGCTATGTGCCATGAAAAATAACCACAGTGCTTCCACAACTCTTGAGAAGTCATATGCAGAATTGGCATATAGCACTGTGGTGTTTTAAAGAAGGTTTCTGGGTATCTGTTAAGCATGGAAATCCAGTTTTTCAAAGTGTTTACAAAACTTCTGCCATGGGAATGTTCTAGTTAATGAATAACTGCTCAGCATGCCCTTCGCTAGCATGTGATTTTCCTCTTTGATGTTATGCGTGATCTTGGCTTAATTGGATATAGCTTTACAGACCTGCAAGGGCTCTCTGAAAAAGCAGTTCTGCTGATTAAATCTAATGACTGGTCAGAACTGGATCCTGTGCCTTCCACCAGCTGTGGGGAAGCCAAACCAATGCTATTCTGAATCTCATGGTTTGTTGTTGATTTATTTGTTTCTCCTCCAGCACCCAATCCCAAGGATAAACCAAGCCACAGGTCAGCTCTTGCGCATTTGTGCATTTCTAGATCTTGGAGACATTGAGATTTAGGAGGAGCCACTTGGGTTTGGATTACAAGATGAGGGCTCTCTTTTACTTCCTTCTCCAACAGAGATGTTCTTTTTTAGTTACTGTAGTGGAAATTTACTCTTAATAAGCAATATTTGATATTATCTCAGTGATTTTGGTTATATTATAGTCTCCATAACTTGGACTGCCTTTTCCTTTCTTCTTTGTAAAGGAAGTGCAAGTAGTTACCAATTACAGCTGACAGTGTTCATCATTTTCTCTGCCAAAAATTATGGAACTGCAGTTCTTTACAGGACTGCCCTTGCTTCCAAATAGTCAACCTCTTAATGCTTGGAGACTGCTCATCTGCAGCATCTCTGTAGTAGTTGGTTGTGGCATGAGAGGGTATAAAAGCAACAGAAAAGGGCAGTGGAAGAAGGTGCACCTTACCCAGGAGACAGCAGAAGGATGATGAGCCAGATAAAAGCTATGGCAACATGATGTGGAAGCAGAGTTGTCATGTTTCTGCCACTTCTGCCTCTGGCAACAGAGTACCTTTGCCATAAAGCATCAGCAAGTCTGTAACTTCACGTCAGTGTTTGTGCAGGCTTATCATGACTGATTCATTTCATGGCCAAGTGCTGCCTGGTGCCTAAAAACAGATTTGTTAGGTGGAGGAAATGCTTCTTTTGCAAAAGTTTAGCCTATGCCTTGACACCAACCCAAGCCTGCCTGAGATAAATTCCTGTGAAAGATCAATTGAGAAAACAGTGTTTAATTCCAATTACAGACATCTTAGTGCTTTATGGTTCCCACCTGTTTTCAGTACATTTTGTGTTGTGGTGCATCAGCAGTTTGTAGTAATATAGTAAGGGTTTTTGGTCCCACTGCACAAAATGCCCTTATTCTGATTTTATTCATTATCTATTAGATGTGCTTTGAAAACCAATTTTAAAATGAACTGGAAAAAAGGCAGCATCCAAAAAAATGTATTAATAGAAAGTGATGTGTTTTGACTGCAGTGTCATTACTAATAGGAGTTTTCAAAGCACTCTGGTAGGTCTGAGAACTTACTCTCTCCTGCAGATGTAAGCTGCAACGTGCACATTACTGATTAAAGCAAGTTAGCATGGTGAGAAGAAGGTATAGCCAGTAGGAGAAAGCTTATTCCTGCTAATTGTACTGTCAGTGGGCATGAATTGTAATTATGTGCACATCCTAATTGTATGATTGGAATATCCTATCGTATTTTGTTTGAAAAGAGGCAAAAAGTCTTGTGTTTGAAACCAGATCTCATGGGTTCTTGCAAGGAGGCTCAGGCTGTATGTTCGTAGGGCAGACTGGAGTAGGATGGCCAGGTCTGCACCTAAGAAGGAATAACCCCAGGCAAACAGCTCTGGGGAAGGGACCTGGGTGCCCTGGGGGACAGGAAGCTGGACACGAGCCATCAGTGGACCTGGCAGCAAGGAAGATTTGACAGCAGTCTGGGCAGTATCAGCCAGAGCAGAGCTACCAGAAGGAGGAAAGTGATTAACATCCTCTGCTTAACATTTTTTAGACTGCATTCCAAATATTGTATCCTTTAACAAACAAAACAAAACAAAAACTCACCAAAACCAGGAGATGGGGATGATATTAAAGGGACTTGAGCAAAGAAAGGATCACTGAGGGGTTGAGGAGCTAGAACACACGCCCTTTGAGGAGAGGCAGAGAAGGAGCTGGGAGGAGGGACAGACTGAGGGGCATTGAACTGCAGCCTTCTCATATATTAACAGCTTTGAAATCCCCAGATTCCCATAATTACAGAGATTCCTTCACTGACTTTCAGTGGACCTTCCTCCTTAATTCCACTGCTTTGAGAAGGAGAGTGTAGAAAATGGAAGGAATTGGGGGTTTTCCTTGTGTTGACCAGCTGCAACTCTTAACTTGGACAAATACAGGAAACACAAGTTCAATTAATACTCCTCCCATCCCCATAGTTTGTAGGAGGTTAGGAAGGTATGCAAGAATTAAGAAAACACATTTAGCATACTTAACTGCTCTGCCAGTCTGAAGGCCCTGAACTCTGTGGATGCTACATCACTCAGTATTCTTCTAAGCTTGACTCACTCTGAAATTTCAAAAATTCTTTCTTTAACTGCTAATTGTTAGGCTTTGGGTTTTGTACAGCATGAAAAAAAGAGAGCTAATAAGAGTGACTGTGTGATGTTCATGCTGGTTTTGGCATCCCCGAGTGTGGGTACCATGGAAATCACAAAATACACTGCTCTGCATCTCAGAGACTCTATGGATGTCTTAGCAGGATATTATTTACTCTCTCCAGTTACTTCCTCTGCTACAGTAAAAATAATTGCTTTAAAGTACAACCCCCAGACCTTCAGTATGGTTAACTTGAGACTTGCCCTACATCCTTGAGCATTTGCAAGGCCACTGTCCTGCCTACAAACTGAGGTGTAAGGTACCTTTCTGTTACAGGAAAAATGTACATATTAAAGGTTACCTAGATGGATGCTTCAATCTGAATTGTAATCTATGGGTGAATTAAGGTTTTAGGTCAAATCAAAAGCTGTCTAGCTCAATTTTGGGCTTTTTTTAGAAAAAGCAAACCAAAACAACTCTTTCTTGTTGAATATTTTACGTTTTTCAACCAGCAGGAGCAGTGTGCTTAGAAGGGCGCAATTTACTGCCTTCTTTTTTTTTTAACTTTACAGTGTACATCATTGCAAAAGTGAAGTAGTCATTTGGTCTTTAATTTCTGATCGTGACTGCCTTAGAACTATTCATTTCCTTGCTATATATAGAAGTTGAATTGCCTTGCTTCAGCCCCAGTACTGTTCAGCAAGTGGTGGTCTCAAGAGAGAGCGTCCAGCACAGATGACATGCCTGAACATCATTGTGCTGCTCTGCACTTTGAAAGGAGAGGCAAAATAAGCTGTAAAGAGTAGCTGTCGTTCCAGTGGTAGCAGTGATGCCCTCAGAGCAGGGTTGAAATTAATTCTGTCAAAAAACCTCCATTTTCTTCTGAGCTTAAGGACGAATTCAGGTTTCCTGCAGTTCATTTGACATATTTCACCTTTGATGTCAGAAACTTCTTTTTGTACACAAAATTTATATTTGCTAAAGCAGATGGTGATAAATGCAGCTGGTAATACATTATGTATTTATCATTGTCTATGTGGAGAACAAAATAATGATTTCATTTAGTAGGGACAAAATGCTGAGTCATATTTATAAATATTTTTCCCTCCATGTGTGCAGATAATGTTTATGTGTCTTTGGAATTGATACAGGAAGTACTTAATAATTAGACATTAACCAAAAAAGATAGAGATATGCATCACTTTTGAATCAGAAGTTTTGTGACAGAAAATCCTATTCGTGTTATTTCTGTGTTTTCTGTGCCTGTGGTCTTGCAAATAATTTACAGTGTTTTATTTTAAATAATGTGTTTCAGCGTTGTTGTAAAATACATCAGCACTGTATTTCCAGAAGAGTGTCAATGGCGAAACTGAGCATTTTAAGACAGGAGTAGGTTAATTGTCCAGGCATTTAAACGACCTGCAAATTGCGCGGGTTGTAACAGAAGGCGTGGGCTCCCCGGATGTGTTTGTGATGCTCAGCTGAGGCAGAGCTCTCTCTTTGTGCAGGTATTTTTGGGCAGAAGCTGGAAGACACAGTCCGGTACGAGAAGCGCTATGGGAACCGCCTGGCTCCCATGCTGGTGGAGCAGTGCGTGGACTTCATCCGACAGCGGGGGCTGAAGGAAGAGGGTCTGTTCCGCCTGCCCGGCCAGGCTAACCTCGTCAAGGAGCTGCAGGATGCCTTTGACTGTGGAGAGAAGCCTTCTTTTGACAGGTAAAACCCTCCAGCTGTTCCCCCCTCCCTGGAGCCAAGGCAGGATACAGTGTGCTGGGCTGGCTGACCCACAGTGCTGTGAAACACATGGCAGCAACAGATAGAATGACATGTTTTTGTAGGTTTCTCTGTGTGTTTCCTATTACAGCTCTGAAATGTCTTCTTTTTTTGTTCTGACTTTGATGTCTGATTTCAAAGCTTTTCTGGAGAACTTCCTTTTGTGAAAAGTTGGTTAGGAGAAGTATTGCTAATGTTTCGGCTTAATCAAAAGTATCTGGATTGCCTTGATCTTAATAGAATTTGAAATGCAATGGTGATGCTGGCATTTAGTCAGTTCCACAAAGGAAGAATTTCTGTTTTCACCAATCTCAGTGTGTTCTGTTATCTGTAAAACTGACTAGAAGGGAAGTATACTTTCATGTATTCCTTTATAGTTTTGGGCCTTTGGTCTTATAATAAAAGTCACTCTGACCATAAAAACAAACCTATGTGGTCTTGAGGGTCCAGGTCTGATTTGTATTCCAATATTTATGCAGTTTTCCAAAGCTAATGAGAGTTTCTGGGCCAAGGAAAACCTAGTCCCATTCACACAGCTTTGTATTACTTTACTTTCCTGTAAGTAATGGTAGTCTCCTGTAATTTTTGTACTCTCTTCCTGTAAGCATTGACAGCAGCAGTCACATATCCAGAGTGTGCAATCAGAGAAACAGAACCAGTGGATTATGAGTGCTACATAGTCTTTTTAACTCTGACCAGAATACATATGATAGTAATGAAATTCCAGTTCAAGAGAGTGTTAAACAGTGATTGTCCTCAGCATGTGCCCTAAGTGACATCCATAACACATCCCCGCAGTGGCATCAGGATGCTTCACTGCAATTGTGGGCCCAATGGGAATTGGGAGGAAGAGGCAGATTGCATTTATTATGTGAGGCCTTTGTCTGATAGCAATCCAAGTAACAGGAAGGAAAGTGTAGCTTGATCTTTTAGTGCAAAAACATGCCGTAATTCAAACCTGATTGCTGGAAAACATTTAGGTGCCTCCATTCCCTGTTCCTGTAAAGTGAGCAGATTCATTAAGCTGGAAAGTTTGTGCATCAGATGCACAGAAGGCAGACACCTGTAATGCTCTTTCATCTCCAACAGTTTCCTCAGTCCTGACCCTCTCTTTAAAAGAAAAGTTAAGAATTTATAATGCTCTGGAAAAGAAAAGTGACTTGTCTTCCTATGAGGTTTATTAGTTTCTTGTTTGAAGGTGATTTAGGATAATTGATGAGTGAATGGCTTTATGGAGTCAGAGGACAATGGGAAGTGTCAGTGTAGCTGATAAATATTTATGGCATGCTCACTCACTGTTCAAATACCATGCAGCTTATTTAAAAATGGTAAAGAAGCATGTACTGGGTATGTTTGCCTTACTTGGACATTATCATAATTATTACTGATCATGTCTGTCTCTACCATAGAGTGGGCAAATGGCAGAAACAAAAGGTTATTTTTTCTGTGCCTGTAAGCCAAATAATTGTGGAGGAAATGGTTATGAAAACAAGCTGCCCTGAGCTGTGGGAGGATGATGTACTGAACACCCCACTGAGAGGTACAGCTTGAAGGAACTGCACAAGTTCCAACTACTCCAAACAAATGAGACCGGGGCTCAGCCGAACTAATTTTTTTTCAAGGTTATCTAGCAACATCTGTGGCACAGACTAATGAGCCCTATGAACAGGTAGGCTGGCTGAGCTTTAAGCAGATGAAAAGGAGAAGAGATTTTACATGCTGCTGCTGTGAAGGATGCACGTAATTTCTGCTCTGGCAATTAGAAACATCAGCAGGAGCTGCCTATAAATTGCTGGTCCTGCAGTTCTGCTTCTGAAGCTGAGAATTTATAGAACACTGACCTTGTACATCATCATGTCTTGCACAGGGTACTTTTCCTGTTTACTTTCTCACATTTGAGTTTGGAGAGGTATGATATAGGTGGAGCAGTGGTCCAGAAGTCAAGCAGACATAAACTCTGCTCTGATCTCTGCATGGTTTCCATTGGCCATCTGCTTTTTTCCTCCAACCTGTTGTTCCATTTGTAAACTGCTGAGGTGAAGTTCATTTCACATGTTTATAGAGTACCTGTGTGATGACCTTGATTTGGGGGTAACTTTCCATTGTGCTGAACAGCAGTGTGGGCTCTGGGTTGGATGCAGCCTGTTCGGCAAGCTGAGCTATTGGAAAGTGGCCACAATATGAAAAGTGCTGTAGAGAAAGAAAAAAACACATACGTTGGGCATCCATTTTCCTTTGTCTTGTAAACCTCCAGATCCACTGTGTTTAATCTGTAATTGCATGTTATTTTATTAGCCAAAAGTCCCGTTTTATGAAATCCACCCAGATTTTCTCTATTAATTTATGTTTTGCTGGTTCTCATACATCAATGGCAATAGCGATTTTTGCAGTTAGGGCAGAGCTGACATTTTTGTTCCTGGGGCATGGAGCACAATGGAATACAGGTCACACTTCCGTAGCAGTGCTGGGTCACTGACTCTGACTGGGAGAAAGACTGACTGCTGTCACCAGTGTTGGAACTAACACAAAGAGCTGATGTTTGAGGAGTTTGCTATTTTTCATACTCATATTTTTACCATGTGCAAGTGCACATAAGTCAGACAAAGACTTCAGAACAAGTGAAGATGCTTTGAAGTACATGTGTAGGCTTGTGTATATTTTTGTGTGATAAATTCCTTTTAAATAATTCTTCTCTTTATGCCTTCATAGCCGATTCAGTACAATGTGTAACAAAGAATTCAAATCAAATCAAAGGTAAGATCATACACCCATGACTAGTACTCTTTTAAAATGTCATCTCTGTTTTAAGATGGTTGCACACCTTAAATCACCGTACAGGTGTTGGGAGATGGAGTTCAGAGGCACAGATCTGCTCTTTGGCCCAGAGTTCAGCTGCTGTCCACGGTTCTGTGGAGACCCTGCCCTTCTTTCTCTCCTCTTGCCTTCCTGTCTGCACTCCCTTGGCAGAGAAGACCACAGAGTAAGCACAAGCAGAGCAAATAAAGCAAATTAGAAACAAGAAGTGGAATACCTTTGCTCGAAAGAAAACGCTGCCATGTTTTGAAACATAAAACTTAGCTGAGAAATGGTAGCTCTCATGTGAGTTAGCAGCTGGGTGTTCCAATACTTAAGACAGTTACAAAAACACAGAGGGAAAAACCTTCACCTACCAATTTTGATCTTGATCTTATGGTTGGAATAAGATGTTACTGAAGAATCGTGTAAGAGAATGGAACAAGTGTTTAAAATTTTTCAAACTCATGGACTGAGAAAGCCCTGTGTGTGATCTGAAACATCCAACACCCCAGGCCTCCTCTTATAAAAACTGGAACATGATAATTTCTTGAAGTATTGGAAGGGTGAGGAGCACCTCCTACAGCTGAAAACTGCTGAGGCGTTTCGTGTGGAGAAAAACACAACGCCTCAAAATTGTATGTCAGTTTAGAAACAAAAATCAATAAATACCTCACTCCCTCTGAATGTATCTGCACATATTGTGAAATTTGCTTTAAGGAACTAGCAGTGCAATTAGGCAATCACTCATGCTTGCTACTATTTGAAATATCCTTGGTATTTCCAGTACAGCTCCACCTCTGTGTAAAATTGCCCCCTCCAGGGAATCCATTTTCTTTGCCCTTGGGGTATTTGCTTCTCTCTTCTTGTGTAGCTTATGTTTTACTTATAAAGTCCCTCATCTCCTCTACAAATCATACATTTGTAATGACACAAAGTGAATTATGACCATTTGTTCTGTAAAATTAGCACAGGGAATATGGTACTGCATAAGGAAAATAGCATAAGGATTTGTTCTCCAGTTTTTACCTAGGAGGGGTTCAAAATTGGATTTCTCTTTTTATATTGCCCCTTTCCATCTGCTGTTCATCACAATTACTACCAGATGACATGTGAGATAAGATTGCTCAGGGAGAAAAGGTATTTGAAATGTCACTGAAACAAATATTAATAAAAAATTTAATGTGATTGATGTGTGTGGCTTGGATTTTCATAACTATTACTGATGTATGTAGTTCACGGAATTTAAAAGTTACATAGCTCACCCCGCCAGCATTCGTGTGCATGGACAAGAGAGAATGTGCATATTCTCACATAAATGCATATTTAGCAAAGCATTTTCTTATGAGTATGAATTCCTCTAAGGAAGAACACAGTGTATTATAGGACAAAATGTTACTTACTGCTCTGGTCACCATTGCAGTCAGCTGAGGAAAAGGTACCTAAGTGTCAGTATCTGATAGCTGGCAATTGGTAACTGTTATTCAGTGGAGCCAGATAACGCAGAATGCAGAACTAGTGTGTTCTTGTGCATTTAATCACTGGGATTGTTGAAGCAAAATAAGACAATGACGAGGATGAGGTGAGAAGGAGCACATGCACAATTCTTTTTCTCTTCCAGAGGCAAAGAATGCTTTAAGATTTTGGTGAATGCAGGAAACGGGGCGTGTCTCAGTGGGGCCGCAGTCTGCACTGGCACTGTGCAGACGACAAGTAGAAAACATTGGTTGTAAAAATTGTTCTTTGTTTTCCAGATCCAAACCTGTACATAAGAATTTGTTTGTAAGCAGACAGCTTCCCACAAAGAGGGGGCTTTATATGCCTTCCTACTGGCAAAGTGCAGTAATCCCTAAAACTCTGCATTTTTATGTGAAATGAAGTCTTTACTTGAAAGCTTGTTCCTGCCAAACACAAATGTCCTTAGGCCTGTGAAAATTCCTGTTTGTTTCTGCCTGTTCCAGGCTTTCTTCCCTGATGCTCTCAATCTGCTCGTCAGCTATGCCTCTGGACCCACCTCCATGTCCTTTCCAATTCCAGCCCTTTTTCTAACCAGCTAACAGAAATAACCTCTGCATATGGCACAACTTAAAGACCTAGTCTAGCAATTAAATACACATTAGGAGACATATCTAGTGTGATGCAAGGGTCATTAAATCAATTTAATTGGTGTCCTGTTGTGTTTTTAGTTGGGTTTGGTGTCTTCGGAGTGTTTTTAGTTATTGGCAGCAAATGAACATTTGTAGTTACTTTGCATGAATTTCAGTTTCAGAAATGGTTGGTTTGTTAGCTCTGATTAAAAAAAAGAAAAGGCAGCTATGTATTTCATTTGCCAGTGACCAATGATTTCTTAGACAGCTGTGGTCACCTTCAAGAAAGGATGACATTTTGTTACGAAGTGCAAGGTCCGAGGGAGTGCTTTTCTCAAGCATTCTTATCTGGGTTGCAAAATTTGTGGCTTTCTCTTCCAGTAAACAAGAACAGGTAGGTTATTCTGGGTTTCCAAGTTTTTTACACATGCTTGCAATCCCTAAAAGATCTTGGAGAAGCTTAACAGTTTTTCTAAACAATCTATCAAGAGATAAAATAATTATCAACATATTCACTGGAGCTGGTAGATCATTTTCCTAGAGGAAGCCCATATGTTTCTTAGACCTCTGCCCACCTTTCCTGAAAGCACTTGTGTCCCCCTTTAAGGATCTGTATTTTCTAAGTTGTTTTTAATATCCTTCCCTATAGAGTTTGTCTTTTTCTTTGTCCTTAATTACTGTCTTCATTGCTGTTTTAAAAGCCTTTATAAACCTGAATAAATTGGCTGCTGTTACAATTACTGTAGTGGATATCTAACTTGGAAATAGATTCTGCCAATCCTCAGTATTCCTTGTGGACTGTGGAAGGTAGCATGCTTTGTAAGAATGGGAAGCACAAGGACAAAGGAGCAGGATAGGTTTGGTTTATTTCTCTGTCTAAACCAAAAAAAGTAAGAATAGAGCCAGACTTTGCATCAGCAAGGAGAGGAGGAGACAGCTCAGGGCTTAAAATGGTAAATGCTTTCATATATGTTTCACAAGTTGTTGGCAAAATTCAATCCGGTGGTTGGATGAGGCACAGGACTGGTTGTACTAGATCTCTACATTAGGTAAGAAAATTATATAGAGTAATGCTTTGAAGATACCCACATAGGGGAAGAAAAATCACATAGGACATTAACCTGCCCTTTGAATTTCTGGACCAAAGCCTGACTCCCAAAATCAGTCAAACTGGTACACAAGCTGTAATGTTCTCCTTTGTTTTATTACCACGACTCCTAAATTGAATTATAGCCTCACAGCTTGTTGTTCCCCACTGTTTGCTCTTTGTGCAAACTGTTTATGTGCCATCATGATCTAGAGCTATTTCTGGCACAGCATTAATCTTTCTGTAATGTGACCTTGCCTTGTTAATACTTCCTCTCGCAGAGTTTATGAGGGGCTCGCTGCCTTTGTGCTGTGAAGCGCTGACTCCAGCTCTCTGAGCATGCTGTCTGCTGCTCTGGGTGCGAGGGTTATGCCTGGATTTCTGGTGACCTGCTGGGCTCCAGGGATATTGTTTATGGTAGAGAGAGTGAAAAACTCCAGGCAGTGTAATCGGTCTGACAGCCACTTCCACGGTGTCTGTGGTATCACAAAGGAAAGTGCTGTCAAAACAGCAACGCCGTGAGAGATATTAATGACAAAGTTCAGATGAATGGGGCTTTGAATATGGGCAGTCTGATGACTAAGGAGAGGCTGGGACACATTTGCATTTGTCATGCCTGTGCATGAACGGTGCTGGAGTGGGGGGATGCTCCTTTGGAAATGCCACTATGAATGCAGTATTAATATTTTGGTGGGATAAGTCGTCTTTCTCAGACCTCTCACCACAACATGAAAAAATAGCTGTTTCTCAGCTTGCTGATGCTTTTTATGTTGCATTCAGTTCCCCACTTTGTGCTTTGTCATTCCCATTTCAAGCTCATGATTGTGCACTTGGAGAAAGTCTGCCTCAGTTAATGAGAGTCGTTCCAATTTAGATAACAGAGGATTTTCTGCCAGAATTGACATACTGTATTCTAATAAAAATTAATGAGTACTTCAAATCATGTTAATTATGAACGTGTAATCGTGAAACACTGTGATATTACACAGTCAGCGAAAGAAATATGAAGATAAGTATAATCATTAAATTTCTGTATCTGTAATGATTCTGGAATGTAAGCAAGGGCAGTGCCTGAAGGGGGAAATTCTGCCTTGTCTTAAACTGATCAGTTGTAACTGGAAAAAGTCCGTGAGGAAAAGGTCCTCCACAGGCCTGCAAAGATCCATGTTTTCAAAACTGCACCAATTATCCTTCAGGCAGAAATACAAGTGCTGTTGTTAGACTTAGGCTGTGGATGGAACACCGTAGACTAAAAAGGGAGATAAATGTTCCCAGTCCTCCAGTTCAGCATTTCTTTGAAACCTACAACTGCCCTCTGTGGCTGAAAAGAGCTTAGTGGTATTTGTGGACTGAAACACCCAAAATACAGATGCATTAGGCCTGGAGTCTGCCATTTAACATTTTTCCTCTGTAATTTAAAGCAAAAGGTGAAAAAAATAAGACTACACTGCAAGGTCTAAACAAGTCTCAGATTCTGAGAGACAGTCTTTTATTTACATTATTTATAAAAATACTGACATTATTATACCCACAGTTGCCCTCAAACAAGAAAGTTACTAACTTTTCTCTAAATGTTGATGAGCAGAATTTACAAATCCAGTTCTTAAAGAGCTTGGCAAACAGTATGTCTATGTATACAGACTGTTTATTTTGTTTCTGCTGCCAAAATCTGTATGGTAATTTTTGTGCAGATAGATTGAGTCCTAAGAAGTGGTGCAGTACAGGTAAGGGAAAAAATAACGAATGTTCCAAAATCTTACTTTGCGACCCCACCATCTCGTGGCAGTCTGTGGTATTGCCTTAGGAAACAATGATTTAAAAATGAGTTTAAAACATTGTATATGTGTCTCTGTCGGCTGCTTGCGGCCTGGATTTCTAATCCTGTCTTACAAAACACCTTTCTATATACTTGTAAATACAGCATGTGCTTCAGGAAGTTAATTTGAGAGCAACACTTCCCAATTTCCTTCCTCCTCAGCCTCCTGCCTCCCCATTTCTCTCTCAGTTCTTCCATGGTCGAACCACAATTTTTGGCACTCAGCTTAGCTCTTGCAGCAATAGTCTATCAGTACTTCACACTGAAAAAAGAAAGTTTATAAATTGCATTCATTTTCAGGGCTTCTGTCCCCTTCTTCAGCCTTTTTATCCTTCAGCTGCTCTGTCCTCTAGGAACAGGTATTCCACAGCAAGGACTGGTGTAAAATTATTCTTACATATTACATGGAGCACGGTCCTGGCAGTTCAAAGAAGGAAGATGTTACTGCTTAATCCCCTTACTGAGACACCTGAGTGCCAACTTCTAATTGTTCTTCAGTAATGTCCCTCACTTAACCTGTTTGATTCTTGTATTTTGGAAAGGCCTCTCCAGTTTTATGCAAATAGACTCTGTAAAGATGTGGTTAAGTTCTTCAGCAAGGTGTGAGGAGTTTCCTTGTTTAAATAAAAAAAGGAGTAATAATAAAATCTTCAGAAAGATGATCAGTGCTGAATTGAAAACAGGTAGAACAGAAAGGTTAGAGGCTGAATCTGAGCTAGATTTGAAATCTCATCAAAGAGTACAATCATACCTGGTTTCATGCTAGTAGTTCCTCCCATTTGTTAGATATGCATCCAAAAAGTGGGGGGGACAGGTGAACAATGTTTTGAATTCAAGTCATTCTACAACAGATGGTTGCAATCAAGAAATTAGAATTTGAGCTTTCTTTAAAAATCTGAGTTTGCATTAGTGCTTTATGGAATTTCTCTAGAAAATGCTCTTTGGAATTTGGGCTGGGAATTACTCATGATTGAATTAAAAATGTTTTCTGCAAATTCATTTTGAGGAGTTTGGTGGTGGTGAGCGTTTAAATATATACAGTGCTTTATCATCTCTCTTCTTCTGAATACCATACCACATTACTCTAAGGCTGTTCCCACCATTCTTGTTAAGATTTAACTTAGTAAAAGCCATTACTGTTTTAACAGATTATTCCAAACTAATGATTAACATACCTCTAGCAAAGCTTAAATGCATCAAATACCAATGGTTTCCTTTGAGGCACTGTGAGTTTAAAATAACACTCCATGTGTGAAGTTTTCAAAGAAAAAGAAAATACATAATAATGCACACTGTAGGCATGTGTGTGCATTTTCTGTTTCTTATTAATGAAACGAGTAAAATTTAGTGCCCCCTTCTGTGATTTTTCAGAAGTCAGAGGGAAAACTAGCAGCTTGTGGTACAACTCTTTATCTGAACCAGGGAAAGCATGTAGAACATTCCAGTAAGGATTTGAATAAATGCCTGAGTAGCTAAACCCAGGGATGGAGCCAGACATAATGCAAGAGAGATTTCTTCATGCTAACTTGTGCTTTACATCTATTTTCTTCTTACTTATTTTCAGATAAGTACTTCAAAGTTAACAGAGTGTAACTTTACACACCACAGAAACATGAAACAAGTGTGATTGCATACTCTGAACTTGTGGTTTTGATCCTTCTCCCCATGTTCTTACTTTAGTGTGCCTCATAAACAGCTGAGGCTCCTACTAGCTGTATCCAAAAAAACCCTTGAATTTCTGCAAATGCAGTTATGAGAAGCACATGTCATATCAGGTCTTTGTTGGCCCTGTGATGTTACCTGTTCTGCAAGCATTCCGAGATTTTCTGTTTGGTGCTGCAACTTGCTTGGTACAGGATAGAGCTAAAACTCATTTCCCAGGGATTTGTGGTTCTGAGTGTAAAGTATATCCAGGTTCTCAGTGTAAGAGTACAGCTAAAAGGCACAGTAGTCATTTTGTGGGAGCCCACAGGAAAAAGGTGCATGTCAGGGAACGAGCTGTAATTCCAGTAGCAGACTTCAACTAAACACCTGTGGTATAAAGGGTTTCCTTTAAAACCTGCTTCCTACTGTTAACAGAGGATGTGGTGATAAAGTGGAATTGAGACACACTGGGCATATTTTGGGAGCTGGGGCCATCTCTAGTAGTAGAATAATCCCCACTGTGTAAATGTAATGCCTGGTTTCTGGCTCAGGTGAAAATGAAAAGCGTCATTTAAGATGAATTTTGCGTTTCTGAAGGGAGGTGCTGTCAACAAGAGCCAGGATCTATCTCCTCCATACCTGTCTCTGCAAAAAGGGCCTTATGTGTAATTATTTATGGTAGTAAATCACTAGAGTTGACAGACATTTGCCTGTGGGTATCCTGAGTTCTTTATAGGACAAAAAAAAAAAAAATCCAACAAAAACCATATTATAGGTAGGATTTGTAAATGTGTATATTGCTGATGAGTAAAATGTGGGGTGACAATGGAAAAGTGGCAGGTTGTAGCCTGTTAGTTTCACAGTATCATCCTGACTCACATTAATGACTTCATGTATTCCACCCCAACAGCAACACAGATGTGCACACGGTGGCTTCACTGCTCAAGCTGTACCTGAGGGAACTCCCAGAACCAGTTGTACCATATGCAAAATACGAAGATTTTCTTTCCTGTGCCAAAATGCTCAGCAAGGAAGAAGAAACGGTGAGTTGGTAACTCGAGTAAGATGAAATGAAAGGCTGTTCCAGTTTTCAGGAGGAAAGGAGCTGGTGGTTGTCCTAATTTAAATGAGCATCTGTTAATTGAAGCAGGTTTTGTATGAAAATTGTTGCCACCTGGGTTCTTTGGAAGCCTAAATAAAGATGTGTGGCATAACCTTAGCTGTATTTATTGCATGTCACTGAATCCAGTTCAAATAAACATCATTGTAGTCAATAGTTTCCATTTTGCTTGGAAGAGAAATTTTCATAGATTAGATTCTGAACTATAAAAGGAAGGGTCTTGATGGTTGCTGTTCAACTCTTGCTGTTAAATCAGGAGTCATATATTAATCAGAATCTAGCATGGACCAGAACTGGGTAAAATAACCAAGTAGTTTCTTGTAGGAATTGCCAGCTAGTTCAAACCAGACCTGTTCCTGGAAGCCTTATCTTTGTTATCAGCAGGAGGAATGGAGCTGCTGCTCAAAAAAAAGAAAGCGTGAAAGAAAAGGAAACGGCATGATGAAACCAAGATACTTATTTTCTTGTTTATTTTTTTTGCAGAGCTAATCCTTGGTAGCGAAATCCAAAATGGGTTCTACAAGCTGTTCCTGATCATAACCTGTATTTAATATTGCAGTTTCAGTGGTGTGTTTGTTTTCCTGTAATTGGAATTGCTGAGATTTTTTTTTATATCTCTGATAAAATATTAAAAAACTGTGCCTACTCATTCTTTATTTTTCCTCAAATCACTTAAAGGGCCTGAAAGAACTGGTGAAGCAAGTGAAGAGCCTGCCAGCTGTCAATTACAATCTGCTGAAATACATCTGTAGGTAAGTGCTCTTGCAATAGTGTTTATAAGTGTGAGCTGACAGACAGACCTGTCTGTCTGTGTGCCCTGAAGGAAAAACATTACTCACACTTGGAGCACTGGAGAACTCAAGTGAAGGTACTAAAACTGTAGGTTTATGGCATGACTAATTAGTAATTTGCTCTATCAAGATTATGGCTTTTCTTTCATAAGCAGACAAGGAGTGCAAGAAAGTAGAAGTGAATATATTCTTTCCTCTTGACAGGACCTTGTTTTTCCCATTTCTGACTGCAGTTATTGGCTTTCTTTGCATTTGGAATACAATACTTAAATTATATTAAGAAACAATCACTTGATTTGGCTTTGTATTTTCTTCATTTCCTCCTTACACGTTCCCTAAAGACCTCTTTCTTCTCCACAGATTCCTTGATGAAGTCCAGTCGTATTCAGGTGTAAACAAAATGAGTGTGCAAAACCTGGCTACGGTTTTTGGCCCCAACATCCTGCGCCCCAAAGTGGAGGATCCTCTGACTATCATGGAAGGTGAGCTTACTGTACATAACTTGTAAGAGGAAAGAAAAAATGCCTTTAGGTTTACTACCAGCACATAGCAGTCCATGAGTATGTGCAGTAAGTTCCATATATCTGTTACATAGAGACAGAACTTTTCAACCTGGATGAGCTTTTGGGTTAGATCCTGCAGGTTGCTATGAAAGGTACTGAAATGTGCAGCATTGCAAACAGACTTTGCATGAGATTATTCTGCCCTGGCAACTTTACAGTAAACATGGACCTTCTCTCTCAAAACCTGCTACAAACATGGCATGTTCTTACTCAGCACATGCAGTTGGAGTGCAGTTAATATTTCACCCATGGTTCTTGAGGACAAGGAAAAGCTCAAGTTCACACTGCAGTGACCCGTGTAGAACCCCCACAAGGCAGTTGTATTTTACATGCCTTCCTGAACAACAGGAATCAATTTACCAGCTGCATGCTCTCACTTACAGCCATGTTCAGCTGCAGCATTTTGCTGTGATTAAGATAAAAATATGGACATGATAATGCCCTCTTATCGCTTTCTTCTAGTCTTAGTCTTGGTGACTTTAACTCTCCATGTAGTACACGATGTCTTTTCTGCCATCAAACATGTTTTGTTTAATGTGTAGGATTTACTCAACTTCTTTGAAAATTAGGGCTGTACACAGTCTGTGCACTGAAAATTCAAAAAATGCAGTTTTCATCGTTTATTTGATTGTACATGGAATTATTCTTTTCCTGTGAGTATGATGCTTTTTCTCTTCCCTGATACAATTCCCTCTATACTTTGTTCGTTTACGTGTTTTTCTGAAGCCTTACTTTTTCTCCTTCTTTCTTTAATTCTTATGACAATGACTGTGTTTTTGTGAACAGAAACACAGCATTTCCAAATCATGTATGAAATCTGTGAATACTGTCTGAGTGACTCTCGAGACTGCTTATCAGCAGCCCTAGAATTAAAATGATGGTGCCTGTTGTAGGAAATGGGATGGGTACTACATTCTATGTAGAAGAACACATACACCTTTTTAACTAATGAGAAATGGGTTTGATTAAACAGATTTATAACCTCTTCTAAGCATAAGATTTAGCATAAGACAGTGCTGATTTGGAATTGGGCTACACATATTTAAATATACAGAGACTTTGAACAAAGATAACACATTGGTGCTCATGGCCACCCTTCATCATTTCTCTTTGCTTTTTGGAAGATACAGAGTGCTTTTCTTGCACAATCATGCAAAATAAAACATGCAGCTATGGGGAACCATATCTTTATGATGGGGATGAGGAGTTGGTTTTGTTCAATCCAACAGAGATTTTCTTCAGATTTCCAGCCATGGGGAAATTTTTTCCTGTCAAATACAGTCATTAAAGTTGCCTGAGGACAATGCAATGTTTGTAGAAAAGTTCTGCACACTACAGGTAACGTTCTCAGAAAGAATGCAGTTAAGTGTGTCAGGGGAGTAGCTAAGTGAATTTTCCTACTGCCTAGTCCTAGTGTGTCATTTTGCCTTAGCAAACAAACAAGTGAGAAACACCTAAGAAAGATGTTGAGTACCCACGCTGTATTGACTCTTGGTGCTTGTATTTTAAAAGGGTGGGATATAAAATCCAGAGTATTACAAAGGAATTGATGTGAAATGATTTTGCACAGTGGGAATTTATTGATTAGAAGAGCACAGCATGCCTCTGAAAGCTTTTTAGCAGTTTAAAAATGAGGTGGTTATTATAACTACCTTGACCTTGTTCCTGAAATATTCTTAATAAACCTTAATGAGGGTCTTCTTAGCAAAATAGAGCTGCACATCTTTATCATGCCAAGTCCAGTTCTAAATGCCAGTGTGTAAATTACAGTGCAGTCAAGTGGTGTGCACCAAGGGGCTGTTCTCTAGGAGGAAAGGTGGCCATCTATTACAGGAAACAGCAAGCTGTGGCCCTGCATTACTTCCATAGTGTGCTGTAATGTGGCATAGTTCTCTGGCTGCATATAGTCTCACCACAGAGTGGTTAAAGGCATTCACATTAAATTAATTCTGTCTCATTACTGCACTGTTTTGCTTCAGAAGACTAAAATGTCTGTTCCAGCAGTGCAAATCCCTTGCCTGCCCATTTGCTGTTAAACTACCCAACACAAGTGCTGTGCCAGAATGAGACTCTGGTTTAAAAATGTTTGCCACATTAAGTGGAAAGCCATCATTCAGAATGATGTTACCATGTTCTGCTCATTATCTCCTCCTGTGGTCTTCAGGGGATGCAGTTACTGTCATGGTAACAGCTTCTCTGCAAATGTTCCTGTTGTTTTTAGGGGTCTGTGAGGCCTTGCTGGCTTGGTGTGATGGAAGGAAGAGGTAATGCTGATGTGGCCCTGTAGCCAAGAGGCACTTTAGCCTTGTTAAACATTCAGGGTGTTACACAGATGGATGCATTGTGTCAATGTTTGTGTAAGCTGAATGTTTGCTATGTATTTGTGGAATCTGATAGATAAAATATATTTTTGCCTTAAATAAAACAAGCCATTCACAACCATGTGCTTGGTGTCTCCTTTCAGGTACAGTAGTAGTCCAGCAGCTCATGTCAGTGATGATCAGCAAACATGAAGAGCTGTTTCCCAAGGATATAGACCCTCAGATGGGACCTGAGGTGTGCAACAACAACAACGAAATTCCAAAGAAAACCACTGCAGGGCAGCTACAGAACAAAGAGAACAACAATACCAAGGAGACGGCAGTGAGGCGCTGCTCTTGGGACACGCCCGAGTCTCCTCAAAGGGGAAGCATGGACTGTGAGTCTCCAACTGCTCTGCCAGGCAGCAAGACAAATAGCCCCAGGAACAGCATCCAGAAACCAGATGTCACCAGGAGCCCGCCACTCACGGTGAAAAAAAATCCTGCTTTTAATAAAGGTAGCGGCATAGTCACCAACGGGTCCTTCAGCAGCTCCGTGGAGGGCCCGGAGAAGAGCCAGACCTTACCAAACTGCTCCCTGCAAGCCAGGAGAACGTCGTCCCTGAAGGGGCCAGTGACCAAGATGGGGACACACAGCGTGCAGAACGGAGGCGTGCGGATGGGCGTGTCCAGCACGGACGGGCACAGCAACACCCTGGGCAGCCGGAGCCCAAACTGGGTGCCCAATGGCTACGTCACTCTGAGGGACAACAAGCAGAGGGAGCCATCGATGGCTGAGTCAGGCCAGCACAACAGGCTCTCCACCTACGACAACGTCCACCAGCAGTTCTCTATGGTGAACTCTGATGACAAACAGAGCGTGGACAGTGCCACCTGGTCCACGTCCTCGTGTGAAATATCCCTCCCGGAGCACTCCAACTCCTGTCGCTCATCCACCACCACCTGCCCTGAGCAGGACTTTTATGCGGGTAACTTTGAAGACTCTGTGCTGGATGGGCCACCACACGAAGAGCTCTCTAACCCGGGTGACTATGAGAACAAAAGTGACAGGAGGAGTGTGGGGGGCCACAGCAGCCGAGCCACCAGCAGCAGTGACAACAGTGAAACGTTTGTACCCAACAGTACCAACAACCACAGTGCTTTGCATAGCCTGGTGTCCAGCTTGAAGCAAGAGATGGCCAAGCAAAAACTAGAATATGAGACAAGGATAAAAAGGTAAGATGGTTAGTCGCTTTACCATCTGACTGCCTTTTCCAGAGTAAATCCAAGTCTTTCCTCTCGTGACTTGCACTAGCTGCAGTCACTACTGTGTCACTCACTGGGTGCTTGCCAATGGGTTTGTCATCTTTCAGTGTTGACATTGCTTCAGTGATACTGTGATGTAGAGGAGTTTGTTTCAGAGCAGTTGTTTTCCCTGGTTGTGACACGCTATCCTGTTGGTGTCAAAAGTAAAACCAGAACCTTGTGAGTGTCCGTATAAAACCTAATTAACAAAATCAGTAGGCTCTCACAGTGTTTCCATTAGTTCATGACTCTTCTTCAGAGAAAGGCAACTGAGTGTCACCTTTCAGTGAAGGCAATGTTCTGACATATTCCACCTGTAGTTTTTGGGACTGGGAAGACTGCTGGGCTCCTTTCCAGTCCTTATTCCTCTTGAGAGAGTGCAGCATCTGCAGTGGAAGTTAACTCTGCTCATGGTCCTGTCTTTGCTCTGCTGCTGAGCCTTTCCTTCAAAGCTCAGACCTGTTAAAAGAGGCCAAGGGAGGGATATGTCTTTGTCTACAGATAGTGCAGATTCTAATCATACAGGGCAAGGTTGCTGGGGTGGGTGGTTGTAGTCATCAATGAATAACCTGAAAGCCTGGGCTTAGTGTAAATTAGTGCACTCAGCACTGCAGAGCTGAATGTGCTCTCTTTGTAATAAAGGTTCTTCAGTCAAGCTGTTCAAGACTTTCTGTTCTCACCTCTGTTCAAGTCTTTCTGTTCTCACCTCTGTTACACAGCAGCTCTGTGCCCTGGTACCTCTGGCACTGCAAGTCATGGTTCACAGCATGAGAGCTGCTGGCAACAGCAGCTGCCAGTCAAAGTGCAGCACACAGAGTGCAGCAGTCTTCCACCTGCATCACTATTTCCAGCACAGTGTGCAGTGTAGTAGAGCACTGGGTTTCATTTAGAGTTTAATATGTATGCTGACTGTGTTTAACATCATAGAATCATAAGGAAGACCTTAGAGATCATTCAGTTCCAACCCCCAGCCATGGGCAGGCACACCTCCCACTACAGCAGGTTGCTCAGAGCCCCATCCAGCCTGGCTTTGAACACTTTCAGGGACGGGGCAGCCACAGCTTCTCTGGGCACCCTGTGCCAGTGCCTCACCACTGTCGCAGTAGAGAATTTCTTCTAAACATCTGATCTAAACCTACTTTCAGTCTGAAGCCATTCCCCCTTGTCGTATCACTACAGTTCCTCACTGAAGAGTTCTTCTGGCTTCCCTATAGGCCCCCTTCAGATACTTGAAGGCTGCACAGAGATCTCCATGGAACGTTCTCTTCAGCAGGCTGAGCAGCCCAATCTTTCTCAGCCTTTGTAGGGTCTGTGCTCCCATCCTCTGAAAACTTCATGCCTCCTCTGGACTTACTCCAACAGTTCCATGTCCTTCTTATGCTGGGGACATCAGAGCTGGACACAGCATTCCAGGTGGGGTCTCACCAAAGCAGAGCAGAGGGGAAGAATCCCCTCCTTCACCCTGCTGGCCACACCCTGCTTTGGATGCAGCCCAGGACACAGTTGACTTTCTGGGCTGTGGGCACACATTGCCAGCTCATGTTGAGTTTTTCATCAACCATCACTCCCAAGTCCTTCTCAGCAGGGCTGCTCTCAATCTCTTCTCTGCCCAGACTGTAGGTGTGCCTGGGCTTGCCACGACACTGGTGTAGCACCTTGTACTCTCTTTACTGAACTTCACGACTCCCATATTTACAGATACATGCAGGTCCATATTGGCAAATAGATACAGCACGCAAATCAGCTGAAGAAAAACTAGCAGTGAAACAAAGGCATTCAGGGTTCTGTTATGACCTTGTAGGTGAGACTAGTGCAGGTGACACCAGTGCAAGTAGCAGCAGCTGAGTGTCAACACTTCCAAAGTAAAGGGAATAGTTAGCCTGCTCCTGGAGAATTAGATGGAGCTGTTTGCTTCTGCATCTTCTGCTGTTCAAAGGCATTTTCTAAATGAGCTAGCAAAGAGACAAAGGTATTTTTTTAATAAACTACCCAAGAGCTTGCCCTTTAAGAGCAGTTCATTGATGAAGCCATGGTTTCATATGCCCATCAGAAATTCAGTCTAAGCTTTATAAATGAGAAGACATGTATGAATTTGGTGGTGGTGTGTGTTCCTGCTTGAGTGAGTGAGGAGTGCTGCTCAGGAGCTGTCTGCTTTTATTTCCTTCATGCAGCCTGGAGCAGAGAAATCTCACCCTGGAGACGGAAATGATGGCCCTGCATGAAGAGCTGGATCAAGAGAGGAAGAAGTTCACAATGGTGGAAATCAAAATGCGTAATGCTGAGCGGGCGAAGGAGGATGCAGAGAAGAGGAATGATATGCTGCAGAAGGAAATGGAGCAGTTTTTCTCTACTTTTGGAGAACTGACAGTGGAGTCTCGCAGACCGGAAAGAGGCAACACCATCTGGATCCAGTGAGCTGTGGAAGCATATACTGTGGGACTTAAGGAAGGGCTTGGGGGTATTATACTGTATCAGGTGGCTGGTCACCTGTCTGAGGCTAGTACTCAACAAAATGTTACAAACCCTTGAAGGAAGAAATCATACATACATTAAGCACTCATATCTACAGTGTGTACTTACCAAGTTATACTCTTTGAATGCTTCATGAGACTACTGTCAAGTGTTACAACTGGATATGTGTATATAAATTTAAAAACCACCTTAGAGCAAGAGATGTATCTGAAGAAATATTTTAATGCAAGTCTTGTATTTAAACTGGTAAATTGAAATGTTGTTGCAATCAAGCTTTATATAAAGGCTTTTCTCCCTTGCACTTAACATAATAAGCTATTTTTGGCATTGTGTTACCATCAGCTTATTTTGTATATCAAATGGTTTTTTTGTTTTTGTTTTGTTACCCCTTTTGCTGGGGAGTGAAGATAAACAGATATGTTAAGGTAAATGTGTGGATGGTTAGCCATGATTTGCGTCGCTTCCAAACAGACAGTAGGATGAGAAACTGAAGTATGCCACGAGCAGAATAAAGCAGTACTGGTGTCACAGAATTGATGGCCAGGGGAGAAGGTTCCAGGGCACCCCTACTGTAAAATAACACTTGAGGATATGAAGTGAGCCTAGACTAAGAACAGTGACCTCAGGGTAAACAGCTGCTTGTTTGGGAACAGATGTGGGTGGCTGAGTAACAAGTTGGGAGAGGGGAAAGGGAGACTTAAGGAGAAGTTAATCACATGACCAGAGTTTTTGGTGTACCCTGAAGAAGTCCTGGGCCTGACCAGTGCAGTTCAGAGCACGGAGATAAACCAGTTGTTTAAGACCATATTTGCATCAGACTTACCTCCTCACTCGGAGTGAAAGTGAGGTGCTGGTGAAGGGGCACACAGGGAGGTTTAACTGGAGATTCTGGTGGCCTTGTCGGTGTGATGGGTATTGAAAAAATAACAACAAAAAAAATACATTCATAGTAGAAGTTACTGGGGCAGCTGGTGACAAACAGTAAATAAGGAAGAAAAGACACCAACATATTCACCACTTGTATTTACAGTGTATATTAGTGAGTTATCACACTGTCTGAATGCTTCAGGAGATTACTGTCAAGTGTTACAACTGTGAAAGTTCCAGGCTGTCTGCATCACTGAGGAAGCACCTAGAGGGAACAGCTTGGAGCATCACAGCATGCAGAGTGCCAGTGAAAAAGAAACAGCAGAGCCATCCTGTAAATGAATAATTCGTTTGGCATCTTTAAACCCAGTAAGTATAACCTGTATTTTCTACACTGTGTTAAGAAGTTTGGTTTTAACTTGGGGTTTAGGACTGCAAGCAGTATTATTACAGAGGATTGTTGAGACATTATTATTAGAGAGGGTTGTTGAGACATCTTGGCTTCCCTCTAGTGTCTCTTAAACATATTGCAATTATTTTTAATTCCAGTTGAGAACGAATGATGAAGGCGGCTTCAAAGAATCTTCTTGGTTATAGTATGGACATTAAACAAGTATTAATTGGATGTGGGAATTACATTGGGAAGCAAACACGAGGTTTATTCAGAGAAATACAGAGCATTATGTGTGGTGCTTGTGGATGAATCACTTGTGTCTGATGAGGTTTAGAGTCCCCAGTCGGGGCACCTGTTGCACTGATTGCTGTGAACAGGTCCAGTGCACCTCCAATCTATGTGTAAATCAGAAAAAGACAGGGAAAGATCAAGGTATGAGGTGCATGTTTTACATCAGCAGCAATCACAACATGTACTCACAATGGTGAGAGAAGGAAACAGATTACTGTGTTAATTCTGATTTTTTAAATTGAATGAGAGACCTTGATAACTGATGCAGTAGGCTTCACAATTTAAGCAGTATCTGACATCTGTTGACATCAAAGTCTCTGAGATAAGTATTTTCTTAACTGGAATTCCTTTTTTACACTAGATGTATACAGTAGTGAATGCTGCTATCAAACCTTGTGTTAGGCAGGATTTGTCTATTTGAAGCTTGACTTTGCCTGGATTTGAAGCTTACCTGCATGTTTCAAAAGGTATTTCAGTCAGTTGCTCAAAAAATGTTCAAATTTCAGTTATATGGCTAAGCACTGGCACCCAAATTTCCTGCTTTGTAGTCCAGAACAAGACTTCATCTCACTGTCTCTGCAGAAATCATCTGGACAGGTGGGGAACTTGAGCAGGCACCAAACTTAGAAAATACCACTGACAACAGATGTCCAGTCCCATCACCATCCATCCAAAGTACCCGTTGCGGTTCGAGGTTTGGGAAACCAGGCAGAAGCACCAATTGTGTAGTCATTTTAGTTTGCCTATTTGAGTTTCTGGCTAAATGCCAGCACATTTATCAAAATTTTTCTGATTTTTGTTATGAGATAAGGATTAGGAGTAGGCAAAGCAGGCTCAAACTTTAACAATATAAGGAGAGTTTATTAATAAACCTAAGACAAGAAAGAAAAAAACAACAAGAACCAGAACAAAAACCTTTAGACCACCCCTCTTCCCTCCACCTCTCTATTTCTTTCCCCAACAACACAGAAAAAGACAACACTTCGACTTTCAGTCAGTTTACCACCTCTGAAATAGCCTTTGTCTCAGTTCATTTAGGGAGAGAAGTCTCTTTTGCTTATACCATGGACTTTCTGTAAGAAAATACAGTTTTATGGGTTCAGCCTCACAACTAACAGCTGTCTGGGAGGAAAAATCTGTTTGTTGTGGAAGATCCCACCCCCCACACCAGTAGCCTTCCTACAGCTACTACAGGGGGGTCATGACGGTCTGTGGGGTTTAAAGATGAGCAGTTGTATTACAGCAGCAAAGAAATTCCCTTATTTGTTACTGGCAACACAAGTTCTCCAACAACTCCCCGGGACAAGGGACAGCTTATAGTCTTTTCATTGTCTCTGTTCAAGCTTCTCACTAGGCTGTACTTACTTCAGCATCTGCTTGTCCCCACATGGGTGTCTTGGCTCACTGGCTGCAGTTAGAACCTCACATCCCCCCTTTAGACTGTTTTCTCATGTATTATAGGGTATGTATTAGTTTAGTCCCAACCATAGTTCTCTCAAAAGAGCTTTAAGCTTCACTACTGAAGCACTTCTCATGCTCCTTCCTCTAGGCACTGGTTCTGCTTTCCTCACTGACTTTAAAGTCTCTATGTTACATTTCTATAGGTGTCTTCATGTTCTCTTCTCTGTGTACAGGGAAGGATGGGTGTCTGGAAGTTTGGTCCAGACATAAGAGAGGGTTAATCTCTCTCTCTCTCTCTCTCTTTTTCTTGGGCCTTGCGATGCTCACATGGTCTCTGCTGGGCTGTTTGAAAGAGTCTGAGCCAGATGGCATAAAACAGTCAAGAGTCTCAGCAGCCTTGCTCTGAGAAGCCAGCTCAGCTCGGTGGGGCCGGCCTGGCCTGGGGTAACAGAGCAGGGCCCGGCCTGGCCCGGCGGGGCTGAGTCACCTCAGCCGGGGCAACAGAAGGAAGCTTTTCTCGCCTCAGCTGGAGCCGAGCAGAGCCCACTGGCTCTCTCACCCACAGCTGCCATGAGGGACTGAAGGCTGGCCCGGGCCCACCACTCCCCTCCCCCTCCACGCCATCCCAGCTGGCAGCCAGGCCGTGTGGCCTGGCCAGACCTCGCCATAGGCGCGGAGGGGGTGAGCGGCCTCTTCTTTCAGCAAGCCAGAAGTCTAAAAGGGGTATCTTTAGATTCTTTCTTGGTTTTATGAGTTCTGGAGGCGGAAACTGTAATACCTCCTTTTGGATACGTCAGTTCCGGTTTGACCCCTTTCCTTTTGTACTAGAAACTTCAAATAAGGTTACCCCACGACAATACCCCACTCCTCCTGTGAGCTTGCAGCAGCATCTAGGCTGTGGTGATAAAGTTTATTTATGTCCTTTAAATGGTCATCTTCATGCTCCTGTTACTGTCCTAGATCTTCAAAAACACCAAGTTCTTGCTGTTTCTTACATTCAGAATCTAAGACTTGTAACTTCTCAGCCGTATGAGACCATTCCCACGTGGCACACAGCTCATGTGCTGCTCTGTTCCCTTTAGCATGTCCAGCCTGTATGTGACATAACCTGCTGGGGAGAGCATGCTGATGGAGCCAAGTGGCCAAAAAGAATGAAATCACACTCCCTCTCATTCAGTGCAGTGGAAAAAGAGGCAAGATTTATTCAGAAGATTAAGGTTAATGCAGACTGAGCCCGAAGGCTGTGAGAAAAACCATAAAGATTTCACACACTGCATTTGTAGATCAGTGTATCTCATAGGGGCAGTTTTTAGGATTCTTAACTGCTAAGATACTGAATATAACTGAGGCAAGTGGTTTTATCACCGGTTTGTTTAATGAGACAAGTAATTTCAGGCCAAGCTAACATTGTTACCTGCTGCAAGAGAACACTTAAGTTTCAAATGTCAGTTAAAATAAGGTTAATAAATTTGCATTCTCCCCTTTCTCACAGGTCTGTGAGCACCCCAAGTTAATAATCAATTGTATGAGTTCACTGGCCAGCTCCAAGCAGAGAATGGCAGATCAGCTCAGCTCTTGTAGCGCATTGTCCCTCTGCCTCTTGTGCAGCTCATGAGAGACTAAGCTTTTGCAATTAATCAGCACAGGTGATGGGAAACCTCTCGAGCTGATGACCTTCTGGTCCAATCCCAGGGTTCACATGACATCCAAAGGCATAATTTCAGGACACAAGAGCAAGCTAGAATTGAGAGAGTAAGAGGCACTTCCCACTGTTAATCCCATCTCTGACCACATCATGGAAGCACTGGGATGGCTGCTCATACCCTTATGTGCCTTTGCACAGCAGACTGGGAAAGTGGCAGACGCACCCCATAACTCTGAATGTTAGATTCTGGTGTTCAGCTTTGAGAAGCTTTTGTCTCCTGTTCTGTTTGTGAGGGTCCTGCTACACATTTGGAGTATGCTCTGGTGCAGCAGAATAAATAAAGTTACTACACATCTTTGCCACATGTTGCTATTTCAGCAACTCAGCATCCATTATCCAAATACAAAGATTAGTAAATAAACTGCCATGTTAAATGATGTGCAAAACTGGTGTGTTAGGTTTTCATAAGAGCAAAGAAGAAAGGAGCTTGCTAATATTACTGCTCTTAAGATCTGTAAGCAGTACTTGATCTAGTAGTTTAAGTGCTGGTCCAGAAATTTTTGAGAAAGACACAATTTCCTAAAAAAAAATTAATACTTCACAAATATTTCTTGTGTAGCATCCCTAGTGAAATGGAACAGAGGCAGGGTAAGGAGAGAATGAATAAGTAGGTACAGTGATTCACACATTTTGACAGCCCAGTCAAAACAGGGAATTGCCTCCAGCTGCTCTACATTTGAACACTTCCTGGATGAGTGAAACTCCTAATTAATTTCCTTTCTTACTCTGAATTCCCTCTGGAGTCTGTCCATTGAAGAGGAGAGTGTCTGCAGACTCAGTGCCCCTGGCAAATCTGCAAGGAAGTAGAGGAGATGGAAAGGGGAGATGGGCAAATAGAAATTAACACGTACTTGTGATGTGGGCATGCAAAAATAGAGGAAACAGATGGGAGAGATGAGGAAAACAAGGAAGTTAATATACCTGAAATTGCTGTGTGTAGGTGGTAGTAATTTGCCCTCAGTTAAGAGCATTCTTTCTGAAAGCTTGTCTCTACAAATGGGTTACTGTGCTTAATGTTGTGTTATTCTTTCAGAGCTTTTTTGGCTCTAAATTGCTTTGTGGGCTGACACCACGAGGTGGCTCAGCTGTTTCTCTAGTACCCGCCTTGCTTTTGTCGGTCCTGTGTGCCAGCAGCTGGAGTTCCTGTGGGGAAACACCCAGCAAAGCCATTGCTGTGGGAGCTGATGGGAAGGAGGGAGCCAATTCCACTGTTCCTCTCGCTCTGGGAACAGCTAATGGCCCCGGACTGTCACCCAGCATCTCTGGAGCAGTGCTGCTCAGGAAATGGAATTCCATGCGGCAGATGCAAATTGCCATAGCTCTGCAGAGGTTTAGGAAGCAGTGGGAGATGCTGAGAGCTTTCCCTGCCAGGCTTTTAGAAGCTGTCATAATGTGTGTAATTACAATTAGCGTTGGTGATCTAGTTTTATTGGGAAAAGGCTTGTCAGCAATGAAACAGGTTTCTTTAGTATGCCAGTAATAATGGAGGAGTGCAGAAACCTTTTGGGGGCCAGAAACATGATCATGATGCAAATATATTCCTCACTTTTTCCCAGAGGGATCCAGGATAATGAGCTTTATATGCAAGACAATTCCACTTCTGAATCTTCTAAATGCAAGAATGGAAAATCCTTTCTACCTCTGTATATTACTCTCTTCATGTGAAAGAGGTTTAAAGTGATTAATGTTCAGCAGGACTTTGTGTTTAAAATACTATTATGAGCATGGCTGAAATTTTTTCAGTGTGTAGTATTTAGGAGGTGACTTGGCTTGAGACCAAAATAGCTAATTTTGAGCACCAGTATTTTCTCTGCTGTTCATGTGACAGAGGTGCAGTCTTGATTTTTTTGACCTTAAGAGCTAACATTTGCTGAAATGTTGTCTACAGTTCAGTCAGAATAGTAGTGATTGTTGCATGTAGCACTACTTGCAAATCCATTTCCTAAACTGTAACAAAAAATGTTCTCCAAATCTTCAGCATTGCTGAGCTGTGACAGTAACTGGTATTTTTAATTGCGCATTCTTTGTATCAGGATGAATGACAGAACCTGGATTTTGGCAGAGCAGGATGACAAAGGTAGTACTGTTCCCACTTTAATCTTGACAGAGCGCTCTGGTGAGGTTTTGTTTAATTTCTTCATGTAGATGTGTGCCTGGAATAACAGTGAGACCTTACTCAGGGAAAAGGTTGTGTGTGGAAAAAGTTACAAATTCCCACCTCCCTCATTCCATAGGAGTTCCCATGAGTAGACATGCCTTAATACTAATAGTGCGTGTGGCTAATGGATGTATTTGTATAGTTTAATGGTATTAATAGTGAGTGTATCACAATTGACTTAATTTATATTCTTCTGTCTGACTGGAGGGACCTACATCAAAGGAGGCTGAAATGGAAAGTAAGCAGGGTATGAACCATGGCAGAAATGAAGCATCTCTGGAGGCAGTTCCAAAGGCCATTAAGAGAACAGTTCATGAACTATTAATGTACTTCTGTGCTGCCAGCTAGGCCTGTTTTTCCCAAGGCCCAAAAGCGCACTAAGCTATTAAAAACCTTGTCTAACAAGGAAAGAGGTAGAGACCTGCTGGTATCTACTTGGGAGGATATGCTGAGTAAAGATGGGCAGCTTTGGATGCACTGGTGCCACCGTGGGCTGGGTAGATTTGCAGTAGCCTGGAGGACCAGGAACATGTCCCAGCTGAGGTTCTCAGTCCCCAGTCCAGCCAATATGCTCAAGTGGCATATATTTTAGGAGTAGTTGTTCAGAAGAACTTTCTTCTGTGTAGATTCTGGGTTCTTCTGTATTGATTACACACACATTAGAGGTATGTGGTGCTGTGGATTAATGGTGTGACAGGTTTTTGTTCCCTGACAGTTTCTGGGCAATTTTTCGGAAAATGTAAACAAATTACTTGTATTCTACTTCTCTGCTATTCAAGTCCTACTGTCACGGCAAACAGGAAGAAAGAAGGGGAAAAAAAAAAAAGAAAACCCAGCTACAGTTATAGTGTCTGTTTCTTTGTTTAAACCTTATAATCTCAGTGGACCTGTATAAACTCTGTTCTTTTCCAACTTGTAATTCCAATGCACTGAAGCACGTCTCAGGCACTGCTCTCTGCTACTTTAGTTATGCTTTGCAGTACTTAACAATGAACCTCCTTGTTCCTCTGGGGGGCCAAATCCACTAGCAACTCAGCAAAGGCAATTAAAAATGCAGGTTAGCAGAAGACTAATGTCCACACTGATGAACACAAATCAATAGGCCTGTTGGAAACATTGATTTCCTACTTAGGAATTTTAAAAAATTATAAAATAGTCAGTTGTGAATGTTAGGTATAAATTTTGCATTGATATTGATATGAAGTACCTGCAGAAGAGGAATAGATAGTTAATAGGTGTGTATTGAACACATTAAAATAGGTCAGCAGAATGACTTTATTTTGGCCTGAGAAGCTGGAGTTGAATCAGTGACCCACCTGAGGACAGCAATAATGTATCACCTTCATGTGATGGCTCACACTGAGGTTGGTGATGTTTAACTGAAGGTCTGCCATGCTACAGAAAAACAAATCTGCTATTGTCCTCTGTAGAGTCTTCTCTAAATCATGCAGGGCCTAATTAAAGGCCTTAGAGACTTACTAAAGATGTGAATTTGGGATCAAATGTGGCCTACTATCAACAGAAGGTGGCAAAGAGAAACTATCAGCCTTCTTGGGCAAGTTCCAGAGTACTGGCCACAATCTTGACATCTTACTGGTTGTTCAGTGATTAATCTCTGGGCATCTAATCTCTGTTGAATTTATTTCCTTCTTCCTGATTCTTGGCACTGGTTGTCTGGGGGAAGGTTGGTTTGCCCTGGTGTTCCATGTGTTGGGGCAGCAGGCATGGTACCAGCATAGGGGGCTGACATAAGTTGCACGGTGTATGTAGTCATTTTATGGAATGTGGGTGCTCTGGGGCAGGGCAGGGTGTTAAAAGAAAACCTTCTCTACTCTACAGCCATGGAGGATGGAGGTATTTATTGTGGGTTTTTGTAATTAACTATTTTTTATCAAGACATCATTAAGATGCTGTCAAAAATTTTACACTTCTGCTCATTAAAATACTAGCTATTGGGAAAACTGAGCATAAGAGGTATTTAGAATAAATCTCCTGGTCCACAGGTGGAAATATAGACTACAGGTAGATAATGCAGTTGGGATTTTTTTTTTTTTTTTTTTGTATTTTGACGTGCCTTTTCTTTTTTAACTTTACTGAATGCACTTTTGCTGAACTCTTAACACTGAAGCAGCACTTAACAATGAATATTCCCTAAGTTCTGATTAATGCATGGGATGTGTGAGATGGGGATGCAGTCAGAAGGCAAGAGAGATGTCATTCTACTAGAATCAATGTAGCCACAAAACCCTATTTTTAGCACTGCAAAAGCTTTCAGGTGGATTACCCTGTGTGCACAGACACGTTGTCACAACCATGACAGTGCTGTGCAGACAGAATGTCTTCCTTTTTGCAAACTATTCAGTGCTGAATTGGCTGGTGTGGTGAAGGAGGAGGTGCCAGTGCATCACAGGGGCTTGTAGATCAAGGAGTAAAACTAAGAGCTCACTATTTCAGAGGGGGACTGCCCAGGAATTTAGAGATAAATGCCAATTTTTTTCTTCTTTGTGGATATGGAGGGGCAATTAAAAGGCAATAAAGTGAAAGAAAGATACAAATTTGTATCAAGACGGGAGTGTCTGAGCTGATCCAGTATTGGGAAATTTTCATGTGCTGAGTAGTGTGGTCTGGTAAAACAAGCCCTTTAAATGTTACATGGAAGATAACTCCAGTCCTAGGTGCCTACAGGACTGACCCATGGAAACAAAACCCAGGCAATTGCTGAGAAATTGCCCAGAAATGCAGAGAGAAATCAGTTGAACCATGAACTGTCTCTCTGTGTCCAGGGGCTGTGAAGAGACACCAAGGAAGTGAATGTCAGGGAAGCTTTCTTCCCACCTTGGGAATGTGTGTTGTGCTTGATCACAGCAGGACTTTTTCCTTCTTGATGGAAAGTGCCTGGCAAGGACAAGTTCCATCTCCAAGCCAGACTCCAGACCTTCTCATTTTTTTGGCTCCAGAAAAGGAAGGGCATCTTGAAAGTCTTCTGTGAGACTTTAGAGCACTCTTGGCAGTGACCCTTTTTACCCTGGTAAAATGTCCTCTTGGGCAATTGTAAATACCTTTCCCCACAGGGTCCTAATAGCCATTGCTAAAATCTTCCTGGTCTTCTTTTCACCTGCTAGCTCAGCTGATTTCTAAGGTTTTCTGTGGACCACTAACAACTCAGACCAAGTATCTGCAACACATAGCAGAAAATTACTAGCCCTTGAAGAAAAGCAGTCACAGAATAAACCTTGCAAATACAGGTAGCTGTGATCCAAATCCTAGAAATGTGTGTTTGGATAAAACCTGAAACCCTGAGCTTTTCATATGTGTATAAATTGTAGGAAGGATTGGCCCACTCTATTGAAATATGTGAGTTTATAATCAGGCCAAGAATCACTAAAAAAATGCAACAAAAAAAGCAAAACTAAATAAATCACAATACCAGAACCCACATCTATCTTTAAATGCTTTCTCACATGCAATTCGCGTGTTTGATGCTAACACTGAATGCCATTACTTGGCACATAAAACTTGTTAAATGTGTGAATTACTGGTTTTTTGAACTGATGTAGTGGAAGGAAAGGCTGGTCTCATCCTCTGCAATCTCAGTGAGAATTGTGCTTTCAGAATAACTGTGAAGGAGAGCCATGTTTTCAAGCTTTAAGGACTTTTTTAGAAGAGCAGTAGTTAAATACACAGTGATATATAAACAGATAGTACTCCATCTGTATCTGAATAGATAAGTGAGATTTCCTGAGACATGTATACAAGATGTTTTATTTTTTCCTATTTGACTCCAGTAACCACAGCATTTCTTGCTTGTAACTGTCTATTCTTACTCAGAGGCTAAGGTTATCTGCAGCAGCCACAAAAACATAAATTATGTTACCAGTGAGGCAGTCCATCTGAATACTGATAAAACAGAAAGAAAAAAACCCTCACAGCCTGTAATGCACATTAGGGAGTCATTTTTGGCAGGAGGGGTCTTACCATGGGCTCTGTGCCTCTCCCTGCAAGGCTTCAATCAGTGCTTACACACCTGTTCTAGGAGTGTTTAGTTGGTTCTTTAGATCAGTGCTGTGTAAATATAGAATATTAAGTTTATCTGGAGCTGCTGCAGTCTATAAATATTCACGTGTCTGCTGCCAGTTTTGTGGATGTAGGACTCACGGTTGCACTAATGGAATTTATAAATTCAATCACCAATGAGGAGGACTTTCAAGAGACACTTAAGTGCACTGAAGTATAAGATATCTAACAAGCAAAAAATCTTAATAAGAAGGGAAATAACTGTGGTTTTTCAGTTTAACTTCACAGCTAACTAGTTTTACAAATGTTCTGTCCCTGCACCAGAATCTCAGTAACTCTGAGAGTTCTCAAAAAAAAAAAAAAAAACCAAAAACAAACCAGCAAAAATATTCCATTTTATATGTTTTGTATATGCCACTGTGTGTTCAGAGAAAGGAGTGTTGCTTACGGGGTTCCTTCAATCTCTCTGGAAAGCAAGGCATTTCTCCTCTATGTATAAGAAAAATGCGATGGAGCCTGGTGTAAGAGAATTTGCCATGTGAGGACTGACCCATGCCTCAGCATTTTCTACTAAGAAAACCAGTAGGAATTTAGGAAGCACATTGCTGTTCAGATATAATTCCATTATATCCTGAGCAGCATTAGGGATCTGCTGGGCAGCCAGATCCCAAACATGTACTGTTTTTACATGTTGAAGATTCTCCAGTTTAATCTGTTGGGACTTTTTAAGGGGAGGTAGGAACTGGGAAAATACCATTTTTCAAATACATGTAACCCCTTTGTTTTTAAAAAAGTGAACAATAACTTCTGATTATGCTCAAATCCATAAAGTATGTCACTCACAGGACATGTATCAGAGTGTAGTGGGCAACAATAATCACATTTATCAAATTCATTGGTAATCACCAAGTGCATGTTAGCCTTTGTCATTCAAAAAGCATTCCACATTGCAAAATTCCAGGTTTCCACCATCTGTGGAAAGTCAAGTCGTGAGTTAAGTTTGAAATTACTAGAGGCAACATTCCAAGTGATCTTTTTTGTTGGCCACCTCTTTCTATCTCCCCGTTACCTTTGTATCTTCCCTTTTTCCTGTTATTTTAACACTTTGGCAATCTGATACACTTTTCCTATGCAAAAGTTTACTGGATTGGGCCAATATTCCTGTAAGACATCCCTCTTTGCAGGTTCTTCTACTTCATTTTGCAAGGAAGTTTCCCATTAAATCATGTTACAGCTCCTCATCACAAGCATTTTGAGAGCTCTGTACTGGTGCCAACAGTTTTCATAAGGTCTTAATACCAGAAAGAAGAGTCCAGTACAAAATGCCACGCAGAACACCTTCCTTGAGCTGCTGAAAAACACTTTTTAGGGAAGGCATTTGCAGCTCAGCTCAGAAATTCACCCACTCGACTGTGAGAAGGAAATGCTGCTTTTTGTTTGCTTGTTTGTCCAGAAGAAAAGGAATTGTGTTTGCTGTTATAACATCTAGCAGTGGCTGCTATGTGAACTAAAATTTGAAGCTTCTCAAATGGAAATGAGAATTGCAAACCCAAACTGAGCCCCCCGGCTAATCTTTTTGATGTGTTCATTAATTAATTACCCATAGCTGAAGGAGATTAGAGCAGAGTTCAAAGCTGAGAAATATGCAAAGGAAAATACGTATTAGACAAGAAAATTAAAAAAGTCTAGTTGAGTTTATTAGGGTCTTTCTCTTATGAAAGTTTCACCAGCCATTCTAGTGAAGGTTTAGTTTCACTAGAATTCCAGCTCTGGAAAGTGTTGGGGTCTCAGAAGTGTGTGTATTGTGCCTTTCAAAATATGTGCTGCCACAGCTAATTCAGTACAGCCTTCTGGAATTCCTTTATAGAGAATCATACGTTGCAGGATTGGGGTGGACTGAAGCTTTAGGGGGCTGACGAAGCCCTGGAACTTGTCTTTCCCTCTGGAGATTCTGCATGTGTAAAGCTGTTATGGTGCATCTAACCTAGGTCTGAGAGATAATAACAAAATGTTACTAAAATTCAATTTTCTCTGTAACCCATAAAACCAGGCACAGATCCCAAGCCTCTAAAATCAGTTTACAGATTAATTAAGATATTACTCTTTTCATCTATAATTTCTGGTAGCTGCAGGTGAAGCAGAACTATACAAAGGAAAGATGGATTACAGTAAAAAGCACACAACTCAGCCTTTCCTTAAACAAAATAAGATTAAGCAAGGAAAACTAGCAGTGAAGCTGCAGACACTGTAATGGTTTGTGAAGATATGTGATGGTTTTACTGAATAATCACATTGGGTTGAAACCAGCCAGCCAAACAACCAAAACTTCTTAAAATCAGTTTTCCTCGCTGTGGGATGGGCAGTGAGTTCATTAAGCTATATGATTCATTAAAGATAGTTTTATAGTGTATGGGTAGGATACAAATCCCACTTACTCTAGCTTCTCTTCTAAATGAAGGGCATTGGCTTATGCTTGCAATTATTGAATTCACCTGAAATACTTTTAACTTCAGCTGTGGCATTTCCCAGTCTCCTCTTCCCTGAGTAAAGAAGGGGTTAGAGAAGTAGTACAACAGGTGAGTGTTATTACTCTGATAAAGGCTTTTCTCCCTTCCTTGTCTTCTGCAACACTGTGTTTCCTGAAGTCCTAAAATTAATTCAGTAGTGAAAGCAGGAGTATGTCCTAAAATTAATTTAGTAGTGAAAGCAGGAGTATGTTGGCTTGAAAGTTGGGGCAAAAGACCATCTTACCTCCTTGTAAGTGTGTTTCCTGCAAGATTAAAAATGCTGTGACTTATGAAGCTTCCAGAGAGGAATCCTAAGGTAAGATAAACAGAAAGATCTTCTGGGGTGTTCTCTGTTATAATGCAGAACTGTAGTAAATACTTCACTAGAATTCTGAGACCACTGGAATTAGAATTCAGGGTGTTGGGGTTTTTTTATGGGAGAGTTAATTTCTCACTTAGTGAAGGCTTCATCTGCTAGAAAAGTCTAATAAACACTAAATGGTTTGAAGCTACTTGCTAAAGAAGATTGTGTCAACCAGAATCGAGAGGAGGAAATGCTGTAGTCTGAGCAGAAATTCATGCCCTCCTGCTTGTGGAAAGGTAAATATAGACTGGAGGCAGGTGTGGAATGGAGTATGTACCTGGGTCTTGGTGGGGAAGGGCAGATTAATGTTCCAACAGCACCACAGACATGGGCAGGTGCAGGTTGGTGTTGCTGCAGGCCTCCTGCTCTGTGCTCTTTTAAAGGTGGTTGGTGCTTCAAGGGACACTGGAGGAGAGAATTATAGTTCAAGCTTTGACAGCACAGTTTGAAAAATAGCCTAGGAGTGGGGCATAAGGATAGAGAGATAGTGCTGAAGACCACATCTCCAGTGAGGTAATGCTACCTGGCAGCAGAGAATAAATTGAAAAGCCAGCTCAGGTAGAAGAAATTGAGGCCAGGGCCCCGGGTGAGCTGCTTTATCCTTGCAGATAGCAGAGTGTGGATGTCAAAAAGCTGAACCAACTGCCTGGGACCTGAATAAAGTTTGAAGGGTATTTTATGTATATACAGACACATATATACACATGGCTTATTTAAGTTCTTAAGATATACATCTTGCTCAAGTAACTGAGATATTTCAAGGAACCAAGATTTAAACTTTGCATGTATTTCTAAGAGCTGTGTGTTACTTCTTTATCATTTCTATACTAACAGAGGAAAGATTTCTCAATTATCCAATTTTTCCTAGCCTTTTTAACAAAGGCTCTCTGAAGAGTGGAAGTGTAGCTTTTTTCCCCTGTGATAACTTGTTATGCAATTTTATTTTACAGTAGTTGCAAGCTCATCTTAATTTAGGATTTGTCAGGGAGAAAAAATACAAAGGACTAGTTTCTAACTCATAATGTGCCGCTTACTGACAACATACTAATGATTCTGCAAGCAAATTAATTTCCCCTACCTGTTCTATAAAGAATGTGTGTGTGTGTGTTTGTTCATTCAACAGTTGCAGTTTATGGCTGAATATGGCAGCAGTACCATAGAATATTTTCAGGTCAAGAAAGTTATGTTTATTGGCTCTTTGGATGGAAATAAAATAAAAAAACTTTAACTAAGCCCCATCTTATAAGCTGTGCTATGATACAGTTAACTCATAAGAGGTCAAAGCTTTCTCTTGAAACGACCCAAATATTTAAAAAAAAAAAAAATTGTAAAAAGTCTTTAGTCTATCTGGGACATATTTTCCAGTCCAGAGTGAGAAACCATTAACTCAGAGCTACTACAGCATTCCTCAAGTGCCACAGGATGGCAGCCTTTCAGAGTAGTGCATTGTTATCCTGTGGAAAATCCTGTAATTCATTTTCTGCCTGAAAATTGATGAGTGTTCAGGTGTACTTCCTTGTTACAGAAACCACTGCCCAGCTACATCATATTGTGTTTTGTCTGAATGGTCACAGAGCTTAAAAGGTGACTGTGGTGCAGTCTGTGTTTTAAGCCTGAAGCTGAGACTGTAAAACAAGGGCAATCAAATACAGGTGTGGAATTCTAGTTCTGGGTTTTCTTCTTTAACACTGTGCTTAATTGAGTCTGGAGGTTTAATCTCTTTTTCCTCTTGCATGTGATCGGTTGGTTTTGTTCCTCACTCAGAGCTTTCAAATACTTTCAATGACATTTTGTTTAAGTAGGAATTACAACTTTAAAAAGTATTTTGAATAAGGACAGCCATTATCATGGGTGGTATATAAAAATCAATTATTACTGTTGGTAATTGCAAAAGAGATTCCTGCTCATGTGCAGGTGTCTAAGATTTCCACAGACAGTGAAGGAATTGTGTTCAGATGGAGCTGACTGTGTCCATAAACTCTGCAGGATTGCGTGACCTCACAATGGATACAACTTTAATACCCATATAAAGAATTAATCACTTCCACACAATTTGGAACTGTGTTCATAGGATTAAAATTGCAAACATGCTTTTTATCTTGATCTAAGATTCCTTCATACATGGTTGTGATGTCAAACAACAGCTTTGAGGTTACATTGGAGTTGATTGCATCAATTGTGAAAGCTCAGTCCTTATGAAATGAAAACGACAGATACTTTCACATATATCAACAGAAGTACCAGGAATTTAATTCTCTTCTGAAGCAGCTGCCTGGGTCACATAAAAAAATTTCATGAACAGCACGTTGAGGGAGTTAATTCTGCCCCTCTGTCCCACTCTTGTGAGACCCCTATGGAGTGCTGCATCCAGCAGGTCTAGATTAGATATTAGGAATAAATGTGTTACTGGGAGGGTGGTGAGGCACTGGCACAGGTAGCCCAGATTCCCAGGGATTCCCCATCCCTGGAAATGTTCAAGAACAGGTTGGATGGGGCTCTGAGCAGCCTGTTCTAGAGGAAGGTGTCCCTGCCTATGGAACTGGATGATCTTTAAGGTCTCTTCCAGCCCAAACTATTCTGTGATTTTATATTGGACCCATGCCTCCTTTCAGGGCATTAAGGCACATTGATCTTGTCCTTTCCAAAGCTATCTTACACGTATTATGTCTGCTAAATACAAAGCAGTCTTACAAATAAACCTAGATTTTTTTTTTTTCCCATGACAGAATATTGCCAGCTGCTTACATTTATTCCAGCAGGACATCATCCTGTTGAGTGTAGCTTCCTTCATAGGCCCATCTTGAGCACCTCAGCAAGAGTGTGCAGGACAACTTAATGAATCCGTGTGTATTCAGCAGGAACTTGTTGCCCGCAGCCAACCCCTCTGTGGTGGAACCTGCTCGCCATGGATTCTAAAATAAGGCAATTATTTATGTAAATGGGGATGAAAGGAGAAATGGGGCCAAATGCACAGCTGTAATACATGAAGTTTTCATGGGATTATTTTGATTGAGCTACTCTAACCACAGGTTATGAGCCAAAGTCTCAGTTTGCTTTGGTGCACCAAAGGGTGCAAATTGTATTTATGCTTATAGCTAGCACAGTCTGCAAGCACAGGCTTGCAGTCATAAAATCAGTGTCTAGGTTCACAGCAAACAGCCAGTGCTTTATTAAAATAAGGACATCAAAAATTAAACAATCTCAGAATTTTTTCCATTATTAACAAATTTCTGTGAAGAAACTCTCTCAAAATGAGATGACTGCTTTTATTCTTTGCCAATTCAGTTATGCTAATTTTAGATGTAATTTCTTTCTGTTATGACTGCTACCTGTGTTAGGATGTGTTTCTTTCTGTACTTTCCTTTGGGATTTGTTTTCAAGAGGTCTGCAGTTTGAAGAGAAAATGCAGTGAAACATTCATAGGCTGCATTGGAAGTGAGGCAACACACAGTGCCATGCTATACCAACATTTGGTTTTTTGTTCTATAGTTCTTGCTTGAGTTTTGAGAAGAGATTGTAACCAAAGCTGGCCAGATGGTGCTCCCAGACTAAGAAAACTCTAAGAAGTCTCAGTATTTAACCCAAATAGGGTGAAGCCTGTGCTGCAGCACAGTTCTGTGACCCTACAGCTTCTACCACACAGAAAAGCAGGACCTTTTAAAAGCGTGAGTCAGCTCCTCTGCCTTCTCCATCCTGGTGATTTTCCAGATCCCCAGTTCACCTACCACCCACGTGGGAAGGTGGTTCACAATTTGTGTTGCACCTCAATTACCAGCAAACCACAGGCCTTTCTCAGCTTCCAAGGCTTTCTGAATGCACTCACGGGTCAGCTGAGAGTAAGTATAAAGGCAGGATTTTCTACCTTTTAGCTTCCTGCCTTCCTAAGAAAAAAGGGTTCTCTCAGATGAGGAATATTCTGAGGCGTGGATGTCTCTGGCCCAAACATCCCCCAACAACTGCCCCATAAATCCAGGTGCTGCATTCCCTAGAAGCACTGGTTATAGGATAGGAATGGGATCATTTTTAACGTAAGTGAATTGGTTCTTTCTAAGTAGCTCATACACGTTTTGAATGACTGGTTCAGCCCTTCGCTTACATGATCAAGAGAAGGAAAAAATGAGTCATCTCACTTTCAGAGTTTTTTCACAGAAGGAAAAATTCTGCTGTCGTAATGGTAGTGTATATGTTATCCTCTGTGGACAGGCAAAAGAAAAAGAAGAGTGATAGAAGGATTCAGTGGCTGGGATTGTTTCATAATGTGAGGGAGCTTCAAGAGAGCATATGAGAAGTCAGAAAGGTACTGTCAGAATCACTATTTTTCTTTTCCTGTTTCTAAAGAATTTCATGTAATGATGGGTGACACAGCCTATCCTATAAGATAATACCGAGTTACAGTCTATCCTACAAGTCAATATCAAGTTGGTTTCCCCATCCTGACTGATTATATAATACCTTAGTACAGTATTCCCCAGTCTCCTAAGAAATGCAGAGTAAGTGGATATTTGATGAGTTTGAGGGATATCCTGGTATGTGTATTGTGAGAAATCTAAATAATGTAGAGATTGAGTGCTCCAGGGGGTCAGCTAAACAGGAATTGATATTCATCTAATTTAGGTTCTAAAAAAATGGTAATCACATATTTCTCATTTACTTTAAGAAAATAGCTTATAAGTAAATTTATAGCTCTGTATTTCTCTATCAGTGGTATTTTTGTCTTTGTTTTTGGAGCATTCTCTTCAAATCTTAAACAAATTCCTCACAGGCAGTAGTTCCCTGTTTCCCTTCTGGAAGCTTGCAATTGCAGGGAGATTCCACTGTCTGATTTAGGATTGAGTTGTAGGTATTAGCCTGCTGTAATTCGTAAGTAACATAATGATACCTTGTAGACAGAAGCTGGAGAACCTAACTTATTTCTTGTCACTGTGTGGAGAAGGGAAAAAGGAACCCTAAACATAGCCCTTTAGTTCTGGAGAGATTATCCACAGCGTTACCAGTGTATTGTGCCTAGAATATAATTAACCTATTGAAATAATTTTGAAGGAGAAATACCTGCAAATATAGATCAGTGCATTTGAGTGGAGTTTAAATTCATGTCTGCAAAAGAGTTTTGCCTTCAAAAACTTAACAGTCATGCAGATGTTTTGCTCTTCTGACTTGGATTTTAGCCAGAAGTGTAAACAAATCACTACCGACTCTGTTCTTGGGCAGGACTTCATGTGGTCAATAGCTGCATTACCATTCAGTTTCAAGCAATGGAACTAGCAGAGTCTCTGTGAATTATTATTTTTCCCCTGTTCAGATTAAGAAAAAAAGACCCACCATGCTTCAATTCACAGTGGAGAATTTGTCTACATCTGTCACTGCCTATTTTTTGAATAGTATATATATACTGCCAATTTTTTTTAATATTAGCTTTACTTGAGGCATTTCCAGTGCCAAATATACAGCTGTAGACAATTTTAGAAAAGCAATTGGTATAAACTATCATTCTCTCTGAGCTTAATTTGCACCTTAATTAACTGTGTGTCTGTCCATAGCTCAGTGTAGTCCTGCTCTTTGACAGAGCGTGAAGTGCTACAGTGTTAGAAATAAATAATGCAGTCTTCTGCAGGCCAATACACAAAGCCAGATAATGCTTATGAGACTCCAAAAATTTTTTAAAATCACCAGTTTTATTGCGCACTACATTTTCTCATGAAGCCCGGGTGAGAAAAGAACTTGGACAGCATTACAATTCCTGCATCTTGAAGGCGGCAGCAAGTCAAGGTGCATTTTCAGCCCTTACTTTCTTCACTGTCTCAGCTCTTGTAGGTGTTTCTTGCTAGTAGCTTACTTTATAGCAGGCAAGAGCTTCTGTGTACAGCCTGTATGATCATATATTGCCTAGTTATGCTGACTTTTGAGTAAAAAAATTCTTCAGTGGCTTCATGCTCCATGGGTAGAAAGCAGAATTTTTAAGGTTATTTAATTAGTTTGGTATAGGTGTTTTTTAGATTTCAGTTCCATGTAAAAGTCAAAACACCAAGCAGGCAGAAAATTGCCACCTCAAGTGTTGCTGTGCAGGCACAGCGTGGTGAAGCACAGCCGACACACCGAGTTTGGAATAATAAATTCCTGACGGCACTGAAGTTGTCTTAGCTATGCTGCCATTGATGAAAAGGTATTTGCCAACATTGTGAACTTCCCAGGCGTCTTGTACTCGGCCATGCGCTACATTTTTATTATTTCCAGGCTGAAGTTGCTTTGGGAACGCCGGGTGCACAAACTCGGCGCTTTCCCGGTTTTCCTCCGGGGGAGGGAAGGATGCGGCCCCCGCAGGGAGCTCCAGCTCCGGCTCCGGCCCTCCCCTCACGCCTCCGCTGCCCGACGCGACCCCGGGCAGCGCTCTTTTGGGATGAAAAAAGGGCTGAAAAGGGACTAATTCCCAACAAACACGTGTGAGGAGTGCGGGGAGGAAGTTTTGCGTTTCAACCTTCATGCTTTTTTTTGTTGTTATTGTTGTTATTGGGGTTTTTCTTTTGGTTTTTTTTTTTTTTTTTGGT